>CM062822.1:2371252-2708637 GCA_031772345.1 Himalopsyche anomala | reverse complement strand
GTAGTAGTGAGTCACACTGTCACAAGCGATGATCGTTCGCTCGGAAGCTTTTGTTGCATATTATTTCTGCATCAGCATTTGAAGCATGTTCCACTGTTGTGGTTCCATGAATAACGGAGCTTTGCATATATTGCAAAACACAGACATACGTGACGTCGCAAGTACTATTTTGAACAATAGCATACAAATAGTTACTCCATAAGGCTTTCCATGAATAATTAAAAAAGGTTTGTATCTTGAATCATTTTTGTGATAAAATATTTATATAACACATTCTAACACAATTTATTAGTACAAGTCGCAACTGATTTTTCTTAGTTATTTTTTTTTATTATTTTAAGTGCATATTGGCAGTGCTCTTTAGAGTTGAATGATGATAATACATTTGTTTTCAATAATTTAAATGAGAGACAAACATAAACTTGCCTAAGCAAATTAATACTTGACTTACTCTTAGCATTCTGAATGGATTTTACAGAATTAGAAACGTACAATAATAATATGTTGTCTCATAAGTCTTTGTCTATTTTTAATACGCGAGCTTAAATGGTTTTTATTTTCAAATTTTATCAGCTTTCAGTATTGTTTTAGTATTTAGTGACAAAAATTGTTTTGGTTTGTTATTCGGTTATTAGTTTTTTCCTTTGTTTCACCATGTACAAACAAAGGAAGGTGAAATGAAAAAAATCTATTTTCAGTACATTATATTGTATAAACTCAATCTTAGGCATTACGGAAGTATGAAGTTTGAAAACAAATGTTTCACAATAGGCAGTGGTGTATTAAAATTTAAAAAATGTCAAATTACGTTTTAAAAAAATGATCTTAAAAATTAGAGTTGGAGGCCTTGAGTAGGCTATTATTAAAGCAGATGCAAAATTCACAGTGCTAAAGAACAAGACAAGATATTTCGGATCCATGGCACAGTGGTCAATGCAGTTGGATTCCGGGACGGACCTCACGAGTTTGAACAGCATTTTTCAATCGATTTATCGTTTTTTTGTTGGAAGGCATGGGTGTTTTTAATGTCTTAAAATCCCCCCCCTCCACTTTTTCAATCCTAAAATAAGGAAGTGTAACGGGAATAATTAGTCAACCACTAGTCCTGTATAGTTATATTATTTATATTCCTACTGTCTTCGAAAAAAAGAGAGGTTGAGCAACTGAGTAACAAGCAGTTATATTAGAAAAAAATATATATTGACATACTTCCATTACGATGCCATGTGCTCTACATTGGGAGCGGATATGAATTTAATATATATATATATATATATAAATATATGCAACAGTCAACATGTATTTAATAACGTTAAGAAATCTTTTATACTTTTATCTCTATTAAAGTTACGCGCAAAATACTCATAAGACAACTTAAGCAACATTACTTTTTGAATATCTGCAATTACTCAATCTGTTTTTAAAAGAAACTTTTAGCTAGTAATTTTTTCTCTTAAAGAATTAAATTACTAACTTATTTTCACCAACTCTGTGTTAATACCATAGCTTTATATCCGTACGTTCTATAAAAAATGGTTGAAGGGAATATATTCAAAGCGGATATTCAGAGTTCAATGTACATACATTTATCATGTAAAACTATCGAATGATTTTTCTAAAGCTTACGCGAATTATATTTTTGCTTTTATAATACAAGACGTTGTACGTTGAATATTACAGCCATTTGTTGTTATTTATAAATGATTCTTTCAGCTCGTTTATAGAGATAGTTAAAAGGTGGTAACATACACATCAACCCACACTTGCCCGCGTCACTGGAGCCGTGATACGTACAATAGCAGCTAACTTTTCATTGTAAAGGTGTAATGGATCGTCTAAAATGAACTGTTTGTTGTGAGTAAAATGCCAGAGTCGCGAAATTCTGGGTAGTATTGGAAAAGACATTGTTTATATACGATATGCTTGTAATAAAATATTTGCTTCGCGAGTGAAAACAATGACACTTGTTTACTCATTTTACTAAAGGAACAACATAAATTAGAAATAATTTTTAGAACAAAAACATAAAACGTTAATATTTGACCTAATTGATCGTTAAATAAAAGAATCACAGATAACGTTTTAGAGTTTAAGTAAAAAAAGAGTAATTTTATTGTTTTCTTAAAAAATCGCAAAACCTAAATATTTATTTAATTAATTAGAACACTTGTTAAAAATATGTTTCTTCATATCCAACGGATTGAAAACTGTCGGATTGAAATTGTTGAAAAATCTTCATTTTGTTGATAAGACAAACCATAACAATCTAGATCAGTGGTCGACAACCTTTTTGGACTCACGTACCACTAGATGGATTAAAATGTCAACATTTTGATCCGGCGGACCACCGAATGGACTTTTGTGTTAAATATTATATATTTAAATAAAAGTGAATAAAGCGTAGAATATAAAACAAGGTGAGAGAGTGAGACAGAACATGCATCTGCGGATCACCGAAATTTCCTCGCGGACCACCAGTTGCCGACGGCTGATCTAGATTACGATAAATGTAGTGAACATGTACCCATATTTTAAATAGTAAGATACTTTGATACTTAAATTGTTATCAGAATTGTTGTTATTATCAGTCACTATATCGGGTAGTGCCACCATTTCTTTTTTGCAGTTTGTTATTAGTAAAAAAAACAATAATAAAGCCTCATTGCAAAATCGTATGTTACCGATTAGAAACGTAAACCTCGAATATTTAATATATATATATATATAGGGTTAAAAAAATATCGCTCCTTTTTTGTTTTCAAGACCCTCAAGCGATGGGCCCACTTTGGGTACTAATGATATAGATTAAAGCTCTTTTACCCGTCCGCTGTGTTCTAGTTGGTTAGAACTTGCTCTACCGACCAGACGAGTCTGGTTTTAATTCCCGGCAAGCTCAATGTCAAATTAAGTTTTTTCAATTTAAATTTGAAACTTAAGACGTGGGTGTTGACATCTACCCCAAGTTGATCTTGAGTGACTCGATGAATAAATTTTCATCGAATTTTTCTCGTATGATATTTAAATTTTGAAATATTTGGTGCACTGGCATTAGCTGTTATGCCGTTTTATATATTAAAAAAAGTATTTACAAAAAATCCATGACATAATTAATAAATTTGAACATATATATTTAATTATTGCTTAAAATTAAAATTATAGTACATGACAGCTGACGCCAATTCGCCATGTACTGAACAAATATAAAGAGACAAAATATAAAATAAAACTACATAATACATAAAAATCAACACAAAAAATCAAGAAAAAAATAGTAAAATTTAACAAACAGTTCACAAACACTATTAATAAAAGTGTCCACTTCTCTAGCCAATGAGTTGATTAATCGAACGGCCCTAGGAACTGGTGACTCATACCTCCTGGTGGAAACTTATGTGTATTGATTAACAATGCTGGTTAAAAACGGACCATTTAAAATTTAATCTCTGAAAAGTATCTTTGTACGTGCCACAGATATGTAAATTCAGAACAGAACATAATATCGTATGAAATGGTTAATATTGCTTATCGATCGCTATAAGACGTTATTTTTTGCATAGTTACACTATGATTCGAGGATTACCTTAAACGAGAAAAATGTTTTCGATTTTGAAAAACGTTATAGAGAGATTGAAACGTTTTAGGAGTGATGTAGACGAGGTAATGGCTTTTTGGTTTACTCTCTTTCACGATCCCACGTGAATATCAACACATCTCAGCTCCAACTGAATCATGAAGACATATCAATATGGCCATAAGTATTTCTAAAAGAACGAGTGACACATGATGTGAATGATGAATTCAAACATTTCCAAAAATTGTCTCCCCGTAAAGGAAAAGATGAGACGAGTTTAAATTTTTTGCTGGATTATGTTGCAAAAAAGTATATTAAACATACGAGTTATCATTTTATTTGAAATAGCTGATAGTTTTCAGTAGGATTCGTTTTTAAATATATTATTTTAATAACAAATGTGCATCTACAATAAATATGATTTAATGTTTGAAAAAATAATTAACGGTATATCAATTAACTTCGCCAGCATCTAAATCATTAATAATAGATTTAATGACCGCTTATTTTTACGCTATTCTGATAATTTTAATTTATTTAATACAGTAAGTTCTCTAAAACTGCTCAGCTACCCAGAAAGTCAAAACTGATAAACTGAGAAAATAAAATAATTTCCAAGATTGCAAAGAGACATCCTTGCATTGTGAAAAAATTACAATTCGATAAACAGCTTAATCAAATTTTAATTATTATTTTTTCCATTTTATTGCTCTCATTCAAATTATCCATGACTTATATTTATTATCCCAACGATTATCTAAATTAAATTCGTTAATTCGAGTGGTCAATTATAAAATTAAAAATAAAGTGTGAATGATTTAAAAAAAACTATAGCTTTAAAGAGACATACAAATGTTTTTAGCAGATTCTATTTACGAGAGAATAAAATTACACCGAAAGTATTTAAAATGTGCTCTATAATTGAATTTGAGTAAAGAATACCTGGCAGAAACCCCTGAAGTTTTATTACCAGATTAAAGAATTGAGATTGTATGGCGCTTAGTGATTTTGTAAGTCGACGCTTAGCAATGCCGTCGTCATAAAAAGAATCTGACGAAGCATTTTGAGGCAGCGATGAAAGCCTTCAAAAGCCTCGGTAATTAGCGAAAACGGACGTATTTCAAACGTTTAATATACCGTGGCGCAAGCATCTTCAAACTTTGACACTGCTTTACCTACGCAATTATTAATAAATGCCACTGCAGAAATAAAAAATATTTAATTTTAAGACAGTAAATTATTTAAAAAAATATAATAACACTCAAAAATTGCTTATTTGATCAAATGAAACAAGGCATTAGGATAATTTATTTGACAGATAATTTAAAAAAAGTCAAAACAATGCGTCAAATATCGATTATGATTTTAATTCAATAATCTATTCAAAATTGAATACAATTTTATTACTTGATATTTGATTATGAACTGAAGAATATAAAAGACTAACGCTTATACTGTGGTTCTAATTTAAGCCGCTGTAACTTCAATAAGGAATCAACTGTGGAAAGGATAAAAGACGTAGCCCACAGTTTTTTCAAAACAGTTTTTTTTCGATAATCACAATGTATATAACTTGATATACGTTATATCAAAAGGATGTAAGCTGCAAATGCTGAATTAGTATCTAAATTTAGCTTTTAAGTTTGAAAAAAAATGAGCCAGTAAAAATTTAAAAAAAGACTTAAAGAACGGTTTTTTTAATCACTATTTCTTAAATTAATATTAGATTATGTCAATTGCTTAGAAGCTTAGAAGTCTCCGTGCACTTCAAGGTTGTGTATATTTCATAATTTGCATATGACCCAAAATAATCAAAACACGTTTTTCGTGCCTCCTGTAATTTTTTTTATGTGTGGGTTACATCCTTTTTCCTTTCTACAGTCAATATGATATTCTCATGAATTTATAATAATTTATTTGCCAAAAATAATTCGTCTAACAAGCTTTTAAAATCACAAAATTTAGAATGATACTTTTAATTATCAAATAAAAAGTGATGTACAAAAATATTTGAATTCAATTTATTCAATGTAGAAATGTTTCAAAAAATAAATAAAATCAATAACGCGTTTGAGAAACTTTAGTAGCATATATCCATGGTTTTACTTGAGGCTTTGACCATAATTGAAACGTTTACTTTGAAAGGGGTGAAGTTTGTCAAAATCGAATTTAGCAGTTAGTATTCTGCCCTTAAACGGACAGTCTTGCTTTGATAAAATAATAACGGTCACGGCAGTGTCACAAAATGCCCCGGCGTTTATTGGGCACATTCAAAGGAAGAATGACAAAAATTTATCACGGCCCGAATGAACAAGAACAGCTATTCTGTGATGACAAGTACCATTAATGAAGACTAAATTACAACCGACCAGCGACATGCGAATCGAAAAGTAAACAACTCACAAACCAAGTTTTTAAAGTTTTAAATGACATAATATTATGTAAACGCATACACAAAAACTTCGAATTTCTTAAGAAAAAGATGCGATGGTATATTCTCATTAAAATTCTTCGAACATCTTATTTGCATCCCAAAAATATTTGTAGAATTATCATATAATATTCTACAATATTTGGCCTTTTACATAACTAACTTTACTCAACGGTAAAAAAATATAATTTTGAATTTCGTAAAAATATTTTTTTTTCTATATTTGTACATACTATTAAAGAACTTTAATAATAGTCTTATGTACATTTTAATATTCTTGCAGTTTGTAGATACGTTCATTTCAATATTCCACTATGTCGCTACAGCTTACCCTTTATAATTTTATTTACCCTTTATTATTTTTCTTTTTTTACCATGTCCGCTCCCAATGTGAAGCATATGGTCTTCTAATGGAGTTTATCTCAACATAAGTGTTTCTATGAGAAATGCTTGTTACTCAGTTGCTCAACCTCTCTTTTTCCAAAGAGAGTAGGAATAGAAACAAAGTGCTAGGACAGGACTAGTGGTTAGCTAATCGCTCTCGATACGCCCCGTACATAGGATAGTGTGGGAGGTGGGAATTCAAGACAACACATACATTCATGCCTTCGAACAGAAATTCATAAATCGATTGAAAAATCAATTTATAAAACTGTGCGTACCGGGATTTGAACCCGAGACCTCCGTAGCGGTAGCCATCGACGTTGAACACTCGACCACACAGGCGGCTTTTACTTCAGTAAAATCTAATTTGAATTTATGCTGATAGTTCAAGTACAACAGTGAATAACAAAATGAACCGTAAAATAGAATTTCAATTATTGTTAAACGTTTAAAATTATACAAAATATGTTTTTGGTCGTATGAAATAACTTTATTTTTCGACGACTTTCGAAAAAGTATTATAGATAGAGGGATTTACTAAAATATGCTTTTTGATCATCAATAACTAATTAGATTTAGTTAAGATAAAAAAAACTACTTCAAAGTACAAAGTGTACACCAGAAGTACCATGCGGTCTTAATTGTGATATTATAGGAAAACAACCATTTCATAAGAAACTAACTTTGGTAATGGAATTATAGTATGTAACGAGAAGCGTGTGGCGAAAACATAAGCAATCGAACAGCCCACCGAACCGATTCTTAAAAAATTACATTAAAGTGCCGTGCGAGAATACGCTGTTACCGAAGACTGCGTATTCTCATAGAAATCTAAGTACTTTTTCACAACTTTTACCAGCTTTAAAAGAAAATATTAAATTTCGTTGTATGGATTAAAAATTTATGTCATATGATTTGTGGATAATTCTGTGTACAATATTCCAGCTGCGTGATCGAGTGTGAACGTTGTTGAATTAAGGTCACAAGTTCGAATCCCAGTTCGTACAGTTTTTATAGATCAAATTTTCAATCGATTAATGGATTTCTGTCCGATGACATGGACGTATGTGATGTCTTGAATTCCCTCCCACTCATTCTAAAACGGGCGTAGCGAAAGCACCTATCCTTCTATCCCTGCTATCTTTGAAAGAAAAGGTTGAGCAACTGAATACAAACAGTTCTTGTAGAAAAATTCTGTTGAGATACCTTCATTATTAAGTTATATGCTCCACATTGAGAGCGGACATGAATTTAAAAATATATTTTATTATATTCAATGTTTATCAATCACACTGGAAGTATAAATGTTTGAGATTTAACAGCATATTTCTGTCTTTATTATTAATTTGGTTTATTATAAAATAACTTCTATAATTTTGATCATTTTTTATAAAAAAAATGTTTGAACAGCTGCACGGAAGAAATTAGGGAACCACTGAAGTGTATATACGTTTGTATTATATTGTACTTTCACAAAGAATCACAAATGTTGTCGTATTCTGACATAAGTAAAAAATATCTTACCGTTTTGCATGGCTACACTCTTGTCTTCGACTCGACTGACGTAGCAACACAGTTCGTCTTGTCGTTCAGCATTTTCCGTCAGCTCTGCCTCTACGCTGAATCCCCACATTTGCTCCAGAGCACCACGACGAAGCTCCACTTGGTACAGAATCTTAGCACAAACTTCGACCACCTCATGCGTGTGTAACTGTTGAAAAGTAAAAAAATACGTTAGTGAAAATACAAATGGGTACAACATTAAAATAACTAATCTTCAATAATAAAAAAGAAGCAACTCATGTGAACTTATTTTACTGTCAAAATTTATTGAAATAATGATATTTTATGAAACCAAATGTAAAATCAAATTAGAATCGTTCAAATTTTGTACATTCCCACACGTTTTGTCTCTTAAGACCCGGGTTTATCATTTCGGTATCTTAAGGCCATCTGACACTTGGTAAATAAGTGTATCTTGTATAATATATTTATTACAAAGTTAAAAGCTATTTATCGCATTATGAATTAATTTCACTTGTGATTTAATTTTAATGACGTTCTATTGGCTGGGGAAGCAATCACGCCAACAAATAAAACTTCTGTAGATATCACATGTCATTATATCGTTAAAAGGTATGGGGTTCGAAATGGGGAAAGAACATGGGAATGCCTAACGAGTGGAAGTGTAAAAATTTGAATGATTTTAATTTCATATGGAAGTTAAATCATGCATCCTCAGTCGAAATTTTAAATTTAACGTAAACTACATTTTATGATATGAATATGAATAGATTTATAATAATATATAATACTATATATTTAGTTAAATAAAATGTTTGGATTATTTGATTTTCTTTCGTTCAACAATCGTTAGATCATATTAACATTTATACAAACATGATATGAATATAAAAACATAAATTATAGCGATCGCAATACGAAGATTAATAAAAAAATATCAATCGTAAATATTATATATTATTTAGTTTTATATTATATGGAAAACGTTTTGTGCGTCCTTTTATTGCGATGTAAATGACAGTATAATAGTGAATTAATCACAGTTGAGACAAGTCACACAATCAATCTTTGTAGATAAATACAAGCGTGTTGAGAAAGGGTCCTAAACTTTGTTGCGCAAGTGTGAGAATAAACGAAAAGGGTCAAACTAACACAGACAATAGCGATGTTTTGGTGCATCAATGTAAAAAAAACATATTTGGAGACGTGAAAGTTTTATTTTATAAATAAAAACTAACAAAAACAATATTCAAGTAACTTGCAACGAATTGATGCAATAAAAAATGTTAATAATCTACTTATATAATATAAGTATATAAATACTAAAAAAATCCTTTATGTCATCTAATGACTATTTATTAAATTTTTAACCCAAAGCTGTCAATATTTAAAAAAAATATCCTCTCGTAGATTATAATTATTTCCTACCTATCTTGTAAGAAACTTTTAGTTTTCTATCAACACCATATGCACTTCAAGTTATTAAAAGAAAATGTATTTAAATGGTATAATTTGTAATTATTTGACGATATATTAAAATGATTTGGTGAATGGTTGTTAACTTCATCATAAAATAATCATAAGAATTCATATTTGTTATTTATCATGACTATGTTACTTAACATGAGTATAAAAAAGATTGAAGGATGGTATGTCTTTATAATATACAGAAAAAGTTTAGTTGAAAGCGGTGGACAAGTTAACAAAAATGCATCGAATAGATACATTATTATGAAGATATATCGTAGAAGCAACTTCGAGTCGCAAAGTTCCGAGCACGTTTCTGCATTTGCCACTGCATAGCTTTTCGAAATGATTTACTGATTTGGTAACAGCTGTTACCTTACGTGCACCATTTTTTTATTTTCTTGCAAAGAAAAGTTCGTTATATTATGTTTTCATATTTCATCGAATACATTACGCTGTAAGCAGAATAATAATATTTTTTTTACGAATATCTTCGAATTATGCTATATATATGTATGTGATGCCTAAATACAACGAGAAACAGGGAAACATGTATAATTGTACAAACTTTTTAATTTATCTCGGTCGCGTATTTTTGAACGGAAGTATTGAATTTTGCTGACTCTTTTTTATAGATTTTTGAACTGAGTCGATTATTATTCCATTAGATTTGTTTTGATGATCTGAAGGTTAATTGTTTCTCTTTACATTAATGGACGGACTTCCAGATTGCGTTTAATTAGTAGATTTAATACATATTCAGCTCATTGTGCTTGGATAAAATTTATGGCAGAAACGTGCTATTTTTCGAATTCAATAAATGTTTTTTTACCAAGATTCAGAACAAAGTCATCAATTCAAGATTTTGTAAAAGTTTATCGTTTCTTATATAAAAAAAAATTAAAAGGAAAAAATCGCGTTAAAACGAGTAAATTGCGTTAAAAAAAGGAACGATGATGTCTAAAAAAATGCCGTTAAAGAGGATTGGGTGTATACAATAAAGTCTCCTAAAACTATTCCAACAGAAAAAGTATGTACTCTTTCTTATTATGACTTTCTTCAGATGAAGCGGCAGTATTTAGTATTTTTTAAAATGTATTACAATATTGTCCAAAGTTCGCTTTGAATGAAAGAACAGTTTAACAAACATATGCATTTATTTAATATCGATAACAAATCACGAAAAGAAGTTTTATACGCTTAGGATTTCTTCTGTTCTTTAAGAACAAATAAAAAATCGTAGATTTAGAATCTTCTACTACACATATGATGTGACATTAAGTTTAAAGCATTTTTTCGATACCGTTTTACATTATTTGACATTCATTTGATAGTAAAATTTCTTCCCTTCTTCTCAAGTAGGAATGATAATATGTTCTGCAAAGTATCCATCAGATACTACATTTACTCTACATATGTATATATGTACACTTCATTCATTTCACATTTAATATTCTTCGAACTGAATAGTAAATATCAATAAATAAATATTAGACGGATTTGATGCATGAATGCAGCGATCGCATCGTAGCCTGGAGGTTGGAACGATGCTCCCGAATGACGTCAGCGAGTACGGCAGCGGTGGCTGTAGGGGGTGCGAGGGCAGACTAGGCCAGGGTGGTTGGCGCTAGGAGGTCGGGAGTAAGTAGGCTACAGCGGGCTGGGCGGGCGTGGTCGCTCTATTTTTAGCTCCATCTCCCGCCGTCACCCACTCGCCCTCCCGCTGCCTACTCGCATGTTTACTTGCTTGCTGCCTTGCAGTAGTAACCTACGATGTTGCGTCAGTATTGTCGTAGTAAAGTGATAGAATACCTTTAAAATGTTCGTATCAAAGGTAACAGAAAAACCTCTAAAAGAAATTTGAGATAGTAATATATGGTAAAGTTATTTGTCGTGTAACTCACTCATCAGATTGATTAAATAATATTAACTATGGTAAAAAATGTACATGAAAAACTTCTTCGGGTTTTAATATATTGTGTTAAATGTGAAACCTAGTAATTTTTCAATTGATTGATTATATCAACGATAAAAAATAGCGTAAAATATTAATTGTATGAAGAGACTACACTCAAAATTTCCACGTTTCCCAAAATGATCTGTGTTTTACAAGATTTAAGATTTTTAAAATAATAAAAGTTGTCATATTTTTTGTTAAATACCATTAATATTTGCTGACAAGAATTATATATAAGAAATAACTTTGAATTAAAAAATATTTTAAAATACAACTGGTTTCGTTAAGCAAATGGACTCAACTGAATTTAATTGGAGTCATCTAATGAAAGTGCTAACAAAGAAGCCAGCCATATTAAAAATAAAGTTAAAAGAATTTCAAGAAGCAGTTTAATTTCTACACCTCAAAATAGTCACTGTAGCAATATGACAGTTCATCGTCACTGCGAAAATACCTGGGTCTGTTTATACCTTTCAATGTAACATCGTGAACTGGACCGAAATAGAACGAACGTCTTTTCCTTGGGCGACACTTATTTGTATTATTATAAGAGGAAATCTCTCCACTTCTAATCACGTTCTCAAGAATACACAGATTAAATCGAATCAAATTGAAAGTCTGGGTGGACTAGATCGAGCAGGGGTTTTTTATTAATTGGGTTTTTGAAAATTCAACCTGTCATCTACAGATAACTGATTCGGAAACGATAGCTTACTCAACTGACAAGTTATAGACGGAAAGATAAACGAAAACAGCCGTTTTTGTAATACGTAACTCAAAATTTCGTAAAATAAATAATTATATGCATTTTTTTTATAAATATGTTGATAACTTTACTCTTGAGTAAATTATCATAAATAATTTTTAAAATCTAGCTAAATGTCAATAAAGCTTTGTATTGCATCTTTTTACCGTGTACGCTATCAATTTAAATTCATATAAACATCTAATGCAGAACACCATTAAAAAGTAAGTTGTAGAAATGTAAATTTTGCCACACATGGTATTTGTAGCTGAATATTTTGAATACAAACAAAGCTTTTGTCCTGGGTATGCAAGCCTGTTTATGAAAATAACCTTTTGTAGAAAGAAAGCTGCCAAACCCTTTCCATGTAAAGAAAGTCCTTCATAAATTGCTTACTCATTCATTAAAATTACGCTTGGAATATAACTATTATAAAAAAAATGCAAAAATGTACAATATTTATTATAACTATGTAAATACCGTTGACAGTTCAAGAAACGTTAACTAAGCAGTATATGGCATTATTTAATCTTTAAATATTTTATGTCAGATAAATAATAAGTCAATCTTGTATAGAAAACCATTTTTAGGCTGACAAAAGCACTTTTTAAAATTTAGTATTGAAATAAAATATAACGAATTAACTCTTTTTGTTCGATACATGCATTAAAAATTGTTTAATATAATTGAAGAAAATTACTTAAATTCCCCAAAATAACTTAGTTTGCGTAAAACTTCAACAAATAAATCGCTAAAAGAAGGTTTCCTTCGTATGTATGTGACCATGTTCGACTACTACACTATTAAATTCGAAGTATTCCACCAAATAACAATTTCAATACCAATTCAATTAGAACACAATCATTCACTCGGTATGAATTTCATCGGTGCTTGCGTGATAATTAGACAAGTATTGTTATTTCAGACAGCACGATAAACACAAAATATACTATCTGCCATCCCATTTCGCCAGTTAAAAATATCTGAATCCAATTAATTGTGATTGGATCTGAAATGTATTCATATACAAGCGATTCAGAACGTTTGAAATACGACAAATATAAGGCGAAATATGAAACACCTTGCTTGTATTTTGCGCATTGAATTTTAATAGAGATCAAACACAATTCATTTCCATATTTATTGAGTTGTTATTCGTTTTGAGCCACTCAATTTTGGTAATAGGTTCAAACTTTGAGTTTGGTGACAAATACAGCACGGTTATTCTGTTTTGAGAGACATTTTTGACGGCATTTTAGCGCGTATTATTGATCTGATGAAATAAAATTCTAATTGACCGAAAATAATGACAATTCAGTAAAATTTTATTGTTATAGAAATATTTTAAGATCATTTATTTTTATGTTTAATAAAAACACAATATTCCTTTTTACTTATTCCACTTTATTTAAAAGGTCAGGACTGGTTTTGCTCATTCAGAGCATTGTCAACTTTAATGTTTAAACACGTTTTTATAAATCATTAATAAGTAACTACTAAAATCAGTCAAAATTGTTACTTATTTATTATATAAAACTATCTCAACCAATATTTACTTACAATTATTACAAATGATAAAATTAACCATCATAAGTATATTTGCATTTTATTTTTCATTCGTTTTAATCAAACTTTTGGCGTAATTTAAAAAAAATCTAAACTAGATTAAGTGCTTCTTGCGTAGAAACAAAGCATGTTCATAAAAATTCTACACTAAAGCAGAAGTTAATTATTTTAAAAAGATAATTAAAATGACGGTAACGATGATAATCGCAATAAAGTAAAAAATACCACTAACGGCACATATTAATTTTCCGAAGTGTGGTATATTGGTGAAATATACTTTATTACATATTTCCATGAAATACATTATACTGATAATGTAAATGTATTGATAATAAAACTTTAATAGCTTTCATAGCATTATTGATGTAATATTATTTTTTTACGATATTTTTTATTAATATCGGCATAATTGCTCGCGGTAACGTTTTAAAAGTGTGTAGAAAAAGTATAAAATACATACACAGACAAAATCTGTTTTACCTTACCTACATAAAACACTAATGATGTTATTAACTTATAACAACTCTTTGCTTTTTACAGTTCATTATCTATAATGTTTTTTAAATCATTTTGTGTACAATATATTCAATTCAAAGCTTCTTAAAGTCTTTGTACTGTGTTTTTCTGTAGTATTAAAATATAAGCAGCGAAAAGAAAGAGCATCAAAATGCTGAACACGAATTTAAAGAATGCTTTCAGTTGAAAAAAAATATATAACATGTAAATAAATGCAAATTTGTCTGAGATTGAATAATCACTTGAATACGAAACGGAAATAAAATAAAATGCGCTATTCCTAGAAATGTGACAATGAAGGGTAACAAAAAATCTCAGAATCGGTATTGAGTACCAGAATCGATTACAAATATAACTAACAATTGGTAGAATTTCATTTCCGCATCACTAAAACAATGTTTGTTCTATTGTTTTCATAAGAGATTCTGAAAAGAAATATATTTTCTTTCGATATTCGATATGTTTAGGACGTTAAGAAAAAACAGTAATTGGAACCTGAACGTAAAATAGAACTGGAATGAAGCTTGGCTTGGTTACTATTATACTGTTATAATATATTGTGGCGATGTATTCAAGTGTATAGAATATTTATACAAAATACATAAATACATTGGATTTTATGGGACATTTTTTGATGGAAGAAAATCATAATCTATTTGGGTTTATTATAATAGTTTTTTTTAAATATTTGGCAATACAGCTAATTCCAACGCGCCAAATATTTTAACTTGAAAGATCATACGAAAAAAACTGAGAATATTTTTAAGTTACTCAAGATCAACTAGGTTGAGACCCACCTGGTTGGTAGAGCAAACTCTATTTACCTAGATTACAGAGGGCGACAATAATATAATATAATAAAATATATGGGGTAAATACTTCAATCTGTTGGTCAAATCTTTCGTTGGTGAAAATATTATACGCTCAGCATCGATTTTTTTGTCAATGTGCAAGAGAAAGCATCCCTATATATGACGGTAGAAATATTTTTTAGAAATTCCAAGACTACAGTGAGTGACTAGCCGACAGATCTACAAATAGCCACAAAATATTGATTGCGCTTCTGTTGCGCGAAGGGTGGGGGTGAAGGATAAAGCAGGAAATGGAATCGGCAATGTGGCTAATCTAATTAAATTGCGGTATCACAATTAGGGGATGTATTCATATGGGGCCGGATCAAGCGATCAACCCTTGCGTGCTGCCTTATGGGCAGCTAGGCTGGACCAGCGCCATGCCGCGCTTGCCTCTCTCTGCAAAATATTCACAATTTGCTCATCTGTACATATGTATGTACATATGCGTAGTGTTTATTTAATCAGAGAACTCTCTAACGGTAGTTTTGTAAACCACCAAGTTATAATGAAAGTGGATTAATTTTATTTCAACACAAATACTTTATTTTGAACATGTTTTACCCAATGTTTTGTTATTTACTTGAGATTAAATAATAAACAGATTATTTTACAACTTAAAGCAAATCAAGATTTTACCCCAGATTCTATAATAAAAAAGTAAATAATTATAGATAGACACGTTTTAATTATATTTAGATATATTTTAATCCGTATACTAAAATAAAATTAGTACTTCATCAGCTAGGAAATTAAAAAGACAGATAGTCACCGGGAATGATCAATCTAAGACGAAAGGTTAGCTGGGCGGAAAATTCAAAGGCTGCGCAAGGCAATTCAAAAAATGCGTGGCGTAATTTTTCATATTTTATATGCAAATAGTGTTACTTTTTGTTTCAATTTGTATAGTAAAAAATATTATCATTTAATAATTTGTAGTTGTAAGTGTAATTTAAAAATACAGAATTAATTTTTTTACATAAAAAAAATCAAGCTCAGTTTAAGAATGTAAGCAGAATAAAACAAATATTTAAGAATAAATTAATAACGGATATTTGGAAAATAAATAGTTGTATTGGAGTGGGCGCTAACCCGAAACAAGTACGCAGGGGTATTCAAACTGCTGCGTGGCCTCGCGCGCGCGCAGCTTAGAGGGAACATTGAGTGGTATTAGTGTGAGTTGCATGCAACTCTGATTTCAATCGGTCTCAAGAACCACCATTTTTTGTTGTTGATTTTAACATATAAGTTTTAAAAGTATTTTTAAAGTGTAATTTAATGTTTATTGCCATGCTTGCGAGACAGTTGTTTTTATTTTTAGATGTGGGAACTCTTGTGATCTGTGAATAACGTAATGATATTATGAAAACATTATTTTCCGTCGAATCGAATTGAAATAAAGAGTCTGTAAAACTGAATATTATTTATATTGAGATAATGATTATTAGCAAATCAGATAAATTAATAAAATATTTATATCTGCTCAAATTATCAACCGATATGTTCCACCTCTCAAACATACTCACATTGAAGAATGAAGCCAGGTTTTGAGAACCATTAATTTACCATTTCAAAATGTACACTGGCATTTCCTATTCAAATAACTAACTAGTGCAACGGATGTTGTTCTAGTTTTAGTTTTGGGCATGCAAATTTGTCCAACGGGTAGTATTGCTTTTCAAACAATTCATTTGGTTTCAAATAAAATGACAGTTTATAATGATTCAAATCAGCTTTTTAACTAACTGTAAAAATAGTTTACTTTTATTATTTGTAAAATTTATCATTTTAAATTACGTAGGATTTATTTATAAGTATATGAGTATCATAATGGAAGAGTTAAACCAAATAATCTGTCTACTACGGCATCACAATTTTAATTTTGGCTTGATCATCATTATTCGAGCATTTTTAAAATTTATATAGCAAATTTAGGAAGATTCAACTTTTGTTCTAAACACATAATATTTTGTCTTACTCTGAGTTTAAAAAAATGCTCAGTGATAATTAATCATATGATCTGGAGCAGAGATGGGGAACCTTTTCTTCTCTAAAGGTCACATTCATTTTTCTGATTCGACATAAGCCCGCAGTAAACATTGACTAGGGAATCTTTGTCCGGAAACAGGAATTAACGGTCAGAACACGACAGGAATTTACGAATTTACAAAAATTTACAGAATTACAAAATTGGTCAGAAGGCCGCACCAGAGTAGCCAAAAGGCCGCAGGTTCCCCACGCCTGATCTAGAGAGTTAAACAATGAATAAGTTAACGCTAGAACGAAAATCTTCCGATGTCTGAAATTTAAGGACATGACAAATATTACAATTCAATTACAAATGTAACTTTAATATTTTAATATAAGGCTTAAGATATCCATCTGTAACGCAAACTGGCCGCTAAAAAAACTCTAGTTTGACGTTCTATTAAATGTTCTGTCCATACTATTTCCTTAAAATAGTTTTCGTTGAAAAATATTAATATTATATATATTGGCACCTTTATTAAAAAAAAAACTGTTGGGAAATTGTAAGGTATAATTTCCATCCACCACATTACTGCTTCATAAAATGTCCGAAATGTTACTGAATGTTATATTAGAAACGAATTATAAATTCTTTACCGGATTAAATTGGGAAGAAATTCTCTCGTGAAATGAACATTCCTATCAGATATTGACCGATGTATTTGCTAGTAAAGGTTAAATAATACCTCTATTTATTCTATTCTGATTCAACGTTTATTGCCTTTTGTAAGAAGTCCGCAAAATTTAGGTTTGGCTGGAGCTGTCGGAAGGAACATTTGGTCAATGTTTATAGAGGATAGTTATTTATTGAAACAGGATTGGTTTTATAAGGAATCATTACTTTATATGCATGCCCAAAGGTTTGCTGGTAACGACCGTCGGAATGTTTCTGAACCCAAAAAGCCACATTTGATATTATAGACGTAAGTGATCATATCAGATGTGGCATGTTCGGGTTCTGCTTTAATTTTGCTTGCTGCCTACAAGATTTCATACAAAGACGTGCCCTGGTTTTAAATTAATAAGTTCGTATATAACGAAACAACTCTATATATCATAGTACCAAGAAATTACCATTAAAAGTACCTACCAGTATATTTTTTTTATTTTGGTATGTGATAAAATTTTACTAGCTGAATTTCCAACAAAGAGAAGCTTCACTCAGCACAAAGAAGGAAAATTTATCGGTATAATCTACGTATATTTGTTATGTAAATGAGAGATAATGCACGATCATTTTAGTAAAAAAATCATACTTATACTTGCAGCAGTATCGCATTACTTTTAAAATGTATGTTGAATTAAGGGCATCCAATCCCGGATCCTTTTTGTGATCCCGGGATTAGTTGTTCATCATAAAATCATGCCGCAATTGTTTGAGTTTCAGGATGTGGGATTTCGGGATCCTGGTATTGATTACTGGTAAAAAAGTAAAAAAAAATGAGAGATTCTAAAATAATTTTCAAGCCGAATACTTTTTTCAGTAACTGATTTCATAAACCTGAGAGCTTTTCGTTTAAGATAGCTGACTGACTTCATAAAACCTGGAAATTTACAGATTTCACAATTATTCAAAAATGTGAGACCTCCGTCATTTCCAAAAGTTACGACTGCCAGTGCTCCAGCACAAAATCATTTTTTTATCGGAGTTCATTGTTATTATAGTGAATCCAGAAATTCCGGCATTATTACTAATACAATCCCGAAATTATGGGATCTAATAGGTCGGCATCCCCGGATTGGAAGCTCTTGTTTGATCTGACTACGGAGATGCATACTAGCGATGTTTGGAGAATAGGGAGTCCAATCGAATATTTGAAATTCAAATATTTTTGTCTGTTTTTTGATATTTGTAGTAAATTATTCGAATAATATTTGTTTAAATTATAAATATATATAAACACATTGGGCTTATAAAAATGTCTTTTGTCAGTTGAAAAATGTTGGTTTTAAGTTGTTATTTAATTGTTAGAACATTATGATAAGGTAAAAATATCAAAGGATTTACTTCTTCAAAAATTATAGAAACCATTAACTGGTCGCTGTTATTTTACAAGAATTACAGAAATGTTTTTGATATTTTAACATTAAAATATACGATTATATTTGCTCAAGAAATGTGTTGCCAACTATCCAAATCAATGAATCTATTCAAAATATGAATACACACGGTGAAATTCACACATTATATTATAGAAATGGTATAGGTTATATGTTTCTATATAATATTCAATATTTGAATATTCATTGTATTTCAACGAATTTGGAATCCATAATTAAATATAGGGAATCAGGCAATTTGAGTATTTTAAAAATAAATATAATATTTATTTAAGGTTGATATGTTGTCGCCTACTGTGGCCCTGTTGGTTAAAGCTTACTCTACCGATCACACAGGTTTGGGTTCGATTCCCGGTCAGATCACAGTGAATTTGAGAATTATTTAGTTCGAAGACTGGGTGTTTGTGATGTCAATTCACACTATTTTCTCTCTTCCTATCCTCCTGATCCTTTAATAACTGGGCTTAGCGATAGCGATTAGTCAACCACTAGTCCTGTTCTAGCATTATCTTTCATTATCTACTAGTCACTTTAAAAAAAAGTGACGTTGAGCGACTGAGTAACAAGCAGTTCTCGTAGAAAAAACTTCTGTTGAGATACCTCCATTAGGAGGCCATATGCTCCATATTGGGAGCGGACATGGATATTTTTTTTTATTGATATATGCCGCCTGTGTGGTCGAGTGGTCGGTTCGGTTACGAAGGTCCCGGGTTCGAATCCCAGCACGGAAAGTTTTATAAATTGATTTTTCAATCGATCTATGAATTTATGTTCGAAGGCATTGATGTATGTGATGTCTTGAATTTCTCTCTCCCATCCATCCTATCCTATATACGGGGCGTATCGAGAGCGATTAGGTAACCACTAGTTCTGTCCTAGCCCTTTCCTTCTATTCCTACTCTCTTTGGAAAAAGAGAGGTCGAGCAACTGAGTAACAAGCAGTTCTCGTAGAAACACTTCTGTTGAAATAAACTCTATTAGGAGTCCATATGCTCCACATTGAGAGCGGACATGGTAAAAAAATAAAATATTCATGATAAATTAATTATATCGTAAAACGGCGAGAGCTTACGTTAGAAAATTGGATCTTTTTACATTGTTGTATTACACAGAAAAAAGCCTCTATTTATTTCATTCGAAGAGATAAGATCTAAAGCAATGATACTTTGCAGTGGAGTTGAAAGATTCCCACCGGTAAGAGAGGGAAGGTACTTGATTAACGCCCAACGTAATAAAATACGCTGAACGTTACTGGAAAGCGTCGATGTGATGGGAGGCCCAACAAATTATTTTAGACCTTTCCCGTTTGGGCTATCTTGCTCTTAGGGGAACGCTTTGGGAGAGTGGAAAAGGGCGAAGGGTTATATTACTTTTGATAGGTGTTTCAGTGTGTTAGTTTTCACTTCCCACTTTAGCTGCTTTATTGTTTTGGATCAAGTAGTGATGCATTATCACTTGCTTGAATAATGTACGTCACACGGCACTGTGGTTCAACAAATGGACACTCGAGCGTGCGGCCAAATATGGTCACATGTATTTTACATAATTTAATATGTTCTTTTTTCTACCCGAACAATTGTTTTGTTGTTTCAAAAAATAGAATGTTAAATGTGGCACAGTACTTATGTATCATTTAAAATGTCTGTTTTATTTTACAGAAGTATTAATGCAATTGCATATAACGAGTTAATTGTTCAATTATATTTGAAGACAATCATAAATTTCAAGCTAGTAAGCCATAGACATAAATTTACGAAAGAGTGTTTTGTCAAAATATGGTATTTTTTAACTTTTCTTGTTTTGAAATGATATTTATATTTCTTTGTAGAAGACCAATATATTTTTTTAAAGATTTATACAATTTATGCTTTTAGGAACGAGTATTTTTTTAGATAATTATGTCGTTTATCCTATGGCACAGCGGTTAGCGTTGTTGGCTTCCGTGCCGGATCTCACAGGTTCAAGTCCCGGTACGAACTGCATTTTTTCAATCGATTTTCGATTTCTGTTCGAAGACATGGGTGTTTGTGATGTCTACAGTTCTCGTGGAAAAACTTCTGTTGATACACCTTCATTAAGAGCCCATATGCTCCACATTGGGAGTGGACATGGATATATATATATATATATATATATATATATATATGTATATATGTATTAGCTTTTAATTTGACGATGAAAATAACTTCTTACTGTTGGCATTTATGATTACATATTGCTTAAAATCATAGTATATATGTATTGTTAAATCTTCCAAACATATTGAAAAATAAAACGTATTTTTATTTTCTTGACGTTGCATTGTTTAAATTACAAGCGTAACAACCAAAATCAAAATATAAATCACGTTCAAATTGGATTTTTTTCCCTCCTCGTATAAAAATATTCGAAAGTATTTTTCAGTAACAAAATGTCATAGAGTAAACGGAAAGGAACATTGATGTGCGGAGATGTTCGTCATTACCAGTCAATTCCTGCTTCTTCCTGTTCATGTTTCCTCCTATTCTGTGGAGGGAAATCGTTTTATGTGTTATACATTGTCAAATAGCTTCTAGCGAATGTATTATCAAATATTTAAGGGCATTGTAAGCATAGCTACTCCTATATTTTAAAAGAAAACAAATTTACTTTATACTGTCAACAATTGAAAGTTAAATCAAATATTACATGAAATTTTGACGAGTTCTTTGAAAGAATTGAAATTGAATCATCTTACATTCTTTTCATGAATATTATGATCGAATCTGCTAAACTGGTGAATGATAATTATGTTATAGCCAAATTATTGTGTAAAGTCATTTCAGTGACCTGTTATTAGATGAACACTCGTAAGAGACTGCTGACTGATTGAACACTAAAACACTTCTACATCAGAGCAATGTTAACAAGCAGAATTTCCGTTAATGATTATTTTTGTTCGGGATCAAAGTTAAATTATTATAAGCAAATAGCGGCACTTAAATATGAAAAGTAGATTTGGAAAAATTCATAATTTTAATTCCACAAAAAAACATTTAAATTTATCAATATTTATGCAACTTGCCATCAGAATAATACTTAAACTGTTCTTTCATCTGATATAACTATACTTATAAAAAAAAACGAAGAGATAAATAGATGACATAAGTTAACAAATTTAAGTCCCACTGTACGTTCAAGTTATATAAATATATTGTCCATTCATTCCATGTTTGTACATTGATGTAAAGAATTATCTTTAATAGTATATATTATATATGTTTCTATGGTCAATATATTTGTAGAAAGTTTTATCACTTAGGTATATTATGACAAGTAGATCGGTCAACAATAAGTACTTAAGGCTTTTTTTCAATAAATATATTTTGAGCCATCATTGTGTATAGTCATTTTATTGAGAAAACAGACGATAAAAAAATATATATTTACTAATTATGCTATTTTGAATTAAATTAAGATCGGGTCCAGCTTCGCATGACGGAAAAAAAACATTTAACTCATTGAATTGCTATTTAAAATGTTTAATGTTAGTGTTACGAATATCTGAAAAATAAATCTGCACGTGTTGACCGAGAGAGTAATGTTTAGTGGGGTGAGATATTTATGGAGGGCGAGGACACAAGTGAGAGGGTGTGGGTTGTTTGAAGACGGCTGTACGAGGGGCGCGATGCAAAACGAAGGTATTTGCACAACAGATGTGACTTGGACAAACAAAAACTCTCAATATAGGTCAAATCTCGATAGGACGAAAATCCGCCTGCAGAGAAATCGTTAATAGTTGACAGAGTCTCATCTCGAGTGGCGGCAATTTAAGCTCGAGCACTTTGCAATAAAACTCCGAGAGGAAAATAACGGCAACATTTTTATCGCAGAAAAGTTTCAAGATTTTCTATTATTTATGTTGTGATAACACTATATCTTTATCTAGGTGACATTTTTGACGACTTGCCGTGTATTAATATACACTTACCAATATGTTCCAAGAATACGTCACATTTTCATTATTTTTAAGTTTACATATACATGCATATAATGCATTACTTGATACAACGGTTAATGAAATCAAAAGGTTTTTTTACCTGAAACTTGAGAAATTTCGTATCTACATATTTTTACACATTTGCTCTTTGCTAGCAGATTATTATAAAAATAATATGTTGTATTGTTCAAATAAAATGTAAACATTTCATGAATCGAGAACTACAAGGTTCATGATTATGATTATAATGATGAGGTAACATGAATCTTATATAATAAAAATATTTAGTAGGGTTTTTTCCCTTCTTCAAACTAAGAAATGTTTATTTTAAATGTGAAATATATATCATTAGATAAGTATGTGCTTACAAAATAATTAAATTGTAGTATATTTTAAACTTAAATTATATATTTTTTCGAAATTCACGGAAGCTTTCGGGATCGACCAAATTTTGCTTCGGGATCAACCGGTCGATCGCAAAGTACCGGTTGGACACCCATGCTGTAGTGTATGCAACCAAGTCTTCTTGGGACACCCTGGCAAAACTTTGAACATGAATAACGTTGTTACGCTACGGAATACACCATCTAAGAAGAGTGTGGTGGTGGGTACAACTTTGAGTACTAGGAAATTAAAAATAATAATCATAATATCATATTGTATTTGTTTTTGTTGTTACTGATAAAAAAAAATAAAACTTTTAATTAAACAACTCATTATTGTTGTTTTTCATTAACTTAGTTCAATCAGTTATGTCTGTTTGTTATATTGAAGAAACTTTATCAATTGAAATGGTCATATGACAGTCGACAATATTCATGACACGGTAAAGTAGGAAAAAAATATTGAAATATTCAATTTAAAAAAAATTACAAATTGATAGTAAAGGTTATGAAAAATATTGAATTTGTATTTATTTAAATGATTCTTTATATCTTAAGTTATTTAAATCAAGTGTGAAAAATATTTTTTAAAAGCTTCAAAACAAACTGACTTCGTATCCAGTATACTATGTCTAACCCAAGCAAAACGCACAAAACGATTTCCATTTAGATACTTTATACGATATATATAAAAAAAATATCGGACTGCCGTTAGAAGGCTCTTTTGATATATTTTTGCATATAGCGATAGCGGTGAACACCAAAAAAAAATAAAAGACGGGGTCACAGCAATAAATTTACCGCCTCGGTTATCAAAACCGCCATATTTTAAAATATTCTTTTTTTAAATAAAACTTTTATAACTTTGCGTATATGAAAACCAAAAAAAAGTAAACGATAAGATTTTTTTGGTTCGGATTTTATGGTATCAAAATTAACTATTTATTAAGTTAAGAAGATACGAGTAAATTTTTTTAAAAAATACGCAGAAAATACTAAAACTTATGATAAATGTTATTTTAGTTAATCTAAAATTTTATTACTTTTGTGACGTATAAAAACGTCAAACTTAATATTGTTCTGTTATCTTAAAGAAAAGGCTTAATTATTTGTAAGCTAAGAAAAAAACACAATATTCATTTATACATGATTTCCATTTTTCACTTATCAAGATCAAGACCGGTTTCGCTCATGGTGAGCATTGTCAACTGATCAGGTCCTGATCTTGAGAAATATAAAGTGGAAGTTGAGTGCAAATGAATTCTGTGTTTTTTTCTTAATATAATGCCTTTCCACTAAGTATTGACATTGAACACCCTAAAAGTGATTGTAAGCTAAGATTAGATTTGACGTTTAAATCAGTTTGTATGGAAAGTGAAGCAATAATGCAACACACATCTCGTAAGATACAAATTTATTTATGGGTGAAAAAGATAATTATTCATTATTTAGGTAAGTTACAAATCTTAGTTCCAACTTTGAAAGGTATTTTTTAATGTTAACTCCATACATTTTCAGAATTGAAAGATGAAATAAAATCCGTTTTATTTTTGTGACACACAAAATAAATATAAAGAATATTATTTACACAATTAAAATTAAAGAATCAACCAATTTTATCGATTTTTTGTTTTGGATAACAAATTTATGGAGCTTTAAGTACCAGGACGCGTGAACGTCAAGGTTATTCTAGTCTCCTTCATTTCTAATTTATTTGAAAAATTGTATTACCTTACCATCGTTGCAGATGGAAGGGTGTGATCACTACAGAGATAAAAAGTTCACGGGAACTACATTTGCATTATTTTGAAAATCACATTCTATATGCTTCCCCGCATACTATATCCGTACATATACACACACTATTTTATCGATAAAGTCAAACTGCGGATGCTTCTTAAATTATAAATTGGAATTCACGTGTGTCAAGTTAACCGACAAGTGAATATAATATAACAACATTTTGATTTTTTGCTGTCAATGAAAATCTCATATAAAAATAACTTGTCGACTTTGATATATTGTTTTGTTTTTGTGGTGGTATTAGTTCTCATTCGTAGGCATTATATGTGACACTAGTTGTTGATTCAGTAACCTCGAGCTGCAATTAATTGGGGTTATGCTTATCTGATCAGTTAATATATATATATATATTTTTTGATCTGTTTTTTTTAAATATTATTATTATTTTTTTAAATGTTATTTATCCTCGAGAGGAGGTCAAACCTACAGTGTCTGCGGCACCCGCCTACGCCCAGGTAAATCCAGGACGCTACGCGGGAAAAGCAACATCAAAATACACCAGATGAAATGGAAATTGGAGCTCGGCTCTACCAGCCCCATAATTTGATGTATCAATCAAAAAAAAAAAAAAGATATATTATAACTATTGTAGTATATTATAACTGTACTATTTGGATAAGACACTGGCCATGCGCCGTTATCCGTCAGTTAAGCGACAGGGAATCCCAAAACACTTGATTTTCAATGCGGACATACGTTTCAGTTTCTACTGGAAAGTTTATCACAAGCACCCAAGTTGGGAACGTTTATCAAAGTAATTTATTTCTATTTCGCAAATAACCCTCACGCTGCGCCATATAAACTTTCCACCTTCCGCTTAGTGGATTCGCACGATGCTCATCTACAGCGTAAATGTACAATTTGTTTTTAATTTAATGATCATCAAGACGAATGTAATAGGCAATTTAATGATTCGAGAGCGATTGATAACGTAAATTTATATATAATTAAATCGTGTAGTTCAATACAGTATGTATAATAAATTTGAACTGTTCGTGTAATGGAAAATGTTCAAGCAATAACGGAAGTTTACTCTTCCTTATTTTATTCATGTTAACTGTATTTCGTTGTAATACACTTGTGTTTTATCTGCAATGGTAATATAAAAATAAAGCACGCTCAATATATTTTCAAAACGAATAACTACCCCATTGTACATAACCTATGCTTAAGCAATCAATACATATATATCTAATAATAAAAGATTTTAAGTACTTTTTCCACAATATATCAGGCCCGGTTTCGCTCATCGCGAGCATTATCAACTGATAAGAAAAATATATAAACAGTGCTATTTATACAAGTTAAATTGAAACAAAAGGTGTAAGCAACTACTAACAATGAAAAGGATTAATAAATTACATTATAATTACACAAAATTAAAATGCTTAATACCGATAACATACAATATAGGTGTTAAGCATTTTAATTTTGTGTAATTATAATGTAATTTGTAAATTCTTTTCATTATTAGTAGTTGCTTACACCTTTTATTTCAATTTAACTTATATAAATAGCACTGTTCATATATTTTTCTTATCAGTTGATAATGCTCGCGATGAGCGAAACCGGTCCTGATCAAGTAAAAAAAATGTGGAAAAAGTACTAAAAATCTTTTTTATTTTTATTATAATGCCATTCCACCAAGTATTGACAGTGAACACCTTAAAAGTGATATATCTAATATATAAAAATTACTATTTGTTTTTTCGTATTTTATACGTTGCCACACTGCTCATCCGATTGCAATGAAACTTGACAAACTTTTTGCTTACACTTCCGGGAAGGTTATACACATATTAAAATTAACTTACAGTAGGTCTTATATAAAAAAATCATTTATTTTTATGTCTGCCATACAATTAATTTTGACAACGTATGCTTGCAATTGCGCGAAGGTTATTGTACAATTAACTTACAGTACGTGTACGAACAGTATTTTTTCGATTGACTTTGAAGACAAGGGTGTTTGTAATTTCTTAAAATTCCCTCTCGCCCTGTCCGATCCTTCAATAAATGGGCGTTGCTAGAGCGATTAGTTAAACACTAGTCCTGTCCTAGCTTTATCCTTCCATCCTAACTACTCTCTTTGAAAAAATAGAGGTTGAGCGATTGAGTACCAAACACTTCTCGAAGAAAAACTTCTGTTAATATACCTCCATAAAGAGGCCATTTGATCCACATTGGGAGCGGATATGGGTTAAAAAAGAACATTACACACTTTGAAAATACTACAGATAACGATAAATGCATGACAATCTATGTTTTCTGCAGCCGTTATGGGTCTCTCACAACACAGTGTTAGATTGTAGACCATGGCAGCATGAAAGGAATGTTTAATGAACCGAAATGATACATTAAAGCAGCGTACAGATGAAATTTTGTATTTATGGGCCATATAAAATCCCGTAAATTAAAATTAGAAGAAAAATGGTGACATTAGGTGACAAAAAATTGAATAAAGCCGGGAAAATTACTTAATAGCTTTTTTATATCTTATACGATGTAAATCGTGTTGCGACAAAGCCCAACATGATAAAACAGAAAAGTGACATATCATATTTTTGTCGTATTATGAATTAAATATATTATATTATACATGTAAAAAAAACAAAAATAATAAAAACAGTAATAATCACTGTAATATTTTATTACTACAAAATAAAAACCGGCTACTATTATATTATCACTTATTTACGCGGTTTTTTTAAATTTGTTTTACGTGTACTTGATTCATAAATAGATATCAAAAAAGTATGATTTGTTTTATTTTCCCGCTGTTCCGTTTTATCATATTTGGTTTTATCCAGTAACCGTTGAATCATAACGTAAAACATTTGATACAACCAAACAATAAGAAAAAAAAGACAATTTGAATTTAATACATAAAATGAATTTATAGATGAAGTCTGCCACCTCTGAAGTTGGTGGACGTTAACTTCATTGACAGTGGACACTTTAAAAGTGATATAATTTATGTAGTTACATCTATGTTTAAGAGTTTGGATTAATAACTGCGTTATCGAGGGTGATAGTAAATTATTTAAGAAACTTAAACAAAGAAAGAAAGATTCCATTGAAAAATTTTCCAAGACATTCATGAAATATTCACGATTACAATTTGAATTCTGTAGAATTGAATTTATCGGATTCAGTAGGATTGTTTCGATTTAATGTCATTTTTGTGATTAAAAATAAGACACTGACGACGAACCACTCTGGCAAGAGTTTCCCCAACCCCACTCTGACCATCTCTGTGGTGGATTATGTAATTTGAACCACTTCATTGGGCACAATAATGAGAAGGCGACGGAAACTAATTGGTCATTTGGTAAGCTTGCTGATAGCCTCTTGAGATTAGCTTTGTTTGTTTCAAGAATCTCTACAACATAATCTAGTTAGCACTCGTGAGGGAGGCGTAGGCTCGACAGGGTAGGCGACCCCTTAGATAACTGCCGGCCTACGAGGCTGATTAAAAACCAAAATTTCGTGCGATGTCGGACATTAAATTTTCGACGAGTTTCGTACATGGCAAACAAATTGATCAGCTTTTGATAACATCTGTGTGGATTTATTATTCATTGCCTAATTTAAATACTAATCATCACTATTCAAACGAGTAACGTGCTACCGCATTAACATGAAAATCGGTTCAAATATCATATCATAAATAATCTCCATTAATCAAATTTATGTTTATTGAATCAGAACTACACTTACATTATATGTCTGAATATTAGGATGCTTACAACCAAACATATTAATAAATCAATTTTTAAATCCAACAGAATATTTATATGGTAGATAGATAATTTATAACAGTATCCTTCTTATACGAAAAGATGCTAGTACAAAATAAAAAAAAATATCGAAAATTTAGTTTGTCTTTGGTTGGCATTTTAAACTATTTAATTAATCCACAAAATTTTCCTATTTTAAGTTTACTGGAAAAAAAATGCTCTGTCAAACTATATCCTGTTTTCATAAAGGAATACTACTAAAAAGCTATATACATTGTTTATAAACTAATGACGTTTTTCAGGAATATATTGTACATTCGTTCCTGTTAAATATTTGTCATTTTAGATATTTCAGATTTGCACGATCTGTGTCGGATAAAAAAACAGAATTTTCGGAAATACTATGATAATTAAAAGTTTTTTCATGGAAATATGCGTTAAAAACGCGGTTGCATTTTTCGTTTAACATATAAATATCGAACAAAAAAATTCAGAAAATAGTTGGAACATAACTATATTCATATTATGTGATTAAAATTTTTGCAAACGTATTAAAAGTTATTTGTTTTAGGTAGATCATTTTATTCGAAGCTTGGTTGGTTTTAAGGTCTATTCATGCACATTCTTTTATTTAAATACGTTTAGCCGTGAAAAATGTCTTAGTATGATTTATCGTCATATTCAGTGTGATCGGTAAACTGGTTAATGTAATCATTGTTCCTGTTCAATACTTAACAAAAAGGCACATAATAAATTACTCGACTTGAAAAAAATACTTTTAAGCAAATTCCAAAGGATTTTTTTCATTGTATTTTTTTAACTAAGGTCACGCTTTACGATAAAGGTTTTTGAAAGATTTTCTAAAAATTTAACCAATATTTTTTTTATTCATGTCCTCTCCCAATGTGGAGAATATGGCGTAATAATGGAGGTATCTCAACAGATTTGTTTCTACAAAAACTGTTTGTTACTCAGTCGCTCAACCTTTCTTTAAAAAAAGAAGTACTGCAAATAGCTTTATTCGTGATAAAAGTATAAGGATAGAGTAGTAGAGATAGAAGAATAAGGCTAGGGGAGGATCAGTGGTAAACTAATCGCTCTCGCTACACCCAGTTGTTAAAGGATAATACTCGTCATAAGCGAAACCGGTCCTGATCTTGACAAATAAAAGTAGAAATAAGTACAAAGGAGTATTGTGTTTTTCTTAATATAATATCTTTCCACCAAGTATTTACAGTGAACACCCTAAAAGTGATGAATGTAGCCTGTATAATAAAAAGAAAACTAATAAATTTGAAAAAGTAAATTCGTTTGTAAGACATATAAGTATAAGAAGTTTTTTCTGGTATAAAAGTAAAACAGACGTTGCTTTTATTTAAACTTATAATCGATACATTGTTCAAATTTACTTATATTCTATATTTTTATTCAATCGACCACAATTTCAAACTGAAACTTTATAACAAACTTTAGAGGACCACTTGGACAAGTGTAACAAAGTTTATAAATATTAATATGATTTTGAAAAACGAATTTACACTATGAAACCGCTGAATCCAGCGAATCAGCAAGTTACTTGTTAATTTAATGTGTATATATTATTAAATACTGTGGATATAATTTAATTAAGATTTTACAGTTTATAATCTTAACATAAAAGTGTATAACATGCGAAACGCTTAATATGTAAACACGTTACGTTATTTTCCGTTAGTTATTAATAAGGGCTTGCAATACCGGTTTACCGGTAAATCATCCAAAACGCACAATCGGTAATTACTGGTAAATTTGAAAAATTATCGGTAATTACAGAAAACTATTTTACCACGAATTAAGGATAAATACAATCATATTATAATTAATATTTATTGTAGATAAATTAGGAAATTCGTTTTTTTTGACTCTGGTATCATTAAAACACAGAATGTTACTGGTCATACTGGTGTCAACTGTCATCACCATTGCAGTGACCGCTCGAACTTTGCACCTGATCCTACATACTTGTTTTAGGACTCAGGACGAAGTGTATTTTAAAAGACTACGTATTTTGATACATATTCTTCTTTGTTTGCATATATTGCATTCTTGTTTATTTGCAAAAAGAAAATTTGTAAATATTGATTTTATATAACAAATATTTTTTAAATAAACATTTTTTGTATAGTAAAAGATAAAAAACCAGTATGGCAATATTTTAATCCAGTTAAAGATGGCCAATCCAGAGAATGTAAAAAAAACTGTGACAAAATAATAAAGAATGCAGGAGGAAAATCAAAGATATAATTGTGTATGAATTTTCAAAAGATGATACTACTATTATTTCTGAAAAAAATACAGAGATTAAAATGAAATAGAAATAGTCCAACTATTTACGAAAAAAAGTTAGCAGTAAATAAAAAAATACAGAAATTAATGATATAGATTTATATGACATTATTCACCTGAAACGTATTTAAAATTATTTAAGTTTCAATCTTACCGTTTTTAGTCAAAGTAGCCGTGGCATACAGTTATATTTTAATCATCTAATCTATATAAATCTATTTTTTTCATTTCCTGGTTAATAGCCGGTAAACCGGTAATGGGTACAGTTATTTACCGATTACCGGTAATTGCAATTTGACGATAAATTGCATGCCCTAGTTATTATAACAACATACGACTTTCATTTAATCGGGAGGTATTTCTAATGAATTATTTTAAAACATGCAATGATATTTACGCAACTGCTTTGTGTAATTTTATTTAAACATTTTATGTGTACACGACTATATAGAAGGCACCAAATAATATAATGATTTTAATGTGCTAACGTATGACATATTCGCTGAATATTAATTATGTCAAAGTGCGCTTAAAAGCAGGCAAACAAGCAACATTAATTTTAAGCACTTTGAGGATTAAGTAAACTATTTACGGTTAACAGTATGAGTAGATAACACCGCTACATTAATTTATTTGTATAATCCTATAAGTATTAAGTATTTGCAATCATGAATAAACTCATTTGTAAACAAATAATTATTCTAATTTAAATGTGCGTAATACATTTACGCATGCTTTCAGAAATAAACTGACAAGCACTGTGTAATATTTAAACTACAGCACAGACTGAAAGCTAGAACAGATATCATTACGGTATGATAATTATGAACTAAAATATGAACACACAATAATATCTCAAAATAAAATTGTTTATATTGTTAGTGTTCATACTTAATTAATTTATTATAGAGCGATTGAAACATAAAATATTACTACTACGCAATAGATATATCGAAATGTAAACGGATTAAGTCATAAATAAAATACATTAATAATTAAAAGTCAGACGAAATGACATGATAAAACTTTGTAAATGGTCGCGTATATTGATTTTTGGTAATAGGTGTTTAAGGCTAACAATGAAAATCTGCAATTTTAAACAGAACTTCAGTCAGGCTCATGTCATCTATGTAACACACGCATGTATTTTATTAATTATGTATCTTATTAATAAAAAAACAATGTTCTTTTGTACTTTCATTCCACTTTATTTAAAAAGGTCTGGACCGGTTTCGCTCATGGTAAGCATTGCCAACTGAAGTTGATAGTGACAGTTGACAGTATTGAGTAAGTTTACAAAGTAAAATTATTACTTTGTTCTATATAAATAGCAATGTATTAATGTATTTTGTTTATAATTTTAAACGACGGTCCTTCAAACCATAAAAAGAACGTGCGGGGAACCTCTGGGGAACCTGAAATAATAACCCTATTTTCCTGAATCAAATAGAATAATATATTATCTATTTTAATTTGATTTACGAAAACATGGTTATTTTTAAAATGTAAAGGGTTGTCTACACGTTTTTTTGTAAGTATGTTCGAAAACAATTAAACGGACAAGGTGAATTTTAGAAATGGGTGACATATACTGAAAGGTTATGTTTTACGACTGTCAACGTATTTATAAATTTTTTCATCGAAATAATCAACCTTTACAAAGAGCTTATATATTTTTTTTTAATAGTCGTGAAAAATATTCGATGCCGTTAACTCTCGCGGCTCGGAGACTAGAAAAATACTTCTCTGCCGATGGGGGTCGTTTAGGGACCCCAGTGGTTTCCTCATTATTGGCCTTATTCTTATGAATTTCAAAAAAACAATAGTATAAGGGCTTTAAAATATCTCTCTGCATCATTCCTCATACATTTTTTTTTTATAAAAATCCGTGTTTTTTTAATAAATAATCATATTTTAAGTTGCGCGTAAAAAATACGTCATTTCAGGGCAAATATTAATTTGCTACTGACGCGTGCGTTGAGGAGCGTTCAGCCTAGTTATCTTACAAACGATCGCTGATAAGCGGGCGCTTATCTCATTATCGCATCGCGTTATCGTGTATTGATATAAACTACAAAAGGTCCAAAAAACTATGATATAAGAATACCTTAATTATAAACATTGTATCACCCATATTAAAATAGATATTTAAGAAAATGTGGGTATTGGGGTCGCATTTCTTGAGCTTAGAACCGGAAAAGTTAATGTGCAGAAGCAATTAATCTTGTTCGATTAGCATATAAATTTATAAATATTGTATTTTTACATGTAAAATGAGTACGCATTGAGTTTAAGAGATAGTTTAAAAAATAAATACTGTAGTTATATTTTTCAGTGCTATTTCAACCAAAAAAATAGCGACTATTATCAGAATATTTTAATTTGATCTAGATGCTTCTTTTTTTGACGAAAAATGCCACACTTGACCCTTCTCCGTGAGTTCGCATGTGACAGATATTAATGACCTTATGCGATTATGATGTATATAAATTAGGCACCTATATTATAGTCTGTTTAAACCTAATTTTGCCTGAATCAACGCGCCTCCAGGCGTTCTTTAGTCGACACGTGAAATGTACATGAAATATACTGGCATAGATATAGCTGTACTTACAGATGTATCTACAATAGTATGGGGTGACAGCATTGTCCAATTAAGGGTCTGCGAACCATGTCGGCTAGCAAAGAAATGTATGCTCACATTTTTAGAAATGTAATCAGAATGTTACACAACGTAACAGCATCATTATTTTATAAGTATCAAAAGAAAAAATCAAACAATTACGTCGCATTTATTGAGAACATAAAAAAATAAATGGTTAGCAAGAAAAGCATAATAAAAAACATGTTTTCAAAAAACGAAATAATTTTTTACGTTTTTTTGGATTAGGTATCCCATTATAAAACTTTGTTACAACCAAAGAGTTATGTTATTGAAAATTAACAACAAATAAAAGAATTTCATAAAAGATCAAATATAAAACAAGAGTTGCGTTTTTGATATACGTAGCTCAATATTTATTTTTCGAAGACAATATGGATATAAAAATAGGGATAAGATAGGACTGGTAGTTAGCTAATTGCTCGCGCTTCGTCTAGTTTTTAGAATCCACGCCTTCGAACAGAAATCCTTAAAATTATTGAAAATACGTGTGTGATTTAAATACTGTTTGTTATGGAAGTCAAACCTACGAAATCACTCGACCACGGATCTCAAAATAATGATTAGTAGAAATATTTTAAAACAACGCCTTTTAGACATACATCCTTATGGTGACTTGATTGTGTAAAGAAAATTCTATACACTGACAACAATTTTTATTTACTTTAAGTATAACAATATTTATTAAGATGTCAGTTGTCATGGAAAAAAACTAATAATAACTATTTAAAATAAGGTTGAAGGTCTAAAAACTAGTTTTTGAAAATTTAGTTACTTAGAACAGAGTAAAATATTTATCAAATTGTATTGCTTTGATAGAACTTAATAAAAATACTATACACAATTTCAAAATTATGATTCTAACAATATTTTAGGTTTCTAATGATTTGTTATACGATTCCGCTAATTGTATTTCAATGATCAATAATAAACAATTAAAAGCAATACATTTATTTTATTATACGTGTGATTTCATTAGGGAAAAAAATAAATGGTCAGAATTCAAACCAATTTTCGGTCAGAATAAAAATATAATACGGTCAGAATATTTTATAACCGTTTTGGTTAGATTATGTTTGGTTTTTTTGAAATTTTCATTTAAATTATGACTATTTACACTGACCCATATATTATGACCATTTAATATAAATTCTGACCGGAAGAATACGAGCCATTTCATTATCAGTATTTTAAAGTGTTTTTTTTAATTATTAAAGACACGAGCAAGGTATATATTTTAATTGTTTTTGGAAGTTGGAAAGGCCTGCAAAACACGTCGAGGTGACCCTCGTTAGCCACCCGCGTGTCTCCGGGCCTAATTTAGTACGGCATTAGAATTTCATGCCAGAAGCCCAAACCAAACCGAACCTTTCGATGCAAATTCCACAATTATTTAACAAAAATCCGCATTTTATGAAAGCACAACCACAGACGTGAGTGGGTTTTATATACGGCTACAACGTCTAATGAGGGGAGCTCTTATGATAAATACATACTCGCTTAAATGTAACATCAACCCATTTGTTATGCTTATGAGCATCTGAGAACTTCCCAAGATCGTACCTTTTCACTTATTTATCTGTAATATATTTTGTAACTAAGATCCTTTGAAGTAACTCCAAGAATGACGAATTTTAATAAAAAGCATGTCTACGTACTACATTTACTCAGTTGACATATTTAAGCTTGTAAGAACTTCCGGTTCCCAATCAAAAGCATCTAAATTAAGACATTTTTAGATCATTATTAAAACAATGTTGTTTGAACCTGGTTAAAATTTGGGGTTGTCAATGTTATATATTATTGAGTTGTCTTCAAGAGAATTTAAAATTGACTCTTGATACTATATAATACTTTAAAAATTGCAATCACCTGTGATGTCAAAATATTCATATTCTACCAAAAAATACATTTATTGTAAAAAAAAGCTTTAATATCTAACCGAACTCTGGCCACTATAGAGCAGTATTATTACTACTTTATTAATGTTGTGACTCAAACTTTAAATATTTGCATAATATCAATTTGCACGTAATTTATTTCCAATAGTGTAAAAGTCTAGATTTATGTCTCCTGGTGTGGCCCAGTTAGTTAGAGCTTGCTCTACCGATCACGTAGGTCTGGGTTCGATTCCTGGTAAGATCACAGTGAATTTGAGAATTATTCAATTCAAAGTTGTGATCAAAGACTTGGTGTTTGTGATGTCAATTCACATTATTCCCTCTCCTCCCATCCTTCTGGTCCTTAAATGACTGAATGTAGCAATAGCGATCAGTTAACCACCAGTCCTGTTCTAGCCTTATCCTTCTTTCCCTACTACTCATTTTTTAAAAAATGAAGTTGAGCGACTGAGTAACAAACAGTTATCGTAGAAATAAAGTTTTTATTGAGATACCTCCATTAGTAGCCATATACTCCACATTGGGAGCGGACATCGATAAAAAAGTCTAGGTTCTAGAAATACTTCGCTTATTATCAGGGTACGGTAATTTGTGAAGAAGACATTGTCTTTATTTTTACTTTGAAGTTTTAAGCCGTCGACTTATTACACAATGTATATATATATATATATATATATATATGTATTCTATTAACGACCGTATTACAAGAGAAGTAAAATATTGAAGACATCAAAATATTCTCACATATGTTTTTTAAATTAATTAAATTATTTATCCTCTGACCACACGTTGCTTGTAGCGCGCCCTTGTAATACAAACAACAAACTTTAAATTATCCACTTTGGTAAGTGTCCAGGCATTAACCGTTCCAAAAGAGCTTATAATTATTATTATTTACAACAATTCCTTTTTTTATCATACTGCAGTTTTCACTAACCCGAAAGGAATTGCCCAAGCATTTATTGGAACATTCAATATTTATACATTTACAATAATATTTAAAAAAAACTAAGAAGGTCTCTGAAATTTATTTTAATATAATATAATCATGATTGAAAATAGATTCATACTGAATTATGATTTAAAAAACAGTGATATTCCTGGAAAATCGTACTTAATACAAATTAAAAATTCAAATAAGAATTTGAATTTTAATATGGTTTGTGTTCGATAAGAATGTTATTGTTTTTAGAAAAGGTTTCCATTCAAAAACAAATCATCGAAAAGAATGTATAGTATTTTAAAGTCAAACGGTGAGTTACATTTAATGAAAAAGAAGGGCAGCCTGTACGTCTGGTTCACAATATCATTATACGATACAAATACATTTTTTACGAAGCATGAACAATGCTGTGACATTCAAATTAGGAGCCGAGTTTTTTTTTCATTCAGCAACATTGTATTCGCATTATTACGTAAAAGTACGTTTGGTCAAATGCCTAATATTACCATAAAAATACACACGAGTGAATAAAAGTTTTATTAAAGAAATTGTCTTTTGAAATATGCATCAACGTAATAAAAATAAATGTTTGGGACAGAAATTACTTTTGCAGGTATCTCAAATAAGAGAGATATAATAAAGAGACGTAAAATGTATATATAACATTCTCGAAACAATTAAGCTAGAAAAATTACATTTCTATGGACAAATAATACAATTTGCTATATTTTTAACTGCTGACAGATAAAACACTTGTGCATCTTCGAAAATTACAACATTGAACAACATAAATCAATCGGTTTTTTTTAATGATTTTAAATACACATTTTCCCACGTAAAATTGAATAATATCAAACACATTCTGATTTAATTGATTAACGTTTATTCGGTAAATTTCTTTTAGTAAAACTTTATTACAGTTTATTACTTAAAAATATGTAATTTGAATCCTACACTAAACTGATTTCAATCGAAAACAGGAGTTTAATTTATCTTACGTTCTTAACGAGATTGCATATTTATTAAAGAATACTTTGTAAAATAAAATTAAAGTGAAAGTAAAAATATACACGAAAAAAATAAAAAGAAATGGAATATTTTTTTTCAAACATTACTAATACAAATATTTAATATTTTGAAGGAAACAACTCACATAAGTCTCGATAAGGTCACTGCGATGCGGCACGAAGTAATTGTGATCTTCCATATCTCGTCGTTTTTTCACTCGGACAAAGTGCTCCATAGGAGCTAGAGCTTTTCTGGCACACGCCGCAGCGAGGAACTCCTCGACGCTCATGGCATCTCTAACTGATACTGCCGCTTGAGCCAACTCTGGTAAGGAAACTTTTATCGTCTTGTCTGATTCTTCGCGAGACATCTAAGCAAAAGAAAAAACAAAACAAACACATATAATTAATTGAATGTTGATTTAGAAAATATATTTGATATTTCAAAGCAGTTTTATTCGTAACGATTATGTTATAAAATTACATAAATTTAAATACATTACAGACTGCCTGTTAGAAATATTAGATGATCCATTACGAATCTACAAATGCAATTATTATATTATTTGTGATTGTATATATATTAAAGAATATATTATAAAAGTGTAAAATTGTTAATTCTACATATCATATTTGACCCAATCTACTCTTTTAAAGAGACATTCTACTTATTTTACTCCATAAATCATTGATGTTGGTTAAAAAAAATACTTAAAGTATGTATGGTAAACATTAGTATGGCTTCAATGTTCTGATTTTTGTACCTTTTAATACCAATATTTCCCATATTAACGGTGAATGCGTTAGATATCGGACGAATTCAATATATTTATAGCTCGTCAAACATAATAACACAGAAGAGGTATTAAAAAAAATGTATTTTAAAAAACGACCGTTTTGTTTAGCTCTATAAAAATCAAAAGAGCAAATTAATATTTTCAAAAGCTCGCGGTCTTTTGACCCGCAGAGCTTGAAAGTAATAAAAGCTCTCTTCGCTTTGCGAGCAAATTGGAAGCCGCACTGGGAAAGTATTCCTCACTCTTCTAATTTCGACCAAATATTACTGCGTGTATTGTTTTGTAATTATTTACAAGAGGTATAAAACCTTCCATTTGAAGGGTCACGAGTATCGACTGCTCTTTCTTAGAATAATTTCGCCTTTTCTTTTGCCATATTGTCGGCAACCTCTGTCGGCTTTGAAATATTCAGCTCATGCTGCAAATTAATATTCACCATGTTTTCTTTGTCTTTTTAATAAAAAGCAAGAAAATATAGTCAAGTACATTATAGTACAATACTGTCAGCGCTCTTATTTTTTGACGAGGAAATATCAATCACGAGCAAACTTCAGATTTCTTTCAGAAGATTGAAGTCTGCAGTCCTTTATTTTCGACATAAACTTTCTTTATCTAATAATAACAAGTCTTTTCTAGGTTATGAAAAGATTTTCAACTATTTTGTTTTCAATATTCGACTTTCGTTATTCATTTTTGTTATACTGAAACGTTGTGAATATAAATGTCAATATGTCCTTTTTGACTGATAAAATGTATGGAATTGTTCTTACTTAACAGCTTAACGACCGTGGACGCGTATTTGAGTCACAAAACATAGGTTGCTTTAATATAAAAAATATTTCTATTTAATAAATAGTGATTGCTTCGGTTATATAAAAAGTATGTATATTCAATTTATTTTTACAAAAAATAGTATAACATTGTTAAGGCTACATTAATATATTATATTAAATATTTACCACTTTTAGGGTGTTCACAATACTTGATGAAAAGTCATTATATTAATAAAAACACAATATTCCCTTGTATCAGTTGACACTGCTTGCAATGAGCGAAAGCAGTCCTGACCTTTTAAATAAAGTGTAGTAAAGTACAAAGGAACCCAGACCTGAATTTGAGAAGTATCCAATTCAAAGTTGTGATCGAAGACTGGGTGTTTGTGATGTCAATTCACATCATATTCTCTCCTCCAATCCTTCTGACCCTTTAATAACTGGGCGTAGAATAACGATTAGCCAACCACTAGTCCTGTTCTAGCCTTATCCTTCTTTCTCTACTCACTTTGAAAACAGTGAGGTTGAGCGACTGAGTAACAAACAGTTCTCGTAGAAAAAAACTTCTGTTAAGATACCTCCATTAGGAGGCCATATGCTCCACATTGGGAGCGGACATGGATTAAAAATAAAAAAAAAAACGTACAAAGGAATATTTTGTTTTTATTTGTTACAATTTGAGAATAATAATTTTAAAACACAAAAAGATGAATCACTGCGATGAGACGTAATTTTAAAATTTTCATTCATATAAAGAATTCTTAAATTTTACAAAAATACTTTTTTAATAATTTATTGATTATCATGTAAACTGTAAAATATGTAAATTTGCAACTATTTTACTCTTACATGTCAAATTACGGTATAAACATTAAGAAAGAGGTTTTCGGACATAAGTTTTAATTTAAGCAATAATCTATTGCCGATAGCAATATCATATTTATTTTTAATCGTTTTTAAAAACGAGTGAAAACGTACACTAACAATTTTAACTGCAAAACGGTCTCTCCATCTTTGTTATAAGCCATTTCGAAGCAGGTCTACAAAATCTCAAGGGATTTCTGACTACATATCTTTAAAGATTGAGTTGCTTCGAATCATGCTGGGTGTTGATTTTCGAGAAATCTTTTCAGATCAAGGCTCTTTCCACCACGTAAGGGCACGTGCCGTAGAAAACAAAAATATTTGGAAAGCTTCCCGTATTCACGGCTATCGGGGTTTGACTCGAGGGAAAGTGTAAGCGTATTACTTTATTTGCCTACTTTATTTGTTGACTCTCTTCTGAATCGTATCGAGTGGAAGTAAAAAATCACAAGAGTAGAAGATGTAAGGCAAGGTCAACTGACAATCTTTCGAGTAGGGACCTTTCTCCCTTTGCTTTTAGCCTGTCGTGACACAAATAGGCAGCTTGACATGAAAGTCTGGAAGTAATCTAGGTTTTCATGTTTGTGATAGTTTTGAATTGTCCCTACTGTACATAATATATATCATTGATCATTTAATTTTCTTTTCTAGGTTTAATTTATTATTTATATGTATACTCTTAATGCGTAAACAAACATGGCGTATTTATTTAAGCATTTGCATAGACTTTTTCTTAAAATCGATATTAAAAATGAATTTGTTGTTATCAGCTGTTAATCAGTTGTTGATATAAAATATTCATTGAAAGCTTAAAAACATACTAATAAATAGCATTGTTTAAAAAGGCAAAGTAATTTAAACTATTTTGATTCTGTACTTTTCCATAACTTTTGTCAATAACGACCCGGGTTTCGCCTTTCGGCATCTTCAGGTTTTATCAAGTACACGAATGCACTAGAACTGAATCAAGCAACTTCAGTCGAAGTTCTAAAGTAAAATAATTTGTAAGAGACAATCTCTCCGTGTCTTATCGCCGTGTATCTGATGTTCAATTCATATTGTTAAGTAAATTTGGAATATCAACGAATTGAATACATATTATTTATATGGAATTTAATACTTAAAAATATTGGTGATGTTAGATTTGATTAAAATTACCTGTAATGAGCGTCGGCTGGATCCACTATTCGATCTGGAAAGCATCGGCGGTCGTCTTTTTGTTGCTCCGCGTCCGGCCAATAAGTTATTGAGGAGTGATGGACTCCTCGCGCAGATGAAAGCATGGAATGAAGACACTGTGAATACTCCCAGTTTGTTAAGTGTGCTTTTCGTAGCACGAGAAACATGGGTAAGTAGTGACTGAAACAAAAGAAAATTAAAGCGTATAAAAACACTTTTAGGGTGTTCACTTTCAATACTTGGTGGAAAGGCATTATATTAGTAAAAACACAATAATCCTTTGTACTTCATTCCACTTTATTTAATATGTCAGGACCGGTTTCGCTCATTACGAGCATCGTCAACTGATAAGAAATATAATTTAACAATGCTATTTATACAAAAATGAACAGCTATAAACAACAATTGGCATTGAAAAGAAAATACCAATTACATTAAAAGTGATTCTAAAATAGCACAAAATTAAAATGTTTAACACATCTAACATATAATTAAAAAGTCATCTCAGATTAATAAATTTAGAATGAGGATTGAAAGTAATTACAAACATAATTAAAATTTGGGATTTTTTTTGACAAAGTGATACAATGAAAATAATGACATTAATAGAGTGAATAGGCTTAATGATAGTTTCCTGTTTTTTAATTATATATTAGATGTGTTAAACATTTTAATTTTGTGCTATTTTAGAATCACTTTTAATGTAATTGGTAATTTCTTTTCAATGCCAATTGTTGTTTATAACTGTTCATTTTTGTATAAATAGCATTGTTAAATTATATTTCTTATCAGTTGACGATGCTCGTAATGAGCGAAACCGGTCCTGACATATTAAATAAAGTGGAATGAAGTACAAAGGAATATTGTGTTTTTACTAGTATAAAAACATTTATTTTAGATATTTGTATGGCTAATTTCTTTTTATTTGGTTTGAAATAAAAACGTTTTTCGACTAACTTCCTACGGTATCATATCTCTATTTATGGGAACCAGTGGTGGATTTAGCGAATTTATATTCCAACTGTAGTAAGTCATACAAACTGTAGTATTTTTTAAACGTTCCATTTGTTAAAAGAAGAGTCGATTAAGTCTCACAATAGAGAAATCGTTTATATTATTTATATCGACTGTGGAAAGTAAAAAAGACGTAACCCACAGTTTTTTTTTCGATAATCACAATGTATATAACTTGATACACATTCAATTAAAAGAATGGTAGCTGAAAATTCCGATTGGTATCTTAATTTAGTTTTTAAGTTTGAAAAAAAGACCCTGCAAAAATTGTGATCATGAAAAAAATACTAAAAAAATAATTATTAAATTAATATTAGATACAGTCAATTAAAACCCAGTTTATCAGTCTCCGTGCACTTCAACGTTGTTGTGCATATTTCATAATTTGCCTCTGGCCCAAAGTCATAAAAAAAAGATTTTTGTGTCTCAAGTAAAATTTTGTTGTGTGGGTTACGTCCTTTTTCCTTTCCAACGTCGATATGTGAATGATTGATTTTTTGAATAAAAATTGTTGTTTTTAAGAAAAAAAAATCTTTTCAAGGTTGATAACAAATATATTTAAATATTTGCAGAATCTCAAAAATGAAACTGTATTCATTCTTAATAGGAACTCTAATGAAAAATTGTGATTTTTCTATAACATATTCTGAAAACATGCTTCGTAATTTATTGAGCATAATATGTTTTTTGTAAGGTTGAATGTATCTTGAATATGAAAAATGTAATAAAATATATTACATAAGCTATTTTTTACTTTCACTGATTTGAAATATTTCCGTAGATGTATAAATAAATAAATATTTTGTTTTTGTTTTTTCGTATAGTGAGTTTTCCAAAAATCCTACGGTCTATTGGTTTATATCATACGCACGATAACTCTTGTTGTAAATATATTATGTCAAGGAAAATTAAAACTTTGATTATTTATTCTTTTGGCGTTTTGTTTAGAGTTTCATATTTTTTAATGGAAAACACTTGCAAAGAAAATTAAAAAAGGCCTTCCCAATTTAAAAAATGCTTTGTAATGAATTCTAAAGTTGGTTTATGGCTACAGTTTCGTTAAAAACGAAATTTATTGTCGTGATATATTATTTTGCAACAAAACGATATGTCAAAACTTTTGTTTATGATATTAGTCTGAAAAAATTATATCGGTGCCAGAGTTTTTTCTGCATATGCTGATAAAAAATATGCGTAAAGTCTAAATTTTCGCGCGTCGATGAATTCCGCTATTTTTGCAGACTGCTTTGTTTTTTCATGATTTTTGATGTTTCGTTCAGCTTATAGTTTTTATTCATTGGCGTATTTTGGATTTTTTAAGGAGCGCGAAAGATTTTTACACATTTTTTTAACGATATCTAATATCATAGCAACTCTGCAGCCGTATGGTCAACGCTATATAAAGTTCGTAAAATTGCGGTGGTTTTGGGTTTGAGTCCACCAAGACACTATCATACTCTGTTTTGTGATCAAATCCGTTTTTATTTGATATGAAATTGGAAGACCAATTGACTGAGAATTTTTTCCTTAACACACTTCTCTACAACAGTCATCGATATTTCTTAAGTATTAATAGGCTGGTTTATGTCCATCAACATTGTTGAAAAACACATTCAATTTACAATCAAGGTGTTTTTTTCTTTATATAATGCAATGGTAAATTTATTATGAATTAAGAAAAAACACAATATTCCTTTAAAATTCATTTTCACTTTATTTATAAAGGTCTGGACCGGCTTCGCTCATGGTGAGCATTGTCAACTGATAATGAATATAATTTACCAGTGCTTTTTATAAAATAAACAAATTGAAATAAAAATTCACATTGAAAAGTTTGTTTGACAAAAAGTGTTTTGTTGAGAGTCCATATGCTCCACATTGGGAGCGGACATGGTAAAATATGGTGTTATCAATTCAATCTTGTACGGAATTATTACAAATACGTAACGCAAAGTGCCAATTCTTTGCACGAAATTCAGACTAGAAACATTTAATTTATTCTGAAAATAGTTCACTCAACTTTAAAATCATTTTAAAATATTGTGATTGTATTACATTATACATTCCCCATCCTTTACATTTTTGAGTGTATTTTACTACATTAACATTATTTTTTAACAACAGATATGACATTTAGTGCAATTGCAAAAATCTTTAATTTGAGGTAAAAAAGTATTACATTTTTTTTTGAAACTTTATTTAATTTTAACAAACACTGTTTAGTCTGTTTACCACTTTTTGCACCGCACTGACACCCGTGTTAAATTGAGAGTAATAGAAATCTCAGGATTGAGTAAATCAAGCGTTTGCTTATTTAAAATGAGACACACGCACGAAGAAAGCTTACAAGGACCGCCTGTCGGGAGCGAATGAGAGGGTGCCAAAAGGAAAATATTTATTTTTTTAAGAAATAATATATTCTAAAGTGGGTATCGATATAAACAATTTTTTTGATCCTTGCTAGTGACTATGGAACGTATGGATTTTTTTTTTGTTGTAATTTTAGTAATTTAGTATATTCGTAAAACTTGCGATGCTATGTCTGATGATGCTTCTCAACGGGGCGAAACACGTATCACATTTTGTTGATAAGTTATTCAATTTAATTTTATATTAAAAATGTGTTTTTTCAACGTTCCCGCCGAAATCATTGAAGATGATATTTTTATCAGTTGTAAAATAGTATCATGACATATACATCTTTTTGTTTTTGATACCGGATGTCATATTAAGCATTTAATATTTTTTTTTTTTAATTAACAAATGTGTTTTTTCGGTGGTTGTTATGTATGTACACTGTACAGTTACATTTTTTTGTGTCAATTTAATTTTAAAAATCCATATTACCAAAACATTATTTTTAATTATTATCGCCGAAAGATTTTAATGTTCATTGCCTTACATTAAAAATTGAATCAACCGTAATGGATTAAATGTATTTGCACTTTAAATGTCAGGATAGAATATATTGCGGTTAAAGGTAAATGTGTAACGTATTCACAGGTATATCGTCATTTTACAAGGTGTAGCATTTCTTTTTGTCCCAAAACGCTTCGACAGTGACAAAAAGGGGCAATAATTTAGCCAGCTCACTCGACTTTAACAAAAAAAAGTAACTTGCACGCCAGGTGCTCTAAGTCTTGATACCGCATTATAAATAAAAGCAGGCCACGTACCGAATTCTAAAAAAGTACTGTTAAAATTACAAGAGCGGCAAAAACACATTTGGGCATGTAAATTTTTTCGAATCCTCTCGAATGTTAAACGAGCCACGAATTTCGATGAAAATACAACGAGAAATTTTGCAGCACAGCTGAGAAAGGAAATTTGGAGGGAAAAACGCAAAGTTTGAAAAAGCAACGGCGTATAGAGGTGGGGGTACGTAATCAATCACCGGCGATAAACGCGGTGTGCCCCCGTCAAACATTCAATGATGCGGGATCGCAGTGGCGTTCCGGAGATTTTTTCACGCTGACAATTTTACAATCCAATTTTTCAGGCATTGATGCGATTGAATGCGAGAAAAAAGCGCGCCTGTCGCCCTGAGAAGTCTATCAAGAAGAGACTTGCTTGTTGATGGATATTCGTTATTCGCAAAGTCGCGAAAAGCTGTCTGTTGATATAAGTGGATTGAAATTGAAAGTAATTTTGGTGTTGGAAATGACACTCGGTATTTAGACAGAGCACATTTATCTTCAAAGAGGGGAGAATTGTATTCTTATGCCTATTCATTTTAATATGGGTGACTATTAATTTATCGTATATTTTTTAGAGGGTTAAAACAGGATAAATGGTTGAAGTTTACCGACAATAATAAAGGAATCATTTAACTGATATTTATAAAATGCTATGATAATATATATTTATAATGATGATTCCTGCATTATAATAAATTCATTATTTTAACTTAAAAAACGCGTATATTTTACCTCAGAAATATATATATGGCATAATAAATCACCGCTATTTTCCGACTAAAGATTTGTCGTTTCGAATATCTTATAAATAAATATTTATTTTACATAATACATACAATAAATATAACTGAATATTAAATAATGTTTCAATACTGTTTATTTATATTTCTTAAGTAATTAGCTTTATTTATCCACCCTTTAAAATAATACTTTTTTGACAATAAAATAGCTTAAAAGATTAATTTAGTCCAGCCATACTCGACCTACGGCCCATTCAAATTTGATGTGAGGCCCAACACAATCGAAGTTACTAGCTGATATGCAAAACTTTATATAATCGAATGAGTATTTTGTGTAATTACATTTATGTAACGTCAGTATATTATGTATAGTATGTGGTATATTTACGTATTACTATAATTATGCTGCGACTCACATAATGAAGCAAAAACCGGCATGCGGCCCAAACAAATCAAAGGTTGAGTATAGCTGCTTTAGTCAGTGTAGTGTCATGTATCTTACACGTTATTAGTATCTTAGTAAGATTATATTGAAATTTATTTCAATTAAAATGCTAAATCCTACATGATAGATTGTAAAGAAAACTTTTCAAAATAAATTTTCAGAGTTCTTGCTTTTTTTAGGTAAATTATCCAATTTCGCATGTTGAAGTTCTTTTCAATAATTTTAAATATTATTAGTGCATTTCCATAATGTCTTCGCTTCTTCAAATGCAAATGAGTATTCAAATTTTTCTCGAAAAGTTTTGTTTTATTTAAGACAAAGAAGTTTGACGATAAAGTTAAGTTTTCCCTGATAAAAATTATACATTCTTTATGATTTACGAAACCAAGCTTTTAAAAGAATACACCTGTATTTTAAACAACAGAACCATACAATGTTTTTTTTTATCTATATAAATATATTATATATTTCGACATTTACAGTTTTTTTTTTTCGTAAATTTTGGTTTATTATTTATTATTATAAAAACTATTCTAACGCTGGGTAAATTTTGTCGTTTTTGGCATTTAATCATTGATTTAAAAAAAGTGTGTATTTTTCCTTTTTGTTCATAATATTTCTCCGGAATAAATATTAATATGTCTAAAGTTTGATACCACTAAAGACTCATATAAATCCTTTAAAAACTGGTTGGGTTAACACAATATTATAAACCGTGTTAATTTTTTGTTTGCATTACAAAGTGATTTGAAGGACTTGAGTCTTTGTGCGATTTTGTTAAAGAAGAAGGTTAGCCCACCCTTGGTGCTGTCACTGCAGGCGAGGTCTGTTTGTTGTGTGTGTATTGGCTTGTAGAACGAGGGCGGCAAAATGGAACCACTGGCGCCATCTTGTGCGACAATTTTCTTTTACACACCGGAAATTGACTACAGCCGGATGAGAGTACAAATATATAATAGGTACACATCCTAATATGCTAACGTCACGACGTGTATAAAATAACATTTTTGATTGGCAAACGTTTCGAATACTTTCTAAGGCTGCATAGGCATAAAGGCTATTGTTAATATTAGCTTAGCTCATTGCTATTGTTAGCTATAATGAATAACTTTTAAGGTTTCTTTCTTTGAATATGAAAAAATAAAGGAAAGAAATACCTGTATATGTATGTAGACAAATATGTGACAAGCAAAGATTTAAAAAATGTACAACAAAAGAAAAAGCTATTCAAAAGTGAAAATTTATTCTATTTTGACGAGAAAGAAAAAATCAAGATGAGATTCGTTTTTTTTCCAACTTAATTAATTCATAAACGCAATTTAAAAATATTAATAAATTGAATCATCTATTTAAATAAATGAAATATCGAAAAATCAGGATAAAGGGTTGATATTTTTTTTTGATAATACAGTGGAACCCCAATTAAACTACCCCGAATTACGCGCTGGTTTGTAATATTCGCCGCAAATCCCCCAATTGCACGGTCTGTGCCGTGCATACAGTCAAATGTTGGCTGGCGTCTGTGTATTCAACACGTGCCAGGCTATACACGCATAGCTGGGCGTCTGTTTGTGTGTGGGATATTTACTACTACAAAAACTAAATATTTCGTCCATATTTTTTTTTGCAAAACCAAGAGAAATCTTAGTTTTGAGTTTTATGCAGAAAAAAACCAAATCCCTTCACACCCCCAATTACACGGTCCCGACTATAGTGTAAATGGGGGTTTAACTGTATTGAGAACATAATAAGAGAGATTTTTTTCAATTCACCTAATTTATTTATTAAATCTAAGAAAGAGAAATAAATTATGTCAGAAAAAAATAACGGAATTTACTGTAATCTTTATTTAGTACCAAAGCTGGCTTAGTTTACATTATTTATATATTCATGTTTAATACATTGAAATCGAGTTTTAAATTAATAATTACTTGCTTATCAGTAAATACGTCAAGTAAACTTTTCTTTTAATTAATAGCCCTGTGTCAGTCATCCATTTTGTTTCTAATTAATAGCTTTGAAGAGTTTAACATAAAACGAACAAAAGTAAATTCATTTATGTGACAGCAATAAGCACAAGACGGACTTCAGCTTCTCCATCATTTCCGTACTTTCAAATTAAGACGGATGAAAAACACAGTTATAATTATCATCTATTTGACAGCATTTGAAGTCCGACTTTTTTTTCATTATTATTGTCCGAAAATAAATTCATCAACAAATTAAAATTAAACGTCTGTTTGTTTATAATGAATGCATTAAATTAAAACTGTATTTCAATCAATTACATGAAATTTTTGAAAGAAGTCCAAATTAGTAACTTATATTAAATTGAATACAATAACCGGTAATTTTCCGTTATTGTGTTAATTGCTCTTAATAATAATGTGCCAAACGTTTCTATTAGAATAGAAAAGTTTATGAGCTTAAGATTTTGTATCAATACTTAACATGCTGTAGGTTACTGTAATAACCAATTACTGTTGATCGATTACATTAGTGGTGCACATCATTTTTAAGTCAAGTGGCACTTTTCTAATGTTAAAGTGCCACTCAATAGAAAAGTGAATTTTCTAATAATTTCTTAATTATTTGATCGTCATAAAAAAGTTTAACAGTAAAAGTAAAATTAAATTTCAATGCGTTTAAAAAAACAAAATCGAATAAAAATATATATTAACAGTTACATACGTTAGAATGTGGATGACTTGTCGCTGCGAGCTCAACACTCACATTTTTATTAAGACCGGTTCGCTTGATGACAATAATACTTTAAATGATATATGAAAGTGGCAACAATATATATTTATGTTTTTTAATTAGATTTTTTATGAATTCGCTATGATTTTAATCAAGTTCATAACAGCAGAATAAATAATATTTTTTTTTGTTTTTAATTCTTTAAAAATTTAAAGTGCCACCTAGAAATGAATTGAGTTCTACATGTGGCACTCAAAGTACTCCGTGTGCATCACTGGATTACATTATTGACAGTCAAGTCGCTTCAGGTGATTCACTACTAGAAAGTAAGGAATAGGTTGTGTACACAGTTTTCCGCCATTGTAATATAAAAGGTCCACGCGGTTGCCTTTTATCTATTCTCGAAAGCCAGTTAGAGACCGAGCAAGTTAAACGTATCAAGTTTAAGCCTTCAAGTATAGTATCACATTACAACAAGATCATAAATCATAAAAAAAAATCATTAAATAGTTTATAGAAATAAACACTTTTGTTCTCTGAACAGCTATAATCAGTATTCGTTTAAATTACTGAGTAATAATACATATGAAAAATAATAAAAACAAAAGAAATAGCCAAGAAACCGAGAATACGCTTTGCTAGTTGCTTAGAGCTTGCACCAACAAGGTGGGTCTGGGCTCGATTCCCGAAGGTCTTCGTCAAATTTAAATTTGAGACCCAAGACGTGGGTGTTTGTGATGTCAATTTACTTCGAGTTGATTTCGAGTGACTTACAATAAATTATGATTTTTTCTCGTATGGAAAATAGATTAATATTCATCCCTACCTGATTATATTATATTCGGTAATATATTTTATGTTACATTTACCAATCTGATTATAACACATATGACATTGAATTTGAATATTATTTTTTGTAAACGATTTAACCCCAAGAAAAAATGATATTTGAATACGTCAAATAAAAATAAATACTTGCAATTAAATTCATTTGTGTATTTGTTTTAATTAATTACCCTCATATATATATATATAATTTAAATATATTTGGCATTAGCTGTAATGCCTGTAAAAAAATAATATTCAAATTCAAAGTCTTATGCGTAATAATTAGATTGTTAAATGTAACATAAAACATATTACCGAATATAATATAATCAAGTAGGGATGGATATTAATCTATTTTTCGTTCTTAATTAAGAACGTTCAATATAAATATTAGTTAGTAAACATTAAACAACAAAGAAAGCAATTTATACGTAAAAACATTAGAAATACGTTACAAATATTGAATTTTAAAACGTAAACCTACATTAAAGACTTTGGAATTCCGCGCTGAAAGGCGAGTCACACGTTTGCGATTTGAGTCACCGCATTTTGTTTATTAAAAGAGGAATCTTTTCCTACGCGCGAAGGAAAATTGGCGGAATTTTCGCACTGCGGCAAGTATTCGATTAAAGATAACGTGATTGAAAATTTTATTAAGACTTTTCTCTCGCCCGGAATCTAAATAAAGCAAAGGCTCCCAACTTTGGAGGCGATGAAATTCTCAAAATTTCTCGCGCTTCTAAGCCATCTTTACAAAAATATTTCAGTGATTTTATGACATGGATGAAAAATACACATTGTACCAATCTTTTGATCCAATTTAATTAATACAAGTATCGCAATAAGATTTGAATTTTATCATTATTGTTAGTAAATTAACAAACTACACATTTCGTTTTGTTGACTATCATTTTTATACGTTTATCAATTAATGTTTTCTAAAAACAAAACAAAAAGTCATCAAGGAAATAATAAAGTAAACCTAGATTATTGAATTTGGAAAAATATTCAAAATAATTATGTATTGTGAGATAAAATACAAGAGGTATTAAAAAAAGAAAGAAATTGAATGGAGGATTAAGAAGATATTAAAAAAAAGAATAGTAAAGCAAATAATCGCTTGAACAGCAGATAATCGCTAAATAAATACCTGTCCGCTTGAGAGATGAATTTGTAATAATCCATTCGTTTCGATAAAGGGCTTAAAGGTATTTTAAAAGATTAAGCAAAATGTCAAAAGATAATTATAACAATGGTGATGCAAGAGCTGTACGTTTAAGCTTTCGATTTGTACATTTTAAGATTTGTTTTGGCGCCAATGTCAATGCTGGTTTTGGTTCTAGTGGCTTTTTAAAGACCCTACATTTAATGTTCACATTTAATAACAATGCAATGTGTATGATTATTGCATTTTTTTGTTCAAATAGTCAATTATAACAAGTATTCCATAAAAAGCGGACGAGATGTAAACACTGTTCATTTTATACTTTCACACAAAGCGAATGTTTTTGTTTAGCGCGATTGCGAAGTATTCATCTTTTAACAAGGCGTTATTGTTTACTTAGCTCCAAAGTATCGCTTTGGAACTGTGTCAAGCGGCTGTACAGATAAGCTCTGCGGAGTAATTGGATTTCCAAGTTGCTTAGTTCTCCGTTAATGAGTTAATCAAATGAATGAAATGGCTCCCAAGTCCACCGTGGCACTTAAGTAGTAACAAGTTACCGCAATTGGAAACCTACAGTGCGAACTGTATACACTATCGTATCGGCCTGTACCTACTCTCAGTGATAATTTGACCGATTACTTCGATTGGTATACTATTACCCGCATGATGTCTCTAGATTAATTATTATTTATGCATACACAAATGTCATCAATAGATTGACGAGTGGCGTTCATAGTATAATTATATATGTAGCCTATAATATTTTCGCTGATATAAACAGATAAAAATACCAAAAATGAATAGGTATAAAAAAAATGATTTAAGTTTTTAGCTGGATGGCTACCACAGACGAGATATTTCGTCAAATTTGTCGTGCTCAGCACGCCAGAGACGATTTACCTCGTCAATAACTAATTAAATTAATAATTGAAAATTATAGCCGGCGTGCTAAGAGTTCAGACGTATTTTTTTCTACGGCAGTAAAAAGGCTACGTAATAAAATATTTTTCCTTATTACGTTTAGTAGATTGAGTGTTTCATTTATATTTTCACGTCGTGCTTTATTTCTGATTAATGAAATGGTCACTTTGAAGTGAAAATGTTCAATTCGTTTTATAAAAGTATTATATAATATTAAAAAACATTTATTGTACTGATTATACATAGTTTGTTAAGATCAAGACTGGTTTTGGTTAATAATGTCAAAATTGTCAACGCCAGTTAATGGTGATCACAATAAGCAAAACCGGTCCTGATCTTTTCAAATAATTTAGAATTAACAAATATTTGTTTTAAATATAATAAAACCATATTTTATATTATCTTATTTTATATTATTTATAAATATTTGATATGCTGTCACAAAAATAGTACTGTTAAAAAATGTACGTTTCCCTTAAGACTATGTTATACAGCACTATTTTTACTTACGTCAGAGTTTTAAAATAAAAGATTTTCTCAGGCTGAAGTATTTATACGTAATAGGATTAGTGAATCTCGGTAAATCTTTTTTTTTCATTTTTATCGCACAACTTAACAGACTATAAAATATATTGGAAAAATATTAGACCGATGGACAAAATTATACTAAAAAATCTTTTTTTGGATTTTAATGTATAATTAGGATGTGAATTCACGTCTCTGTGGCGCTATAAAATTTGTTAAATGCGTGTTAGTAATTTGACCGAAACGTTAAAGGAAAGGCAAGCTGAGAATTTAAAGGACATTGTTCTAAAATTAATATAGAGAATTTTGAACTGTATACCTAATTAAGCAATTGCTTCATTGTATACATTAAGACATTATAAAGTTAAAGTATAGAATAACAAACTGATAGTAAAAGTCAGTACACACACATTTAATTACAGCTATTCTTGTTTAATAGCGTTAATATAAATTAAGGTACTATTTTGTGAAATAAAAGAGTAAATATTGAATATGGTTCTTATTTAAATGTTGAAAAAAATCGTATTCGTAATTTACATCAAGAATTTTAAGAACTGTTAAAAAAACAACACCCAAAACTGCAAATTTAAATAAATTTTATCTATACAATATCATCATCCTTCATTCTGGTAAAAATACAAATTAATTAATTTTGAAGAAATCTATGTTGGATATTTTTATCTCAATTGCAATAACTTTAACAATGCATTGATAAAATATCATTAGCAGAATAATTTTTGAACATTAAATACGCGTAAATTAACTCGTTAGATTTTAATTTAAAAAAAAATCATAATCTCCCGCCCACCCAGTCGTAAAAACGGTCGTATTATTGTCGTGATATTGGATAGCTTACCACTAGTTCCGTTCTAGCCATATCCTTCAATCCAAACTCTTTTTATTGATATAAAATCGGAGATTCGTATGGTTCACACTGGTAGCGGACGAGATTGTAAAAAAGGGTATATTTTGTATTTTTAATCTTTCAAATAAATAAAGTTGAAAAGTACATGAAGTGATACTACAATATAATAAAACGCTAAGAAAAGTTATTATAACAATATTGTGTTACTAATTCAAATATTTTATATATTTCTCGACATTGCCAGTACCGTTAATTTTAAACGATTCGATATATAATCAGTTTATTTTTTTTGAAAGAACAATTATGTAAATAGTACGAGATATTTTTTATATAATATAAGAAGCCGTTTGACCGAGGCTCATTGGAAAACTTGCGTCAGTATTTATAACATATACATATGCTAGCGTTGAGATATCTTCATTGAAATTGATTACTATATATGTAGTTAATTTAAGATATTTAGACACAATACTACTTATTCATTAGCGCTTGGATTAAAGCTCTTCTTGTGGCCTACATTATAAGCTTTGGGTAATTTACCTTGGGATTTGGTAGCTCTCCACTCTGCAGGCTGGCCATGTAGCACCTAAGGCGAAACTGTTCGCAGTGTAATCTTTCCAAGTTTTCTTCCCATTGCACTACCTGAGCAGTCATCTGTTGGCGGGCTTCAGCGTCTCCAACTACACTCTGCTGCAGCTCAGCCATGTGTTTCAATTTATGATCCTGAAATAGAAAAAAAGATTAATTATTAACAACATTGTATGAATATAAAAGGTGTGATTTTAAATATTCTTTTCATTAAAAAACATATTGAGAATATAGTATTACGAGCATATTTCTGAAATTACAATATGTACATCTAATCAATACATAGTGAAGCCAGTAATGAAGAAATAGTTCTTTCAGTTGTTGTACTATTTAAGATTAGAAGAACTATTTTATTCCTTTGGTTGTGCCCCCTCGTGAATTGAAGTTTACGTACTTAATTAAAACTTACAATATAATTAGCATGAAGATACATAATATATAGTTACACAACAAGTCAAATAACAATGTTATCAATGTTGACATTATATGAATAATACATTTCCGGAAAAAGCCATTGATAGATTTGAGGGAAAGGAATAATTAATATACGTCATTGATAGCTAGCTAACAGCTTTACGCTATTATTAAGGGACACCATTTATTTCATTATTCAAGTTCGTGCGAAAAAATAAATAAAAATTAAATGAATGTAATGGACTGTCTTGTCGAAAAAATGATAGTATACGATATATATAAATATTTTTTTTAATTTGGTGTAGAATTAAAATTCTCTACAATGTTGGAATTGCAAATGGTAATCATAAATGCTGCACTTTTTACATTTCCAAAGAAACTTTGAGAACAAACTAAAACACACGCTGTGACCTCAGTTATGTATATTTGTGATGCCTTATCTACTCGAGTTGATCTCGCAAGAATTCTTTATAATAAATCTTGAGTTTATCGCAAGTGTTTTAAAAATGTTATATAATACGAAAATAAATTTTCTGGTCTGCCGGCCTGAATATTATTTGCGGGTGTGTGGAAGTAAATGAATCAATATGTACGCAAGGAAACACATACCAAATAAATTATTTTCTAATAACACCCGCATAATGTTTGAACTATTAATAGATACTATAAGTTGTAGGCAAATATCAATTTTGTTAGATTGAGTGTAAACACAAGTTATTGAATCCGCCAACTTGTTTTGATTGGGGTCCATCCGATAGGAACATGGCCGACAGATAGTTTCCCCCGTAACCCAAACACGGTGCGAATTATACTTGCAGTTGTTGTTTTTATTTTATATCTTTTATTTTTATATAATGATTTTTCTTATAATACAATACAAACAAAGCTAATTAAATGAAAAATTAAAAAAGATTTGTGGATATATTTGGCCATATTTTTTGTAATGTGTACCGCTTCGGTAAGTATCGAATTATATTGAAATGGTTTTAACCTTCAATTTTTGATAAAAATATTTTATACTTATATTACAGTTTTATAATATCATCGGTACTGATTTTGCTCAACTCAACACTTGCCCATGAAGAACGATGCTAGTCTTGTTCATTCAGTACAATTTAATACAGTTAAATAGTAAAACATTATAATTTACTATAAAGATACGATACGATTTCACGTTTTATACGATATTTCACTGTAAATGGCACATACATCAAATATCAGAAATACCGCAATTACAAACATTTTTTTTTGTGTCACTTTAACGATAGATTAAGTAAATATTTGTTAGAAATACATTTCAATTTTACATTAGTATGACGAAATATTTGGACAATTTTCCAACCAATTTTTAATTTAACAGATATTCATACAGTGGCGGTTCTAGGTACTGGGCTAGGTGGGCTAAGCCCGACCTGCATTTTTCACCCAAAACATTAGATGGCTGAATAAAAATCAACAGCAATTCGGCCGCTGAACAAAATAAATACATTTATAAGCGTAACTTACCTTTCCCAAATGAATATAATATCTTTGTTTTAATTTTCCTCTGTCAATATAAGACAATGTTACGTCTACCTACAATCATATTCTCGATTGTGTTTTGTATTACAATTTTAAACTGAGCCGGCATAAAAAAACAATAACCCTATAAATACTTCACAGGGAACAGGAACGTTACGTCACTGGCAACACCACTCAGGGGCTAAATCCTTCATGCCCGTAACCACAGACAATATCGTGCAATATTTCTTTACACTGGGGCGCAATCAAGCACGATTAGATTTTTTTTGTATTTGTATGTACGGAAACGTCATCAAACACAAAGGATAGTGTTTCAATCTGTCAAGCTTCTGTTGATCGTTGGGGGCTAAAAACAATCTGCCCATTACGCATACTTATGCATTGAAACACAAAACCAATATCGTTGTATTGTATGAAAGTGACAGGTATTGACTTTCAGTGACAGCAAGTGACAGTTCTATACTGCTTTTAGTAGGTACTTGTTATTTCACTTTGAAAGAGACGAATTTAAGGATTCCGTGTTATTATTCTATTATTTCTTAGTTACATTAGCATTGATTTTATTATATAAAAATTTATGCATTGCAGTAGTGTCGTAATATTTGTTAATTTGCTTGTAGATTAATGTATAAAGTGAAGTGGAAATATGCTTTTCTCTAGCCCACCCAAGATTTCAGGTCAGGAACCGCCACTGTATATATATAATATAACCGCCAAATTCTCTAGAGAAACATGGTTATTAACTGCCTAATAATACAAGTTTATTAATAAAATACAAATATATTTATTACAAAACATTGAAATGGTTATTATTCAACACTGTTAATTTCTGGTTAATTATGAGTTTTCTGGTCATAATCATATAATCATAGTTAAATAACAGATTCTGTTAAATAGAATAAATTAGGGCTAAACATATTGTTTTGAGAATATACTATTTTATAAGGGCCAATTAGAAGTGAAGTGAGCCAAGTGGTATTTTAGAAAAGTTAGATTTGTTGTAATATTCAATACGTCTTAAAGTATCACAAAAGTGAAGTAACCTCAGTTAATACACATTAAAATAGTGCTATCACCGTGAAATAAACATATGCAATCCACCAAAACACCAAGTAAAGACATGATAGGATAGTACTTAAAAGACCAAGAAAAAAGTTTTACAATTTTATTAGTTCGCTCACTTCACCTCTCGAGAGCTCAATTGATAATCAATTCATTTTAATTTTTAATCAAGATTTAAATGTTTTGATGAATTCATTAACAACGGTTGTAATCAACTACTGAGAAAGTTATATGAATAATAGAATATAATAAAGAATTCAAATGATAAGTAACGTCATTGATAAGGTTAAGTCATTAAGATTTGCTGGTATATATTGTATATTCATTTTTCATCCTGGCCATAATTTATAATCCTCCCAAGAAAATGTGAGTGACTGTTCAATATTATTCATTTTCAAAGTTATAAGCCTTCAAAATGATAATGAGTGTGCAGAGATTAAAATACATTACGTCATATTCCGAGTTCTTCTCTCGTGTGCTTGCTCACGAACCATTAGGGTATTGGAATATAAGCATGAAACTCTAACAGTGGGTTTAAAAGTTGAACACTTTTCGAGAGTGGCAAATAAATTCAGTCTGTATTGACATATGAAAAGTTTGAGAGCTATTTACATATCACACATCAAAGCGACAAGTGATTCGCAAAATTGCCAGCAGGGGGACAAGACTCTTGTAATAAAAACCCAAACATCTAATTTTGGACAAGGGGTCTCGTGCGTAGCTATTTTTACCCTAACGAATTTATCTGATCATGCTATTTCTGTCGTTGGTAATGATTTTAAGTATTTATATTCTAACACACCATGTTATGGTGCAAACAAGGTACTGTTGGAGAGATAAACAAATATATAAAACTTAGCGTAAACGTTTCATATTTATTTGTAATATGCAGAGAGTAATATGAGTGCCTATATTATGTCGCCTGCTGTGGCCTAGTTGGTTAGAGCTTGCTCTACCGATCACGCAGGTCTGGGCTCGATTCCCGGTAAAATCATAGTGAATTTGAGAATTATTCAATTCAAAGTTGTGATAGAAGACTGGGTGTTTGTGATGTCAATTCACATTATTTCCTCTCCTCCCATCCTTCTGATCCTTCAATAACTGGGTGTAGTAATAGCGACTATTTAACCACTTGTTCTGTCCTAGCCTTATTATTCTATCCCTACTAGTCTCTTTGAAAAAAGAAAAGTTAAGTGACTGAGTAACAAACAGCTCTCGTAAAAAAATGTGTTAAGATACCTTCGTTAGGAAGCCATATCTTACTCATTGGGAGCGGATATGGATAAAATAAAATACAAAATATGAGTGCTAGTCGAAAAAAATAAGCAAGTATTGCTTTGATTACGATTTTTTTAATATAAAAGCTTTGCAATAAGCTAAATTTATAATTTGACAGTGATAAATGTTGTTAATCCCTTATAACGACGGGATCATATAAAATAACGCGGGTATAACTGATATCAAAACACCAGTGGTAGTTTGAATTATATTTGATTTACAAAGCTTATTTTTAATAATTTCAGTTTATTAGTTGAGTAGAATGTTGAGCTTTCGCTGGGGGTGATTTCGTCGTTGTTTATTTAATATCATTATTTTTTACACTCGCCCTTATCCAATCCAAAGCAAGAGGTAAAGATAGAACGATTAATGGCCTTGTTTGTAATCGATTTCTGAAAAGAGAAATTGAGCAAATAACAAACAGTTGTCATTTAACGCGTTCGTTGTAAATATAAAATAAACGAATACGAAGTTTATGCGCTATATTGGATGCGGACAAAGCTTAAAAATGTTTCTTTACATACAATTATGCATCTTAACAAAATGATATTTTTAATTGTGTTTAAAATAAAGTAGTTTCTATGACAATAAATCGGTGATTGTATAAATTAAGATAAGCCATTGAGTTCATTATCTCAAACTTCTTTTGTGATTCGATGTTTATTGTTACAGAGTTGCATGTACGTAAGTACATTATGCCTTTATTACGAGAAGCTTTTGGTAAGATTGTCTTCATTGTCACGTGTTACCCAATAAAACTATGTTGAAAGCCCAAATAGCCATTAGTCATTTAGATGTATATATCTATTTCGGAGACTATTATTGTAAAACAAAAGGGAACTCGCCTGAAAGTGTTGCGATAGCGCTAATTGCTTTTGTTTTCACAAGTCTTTCTGCCGGGCGATAAAATTGACCAGAGTGGCAACCGTTCTTTTGTTTGGCAAGTATCATACTGCTGTGTCATATAATCGCTTCCACATGTCGTGGCCAAGAAGGTCTTCTATTAATTCAGTGAAGATAAACTTTGATGGAAAGCTTACTGTATTTAAAATCAGGCGATATATAAACCATAGCCAGAAGAAAACGAATATAATAAACCTATTTACTGAGATTTGTAATATATTGTTAACATTATAGTGTAGGTTCAGGAGAAATAAAATTCTACATGAAAGCCGTTTTGGCTTATAAGAGTAACTTTATTTCTAATATAGGTGTGAAGCTGAAAGAAACTATTATAAAAAGACATTATATTTAAAAAAAATGATTGATTATAATTCGATACTGTTTGTGATGAGCGAAACCGGTCATTATTTTCATACATAATATGAAATTACTCTTGCGTTTTTACTCTATAACAATATAATTTCACCAAATAAATGCAAATTAAATCAGTAATTTTGACTCTGTTATTCCAATTTTTATGTTAAGTGTATGTTTCGCTGAGTTTTGTATAGTACAATTCTCATGTTTTCCGATTTAAAATTAATGTGCTTACAGATAATATAATAAACTATAAAATAGAAAATCCTACTGAAAAATAATAGTACATAAATATGTACTATTATTTCTATGTGCAGCATTTCTACGACATTTTTTTGCATTGGCTGTTCCATCATAACATATAAAATAATATTTGTAAATATCCATTGATTCAAAATATTAAATTTGAAATGTTCAAATTGTTTACATTGACGAACTTTTAATTGTCAGTTCAAGTTCATTCGTGTATTTCATTGCATGAAGATGCCGAAAGGCGAACTTTGAGTTACATATGGAAAAAAATAATATTGTAAACTCATTAAGCACCTTTAGTCGAAATTTTAAATAATTCATAATTATTTAATTAGATTTAATCAGACATCATCATAAAAAAAAACAAACTTTGATTTAAAAATTCATGAATTTATCCTAGTAAATAAATATACACCACTGTCATTACACACATATATTTGTTTTAATTCCCTAAGGCACTCAATGTTGTACCCACCACCACCCGCTACGGCTTCACACTCTTCTTATGGGGTGTATTCCGTAGCGTAACAACGTTAGTTGTGTTCAAAATTTTGCCAGAAATGTCCCGAGGAGAAATTCCTCAAGACTTGGTTGCATGCACTACAGTGCGCAGAATGTAAAAGTAAATAAATAATTAAGTGCAGTTGAAAATATTAGCTTTTATCTATTTAATTCAACTCTTTCCAAAAGACGCTGTGAATTCTTTGAAAGCCCTATTCACACATATAGTTATAATTTTAATAATAGATCGCTAATTTCAAACCTCAGCTAATTACACAAGCCAATGTTAAAAAAAGTTAAAAAGAAAAAATCCACACGCTTTAATACAATAAATATCGATGTATTTTAATGTTTTTTTTATACTTTAGTTCTGAAATAATTTTCTTCTGGTAATTAACCGGTCAAAAATGTTAAATATCACTCAGTGATTTCTGCAAAATATGTGACGTAAATAAAACTATAATGAAATATCAGGTATCCGTGTCACGGAAAATGTCAGAAAAAGAGAAGACGAGAAAATATAACGAAAAGGTTTCATCGTTACGTGAGATGAAAAAGATAAAATTGAAAGAATAATGTCAACATCGAAGGCAGGCTCGGGCCAAAGCTGTCCGGGGGACCCATTACATTGTGCACGGACATATATATTTTTTTGTATGTCCTTAACATTTTTTAACGGCAAGGCGCGAGCTTTGTGACTTTCTCGGTCGGGAAATCCTTTTGCAAATGACATTCTAGAGCCATTCGACAGGGTACAGCGATGTCTTTAGGATGACTGTTGTATTTTAAAAGCTTTTATACAGAAAAAAGCTAAATAAACTCGCTGTTTTTTGGTACCGTCATCGTCTTTCCATTTTACAAAATATAAAGAGGCAATTATCAACATGAAACGAGAAAAACCGCATATTTATATTTCGCTTACAACAAATTTAACATATCGACTGTGGAAAAGAAAAAGAACGTTACACACACATAGAAACATTTACAGGAGGCACAAAAAACGTGTTTTGATGATTTTGGGCCATATGCAAATTATGAAATATACACAACCTGAAAGTGTACGGAAACTTATAAACTGGTGTTTAATTGACATAATCTAATATTAATTAAGGAAATTGTATAGGAAAAACCTATTTTTTCTTTTTTCTTGGCGTAAATTTTCACAAGCTTATCTTTTTTCAAACTTAAAAGCTAAATTTAGATACTAATTCGACATTATATACGATAGAACGTGTATCAAGTTTGATACATTGTGATTATCGAAAAAAGTTGTTTTGAAAAAAATGTGGGTTACGTTCTTTTTCAATATTATAATAGGATCATATTACAAATATGTAAGAAACATATTTATAATTAAAAATATTCCTTTTCAGTTCAATTATACACGTAGTGTAATCAAACTTAGAATCTACGCAATTTATTTTACATTTACAATGTAAACATCATTACTCCAAAACGCGTAAAACTCTTTATTATATTATGATTTTATTGATATAATTTTCATAGTATAAGCCAGGGCTGTGGAGTCGAAATCGGAAAAATCTTACGGTTCAGACCCATTAAAAAAAAACATATTTAATGATGTGTATTCAAACCATAATAGTCCATAGTGTTGCCACTGCATTGGTGATAAAAGTTAAATAAGTTAAAATTAAATGATTGAAAAAATTCTTGGGAGTCGGAGTCGTCTTTTTTTACCTCCACCAAAGTTTTGGTATAAATGCAATAAATTGACAGTGTTTTATAAAAAATATTGAGGTTATAGTTTAAATCAGCGCTGCCCAACTGGTGGCCCGCGAAACTTTTTTTGCGCCCCGCGAGCTGTACATTTTGCAGCAAATTTTTCACTGACTTTTCATTTACCTATACTCTTTGGCTCCGAAATGTTAGGTAATGAAAAAATGGCCCGCGGCGTAAAAGAAGTTGGACAGAGCTGGTTTAAATAATACCAATTTATAGATTCGTGAAAAAACTGATTAATGATGGATTTATTTGATACATACAATTTCTTCCCACAAGCCGAAGAGCGATTAGCTATTAACTAGCTACTCATTCTGTTTTAAGCCTACTGCCTTTAAACTTTCAAGAAAAAAACAGGATGAGTGACTGAATAACAAACAGTTCTCGTACAATAACTGTTATATCAAGATTGATTGATTTGACAAGTTAATCACATTGATTGATTAGGCAAGTTTTTCCTTAAAATATGATGATTAAAAATGCAATGTTATTTGTATGATTGATTAATGGTTCAATGATGGAAATGTGTAAAATAAAAATAAAATAGTCATAAAAATAAGTAACTTATACGTAGCGTAAGCAGAAGTCACAAGATACTTTCAACATTTGGAGAAAGTATAAAAGTATTGTTGAGTTTGGTTTATTTTTATCAGTACAAGTCTACTTAAAGTCATACCAAATAATAAAACAATTTAAAAGTTTTCAAGTATCATTTACAAAATGAGATGTTAGGCAGTTGAAAGCTTTGTTTGTTTAAAAATGCCTCGTTAAAAAGTAACAAAATAAAAGGAATAAGTGTCGCAACAGAAGAGAAATAACATCAAAGCCAAGAAAACCGTAAAAATCTGTTGTTAACAATTTTTATTGAGCAAACATTTCTTAATTAAGAAAGAAAACATTCAATGTCCCAGAACAGGTACGCTACAAGTGGAAATATACGATTGGGGTAACTATGGTTTTGTTGCAGAATTATATTACTAAATGATTGATTTTTTGTATACAAAGGTTCTTATTGTTTGTATTAATCATTACGATTGTTCAAAATTATCAATAGAAATTCGTTTAAAAAAAAAAAAATTCGATACATAATTTCACCATTGAAACAGCCTATCAAAATATGTGTGTACTCGCTTAAATATAAATACTAGCCTTGTATTTATCGAAGAGCATGATTTCTATTTATGTATATTTGACGTTTGCTGCCGTTTGTCTATCACACGACACACGCGCAACTTGCTGTAAGTTAATTGTACTATAACCTTCGCGCAAGTGCAAGCATAAGTTGTCAACATTAACTGTATAGCAGACGTACAAAAATTGATTTTTATTCATAAGACCTAATGTAAGTTAATTTTACTATGCCTATAACCCTCCCGGAAGTGCAAGTAAAAATTTTGTATTTTTTTTATTGCAATCGGTTGAGCGGTGTGGCAACGCATAACATACGAACACACAAACATTCATTTTTATATATTAGATTTGAAATAATTATATGTTTTAGTGTCAACGATTTAAGAATTAAAGAAAAGGTGTTTCTTGCGAGATACGAGTGGTGAAATTTTTTCTTATTTAAACGACCTAAGTAAACAAATAAGTAAATAATATAAACTATTTTATTAGACAAATAATTCATCCAACCAATATTACAGTGATAATCAATTTTACTAAGGCGTTCACTTGTGTGTAGTAAATTATTGCCTTCCGTTTGATAAATTTTCAAGCTCGACTCATTTAATCAGTCGTAATTTAACTTCTGATCTTCTCAAAACATCTCACAAACTAATGTACGCACAAGAACTATTCATCTTTAATCATTAAGCCAAAAATTTTGACAAGCAGAAATTATAGTCATAGTTAACTAACTTTTGTTTTGGAAACTAAACAATGAATTATATTAAATTGATTATTTTTCATCGAAATATCTTATAGTAGTTTTAAGCTATGTTATAATCGAATATCTACATATTAAGTTTAGCGATAAGTGTTTCAATTTTCGATCACAGTGTTTTAGTTTGAATTTATTATAAGCTAGATCAAATAAAGATTCTTCCAATTTGAGATATATCCCCTTAGATATTGTTCTCGAATTTTATCTTAACGAAGCATAAAGTTACATTTTCAAATTTATATGTAATTTAAAATTTAAATATATGTTGTGCATTATTAGTAGGAACAAAAATATTTTTCTATATTGATTTATTAATTATAAAAAATGTGCATGAAGTTAGTTGACATAATAATAATTGTTCCGTTGCCTGCCAATAAAGTTAAAAAAAATAGTATTTCAATATAGCCAGCAGAATAGCAGTAGATATTTTTTTCAAATGAAACGGTGTGAAAAAGATTGAAATGAATTTGAAACACAATTTGTAATTACAGTACTCTCGGTGGGAATTATGTCGTGTGTGATTAACATGTAATAATGAACCTATGAGGCTGTACACGACAATTGGTTTCATTGTTCAAATTTGTCAATTCAATAATGAGCACGAAATATTATAAAATAAATGAATACAATTATACCATCGGAGCATTTGGCGATCATACAAACGTATCTTTTATAGAATAGTTCAGTTTAGGCATTGCAAAAAACGTTTTACAGAATCACAATACCGGGTTATTAAAGCAAAATCGTTTCATAATTCGATATCATATGAAATTCTGCCATTAAAAATATGTCATAATCACAAATAACTTTTCTTTCTTAAAATAATTTTACATCATTGATAAGCTCACCAATTCTGAAAGCTATCAATATTGGATACAACTAAAAAATATGACAAAATTTGATGCTCTGACAATAATTATTATCATGAAATTTACTTTAGAATACACAATTAAACTATTTAATGCTATTATGATGAATTATGTATTTTTCATTGGGAAAATTGTATTTAAAAACTGCCGAAAAACAATGGCTGCCAAAACTTCAGCTTGATCTGATCAAAAGAAGGTTATAAAAATTTATAACAGAGGTGGGGAACATATTCATATCAAAATGCCACATTCATTTATCTGATTCAACATAAGGCCGCAGTAAAGAAAACGTTGACACTACCCGCCTTTTTTTTCGACTGTCAAACATATAATAGGTTGATTACGCTCTTTTTTCAAATGCTTGCGTATAATTTTTTGATCAAAGTGAATATTTTAATCAAGTCAAAAGGCCGCAGGTTTTCCTCAATTGCTTTAGCACGTGTAGACACGACATATATTGAAATCATACAAAGAGTAAATATTATGTAATTTACGGGTATAAGAATAAAAAGTAAATCGATTTCTGTTTTGCGAAAAAGCCAAAACAAAGGTCTTTTACTTTTCGTAGTCATTTAAGGATAAACACCGGTATTTCGGTATTTAATACCACCACGAATACCGGTACCCCGGTTTCGATAATACAGGTATTACAAGCCCTAAGTTCAGTTGTAATCCGACTGTGATTTCTCACTACCTATAAATAATACGTATGCAATGGACGATTCCCATGACGACAACGCTCTCGCGGAGTAAATAACGCTCTCTCAGTTATTTTCCGATTCCCTGCGAGCTAGTTGTAGTGGGATTTGACCTATATTAAAATATTCCATAAATAGAAACGACAGAACAGCTAGTAGAGTCAGTCGTCGATAAATGAAACCAAATGACAAGCAGTGACGAGGAGGAAAGTACCCACGTCGGGTAGGTGGTAAGTACACACGAGTATCGTTAAAATGCTACAATTCACCGGGGAAAGGCATGAATACAAAACACGAGTAATAAGTAAGCAAGCGAGAAATGAAAAATAATAAGGTGCTGCAATTTCAGTTACTCGTCGAGTTTTTATTACATTCTAGATATATTTTGTAACAGAAATGTAAAATGCAAAAATGTTCGTTTTTAACAATTCATAATATGAAAAATTCTATGATGCTAAATGCATTTTTTTTAGAAAAATATATTAAAATTTTCATAACCTTTGAAATATATATATATCAACTGTGGAAAGGAAAAAGAATGTAACCCACAGTTTTTTCAAAATAGGTTTTTTTCGATACAGTTTGAATGTTTGCAAATTAGATTTGTGATATAAAAATTACTAAGTACTAAACCTAAATCATCTAAAGACAATCATTATCGAAAATTACAGCAGTGGGTTTTTGTCTAATACCATTCTTTGGGAGACTGATAGGGTTGAGACTGTATGACATCAAACAATTGTCATGCTGTAAAAGATATCATGGAATTTTACATTCAAGATAATACTATTATTAGTTAACAAACAATGCTTGTCACTTTTGATGTGTTCACTGCCATTTTTCGACTTGTTTGAAAAATTATGATACTTGTACAATCTCCAACAAGTAGAAGATTTTTCTGCATAATTATGTATGGATTTAAATTACCACCATTTGTTGTATCGCGTCATGCTGCTATATGATTTTGATATTCCAGATGAATGTATGAACAATCATTATCAATGTCAGTTTGAACAAATTGATCAAATGAGTAATTGTTATATTATCTGTTTAGTTTCATATTACAGTTGATTTATTTAACTTGAATATTTATTAAGAAAAGTTTTTTCCACACTGAATAGTGTCTTATAAGTGATCTTCATAGTATAATTATTAAGTAAAAAAGATACATTCACATATTGCCTAAACGATTTACAACACTATATTTTATTAATTATAAAGTCTTCGATACAATATCTTAGCAAATAAAAATATATTTGTAATTACTTTCATCCCCATTCTAAATTTATTAATCTGAGATGACTTTTTAATTATATGTTAGATGTGTTAAATATTTTAATTTTGTGCTATTTTAGAATCACTTTTAATGTAATTGGTATTTTCTTTTCAATGCCAATTGTTGTTTATAACTGTTCATTTTTGTATAAATAGCATTGTTAAATTATATTTCTTATCAGTTGACGATGCTCGTAATGAGCGAAACCGGTCCTGACATATTAAATAAAGTGGAATGAAGTACAAAGGAATATTGTGTTTTTACTAATAAAAATATAGGCTACATTTGAGTAGTATGTATGATATAAAATGTTAAAGCTCTAAGCCATCGATATATTTAAGTTGATTCGGTAGAAATTTTTAGAAGAAATCAAATCTGCGAGACTGTCAACAAATTATTAATCAAATTTGCTGACTGAGAAAATGTTTATATGCTATGTTTATAAATTTAATTTCAAAAATATTTCATTCTTCTTTTTTTTCCAAATTTGTATTTATACTTAATCGATTATTGGTGATAGAAGTATTTTTTTGGAATGAATAACTAGTTTAATACATAGTTTAATAAAACATAAAAAAAAATATTTTATCAAATGTCCTTGCTGCTTGTATTTTTGCGATGTCAAACAGTGAGGTATTTTTGTTTTAAATTATTACAGGTCGCCTCAAAGTTCCCTATTTAAATTGTCAAGAATTTAATCTGGAATGTAGGTAAAGTTTATAGGTTAGTAGTTATTTTCCCGGGCAAATTGTTTCCCGCCAACTTCCTCAGCTAAGTGGCGCTCGCGGAGCGGTTAAATGCTGCATTACGCTAAACGGAAGCGTTTCTCAACATCTCCAGGAATCCCCGAGCCCTTTAATCTATGCGGGGTCGTTAGGGGCATCCCCGCCGTGGCGAGGAAAACCATATCGGGTGGCTTTATCATAAAGCGACAGCGTATAAGCAAACGACGATCAAATAACGTATAAAATAAGATGTTGCCTCGCAAAAATCGTTTAAAGTTTCTTAGATATTTTGAAGAAAACTATGTTATAATATCACATTACCTTTAAGTACTATCGTCCAAATATAATATTTTCATAATGTTATAAATAGTTTATTATAATAAATTAACTCTTAGCCTTAAATTTTTAAAAGCATAATAACAAAGATACTTAAAATTTGCGTAAATATAATTATTTTTGAAATGCTATTTATTTTTCTAACAGCAAAATACCGACTGATTTTGGAATAAATCGTTATGCACTTATATTTCCACTCCAAGCAATTTTTTTTTAGGAAAGTTTGAATTAAATTTTTGTTTTGTATTATGACATAGCCTAAACTGAAGTATTCGTTGCTGTATTTTAAAAAATACTTGTAAACGCTATTGTATAAATAACCACTTGTGCTTATATCCTTTTATATTTATACATACATATAATGCAGTCTGTTTAAAAAAACTAACCAATTTGGGCTTATTTTCAATATCTTCTAGTATAATTCATACTACAGACGATAATATATTTTGACAAAATATGGCCAGTAAAAATTATGAGCGGATGAAACATGTTTCAAGAGCATAAAAGCGCAGAACATCGTTTTGATGCGGCATTAGGTATAACGATATTATAAAGAGCTTCCAGCAAGTGGGCTTTTACGGTCATTATAATATAATATATTTCGGGAGATTTTGAATTAAACTCTTAGGATAATCTTTATTATGATATTTTGAGAACAGTCTACATAATGTTGCTCCAATTTTTCAAATCTAATTTTATGCCACAAAGAAACATGTATACAGAAACTAAGAATATTCAAAGGCTTCTAAAAAAATAATCATAAGATGCATATATCAGAAAATAATTCTGTGACTGTAGTGTAAAAGTTCTTAAGTATTTTTTGTAAAAAAATAAGATGTCAGCGTTTGAAAAATATTACACTTTACAAACAGTTGTTACTTGACTATTTAAAAGTGTTTATACCTTTTTAAGAATTATTTAATTATTTTTTTTTTGAATCATTCAAATTATGTACACTCCCACAGATTTTGTCACTAACGCCCCGGGTTTCGCCTTTCGGCATCTTCAGGCATTCAAGCGCACGGATGAACTTGAACTGACTGTCAGTTCAAGTTCATCCGTGCGCTTGAACGCCTGAAGATGCCGAAAGGCGAAACCCGGGTCGTTAGTGACAAAATCTGTGGGAGTGTACATAATTTGAATGATTCAAATTTAATATTGAAATTCCACCAAGCACCTTCAGTCGAAATCTTAAATTATTTAATTCATGTATAGGTTTACAATCGTATAGTTTTTAATGTATATTTTTCTTAATAAAAACACAATATTCCTTCGTACTTTATTTACACTTTATTTAAATACAAAGGTCAGGAACGGTTTCGCTCATGGCAAGCATTGCCAACTGATAGTAGAAATAAAGTACAATGGAATGTTTTATTAATACAATGTCTTGACAGTGAACACCCTAAAAGGTATATTTTTCTATATTAAATTTATAGCTGCTCAAGTATATTTAAGTAATTTTACTTTAGATTTAACATCATTATTTTGACATAATATCATTTATTCACTACTATAACATTGTTTGTTATTATCAATGAAGCAAGCACTTTTACCCGCACGTATAGTAGATTGTATGCGATGCGATGACGTTAATATCTCACTTTCGACAAAATATTACAAAAATTATTTAGTAAAAATCATAGCCCACCCAGCCTTTTGTTGAAGGCGGTCAACTTTCATATTCATCACTTAATATTTAAAAGTTATCAATGTATGTAGAAGAGAGTGAAGGCAGTCGAGGATATCTCACGATTTTCATTTTTTTCTTATCAGTATATGACGAATAACACTCCATTTAATTATGATAATTGAATTAAGCTAAGCGTTTCTATTTATTTAGGATCTGTTGTGTAAACGTTCTTATTTATAAGTCTTACGGTATTAGGAGATTATCCAAATACACCACTAGACTATTTCATTAAGCCACTGCCATATGTTAACTTCGCAGCCTTATTATATTCAAGGCCTACTCGGCATAAACTGGCACTTAGTGATTGCAAATATACCGTGATTTTATATTATCAGTACATAACTCGGTAACATATTCAAACACTGATAATAAAACCCGAATGTTTAAAAAATAAGCTCAACTATTTTTCTGACAGCTAATTCTCGGAATTTGAAAAAAAGAGATTTATATACATAAGTATAAAATGGTATTTTTTTCATAATTTTAACTTCATTTATGTACAGAAGATATATACTTATTTGTCAACAATGGGGAGTTAACATCTTACTATACGTATTCATTTAAACTTTATAAATATTTTGTCGGTGAATTGAAGTTGTTTACAGATTTTAAATAATTATTATTTAATTTAATAATTATAATACTACTGCAGTTTAAGTAAACATTACTACTTCAGATGGTTCAGTTTATAAGGTTTCAAGGTATGTGATGAATAAATAATGATTTATTTGAAATTAAAACTACAGGAAAAAAAGAGAATTATCGATAGAGATTTTCAATCCCTGATGCACACAAAATTATTATATACGAACAGCTAAACTATATTATGAAGATGGCTTAGCTGAGTGGAAGTTTCGCAGCTAAGAGAAGACCCTGTGAACTTTGGATTGTTTAAGTTTTGCTATTGTAAATGTGGGGTTGGGGGGAAGGTTATACGGGAGTGAGGGGTTGAACTAGCGTTGCAGTCCCTTTTGTTTGCGACCTGCATCGTCATTGTGAAAAGAAAAGGACAATTAAAATTAACTGCATGTTCATAATAATAATAATTATGCGCGTCCTGGAGAGAGAGAAAAAACGAAATTACCTTCCATCGTGCACACTTCTACTGTAATTACCATAAATTACAGACTGGGTACTCAACAAAGTTATATAGGTTTATTTATGAGCACACTAAGCTATCGCAAATAACATTAGTTTCTTACTATTATTCTACTTAGATATTTACGTTATATGTAAGTAATTATGAGTCCTTTATCCATCTAAGATAACTACTTGTAATACCGACTGACAAAACAGTAGCTACTCTCTATAAATATAATAATTGTGCGAATATTCACAGAAACTCGATGATACGATAACAATATAACTAAAAGACAATTCCTATAAGAATTTATTGGAAAAATATACCTTATAGTTAAACGTTATCGTTCTCCATTGTATAAAGTGGCGACTTCATTTGTTTTCATAAAAGTTTACACTGTATATTATAAAACAATATTGCACGCTTATTAAAATGAATTTTGGTTTTGGTTGAAATCTATTGACTATAGCGTGCGTTGTTTATAAAACTTTAACAAAATATAAGACATTTTGATTGCATTTGTTTAATAAACCATCATATATGAATACATAACATGAATTAGGAAGTTTCAATTAAATCAATAATTAACATTAATCGTTGGCGTTATATGAATTAAGGGTTTGTGATATTAATGAAATCAACCCCATCAATTGAAAAAAATAACATAATATTTGAATATGCATAGCTTTAGTAAAATAGTAGTTACGTAAAGGTTTGGATATGTTATCTTATTCGTTTAAATGTAGTTTTGAAATTATAGCGCTTTTACCTACTTACCCCAGTTTCTAAGAAAATTTCAAGTACGTTTCTTACCCCCGATGATAAGCAAGAGCGACAAAACAAGTTGTATCCAGTGATTTACTTTAGATAAAATCTCGGCGTGGTAATTTTGTTTAATGCTAGGTAAAACAGCTTTCTGAAATTAGATTCAGGAAATTAGAACCGTTTGAATATATAATGATGTTGTTACCAAGAATGTTTAGGCGTTCTACAAGACAAAAATTAAATGGTTTAGTAAACGCAAATAAAGCTCCACCGAGTAAAAAAATAAATATGAAATAAAATTAGCATTAATTTTTGGAACATTTGTACCGCAAGATTTAGTAAGTCGTTTTCGGATTATGTAGTACATTTGAGATTTATAATTCTCGCTATCAAATATTAACGAGTTTGGGTTTAAGAGAATGCAGTGATTTCCAGACAATGTATTTGGTAAAAATATATTATTGACTTGCAATTGATTTCCCGAAAACAGTCATATTACCTACGCTATTTTATTACATTCAATATGCGAAAAAAATCTGTATAAAAGCCTACATGATAGTTTCAAAAAGAAACAAGATGACACATTTCGTACAAACAAATGTTACCAAATTATTTGTTTTGCACGATTGCGATATTTTGACATGTATTTATTATAGTTAAAAAATGTTGTATTAACATTTAGATTGAAGGTAAATTGTTCTTAATATGAAAATTAGTAATAAAATGTTTTTTTTTTGGATATCAAATTTATGGAGCTTAAGTACTAGGACACGTTAGCGTCAAAGTTCTTCGAGTCTCCTTCATCGCTAATGTTTTGAAAAGTTGTATTCCCTTACCATCGTTGCAGACGGAAGGGCTTGATTGATACAGAGGTAAGAAACCTCTAGTGAAGCCAGTTCACGGGAACTTCATATGCATTAATTTGCAAATCACATTCTTTATACTTCCCCTCATACTACATCCGTACATGTACACACACATGCGCATACATACATGTATACATACAGTACACAAATAAGTCAACCGAGGAGAATATTTTTCATGATGCTAAGTTTAAACAATACATATAATACATTTTTTTTTATTAATTTCTCAAATTTAGAGAAAGAATTATTTTGTTATGTACAGCTTTTTGGTCATGTTTGTCATCGTAAGCTACGATTCTAAAAAACTCATCTCTTATTAGCAAAGAAATTTTGAGTGTTTTTTCTTGTATAAAATAAATGAATAAATCTTTTCAAGAATAAAAAAAATCAACACGTAATAATGCACCCTTAATCTCTTCTGTGACCGTATTATTAGAAATATGTGATGTGATATTCGCGATATCGATAATACGTACGCTGAATATTAATAATGGGGGAAATCTCGCCGAGTTACCAATAAAACAGCCCACTCGACGTTGACGTAATACTTTCTATTAAAAAGAAAATTTCTCCGTATTTTTGCACCTCCGGAAGGTGTATCGCGTACACGTACACCTTGAAAAGGTAATGTACAACCCTTGGCATCTACATATGAAACTACATACAACAAAATTCACTTGTGTAAATCACAGTAATATTATTTAAAAAATCATGCACGTTAATGTATATCACAATATGTGGCTCAAAGTAAAGGCTTATCTACGATTTTTATGTATTTATTAAATGATCCGCATTACAAATAAATAAACATCCATCTCCAAGGTCTGAAATTAAAAAAAATGATACAGACCTTTCCGAGATTTGAACATAGTCCCGCCTTATTGCTACTACAAACCTCTTATCTAATTTAAATCTGCCGGTTTTATGTATTTTGATACTGGCATGGAACCATACGTAAAATTTTACAGTTAAAAACATATTTAACAATTAAAACTTTCTCTTTCTAATTGGAATATTTCATGACGAGATTTTAAATGTAGTCATTTTATGTTATAAATTAACGTTATTAAAAGAAACGTGTTAAATTTATCCAGTTACCAGAGCCTGAATACCTTTATATTTAATATATAATATTTAAATTTTAAAAAAAATGAATTCTTTTAATCTGCTATATGTCATTATAGTTGATGTGATAGTTGATTGCTGGTTGATATTATCAAAAATCTTAATCATATTGATGAACGAAAAAGATTAACCATTACTGTCCTAGAATGTAGATACACAGCCGAGTGAGTTATCAAAGCGAAAGCGAAAAAGTGTTCGCTCTAAGAGCTTCAGGGCGGAAGCTTCGTAAATTAAAAAAAGCCTCCGGCGATTCACTTTATTTACAACACTGCGAGCGTTTTCGAACAAGCTGAGAAAGCAATTAATTTAACGATGCGAATTCACAAGAAGTTTACTTTTATATTATCATCATGAGACATTGCCACAAGTTGTCACGCGAATATCTTCTTTGAGTACAATTCACGAATTCATTGTTCATCAACGCAGTTATCTGTCATTATGGTAACCAGCATTTAAAATTGGCATTTGACGCCTTCACTGCATTCTTCTTAATATAAAATAAATGAATAATTCATTTAATTAGAAGCGTATCTTTAAAGGCTATATTCATATGAGCTTATGTTTTCTCTGCCAATTATTTTGATTCTGAAATATTTTTGATGGAAATGTCAACGAATCCAATCATTAATAAACCTTAAAATAAAATTCTAAAATAAACCTCTCGGTCAAAGTGTCACCACGCTGTGACTTTATGCATCAATTAATCACGAAATCATACAGTTATTGATAGCTCCTGCAACATCGAGGCTTTTTTTCACAAAAATCGTCATCATACTATGGTATTTGAACATGTTTCATTACGAAATATCTATTAATTTCTCAATGTTTGTAAGTATGATAAGAATTGCTGATTTCAGCGCTAGCGAATAAGTTTTGCGTAATCAAACTGATATTTGATTAATTGATAGGAATACTGCTTTGTGATAGGCTTAATTTTTGGATGCTAGCGAGAATTACAATACTCTAATTTCAAGATAATTGACTTAATATAACGACTGGCAAATATTTTCGTTTCACGGATCATTTAATTCAAAATTTTAATCCAGCGGACCACTAACTGGATGTTTGTGTTAAATATTATATAATGAAATAAAAGTGATCAAATGCGTCTACAATGCACCAAGTTCATAAAATATAACTATTAATTAAAATTACATTATAAAATTTTCACTAATTTAAATGTGGTGGATGTTCCTGGATATTTGAAATGATTTTTTGGCCATTTATATTTGGCTCCAATGATGTAACTGCAAGACGGATAACTGACTGTATTTCAAGCCGAGTTCGATACCGTATTTTGATTTCTGTGACAGATGAAAAGGCCTTTTTGCATAAATATGTTGAGGAGAATTGAATTAGAGTTTTTATCAGAAGGATTACAAAATTAAAATAATGTTAGATTTCTATACGGACCACCAAAAGTTTTTGTCTGCGGACCACACTTTGCTGACCGCTGGACTAATATGTCTAGGTTTTTTCCGCGAAATGAAATTTTATTTAATTATATAACTTAATACACATTTATTTTACACTATTTATGGTCGATAATCATGCGTGTATTTCGTTCTCTTGTAAAATTACATAAATTAAGATATTGATTTGTTTAATGGGGTGTGAATATATGACATTAAAAAACGTTACTCTGAAATAAGTCAACCATTAAAAAAAACATTTTTGTAAACGTAAAAACTACGTGAGGGATGACTTATCACCAGGTACTGCTCCCAACGAGAAATATACGACTTTCAGCTACCTGATTCTGAATCCATAAGCGCATATTTAATTAGTTATATAGTTTTGTTTATGTTCTTTCTCAGTTTTTTTTAGTAAATTGAACCGTGGAAACTAGACTTAGAAATCATTGTCAAGTGAATGGAGCGTGATTTACTTATAATAAGTGTCCAAGTAAACATACGAATAAAATAATGTAAAAGATAAAGTATAAAATTACTGATTTTAAGTGATCAACGCATTAAAAACCATAAAAAAATAACATATAATTTATTACGTCATAACTGGGAGCCATTTACGGCCGTTTAAGACGAAAACTATAATTAACGTATTATGCAATTGTTTACTGCTAAAAATATGCTTTTAATAACGCCATTACATGGCCGTTTATTTTTAAAAAATCCTGCGACCTGTGCAAAAATTAAACAATGCGACAATTAATATTTTTCGCTGAAAAATATCGTTTATTTCTGTGCATTGTCGGTCGGGCTAGGAAATGGCGCGTTTCCTCCTGTCATTATTCACTTTTTTTGACATCCATTAAATTATTCTTCATTAAAAACGTTGGCACGATTTTTATTCTTGCACACGCAGGTGTGCCGTATTTTTTATTATTTTCAAATTTAAAAAATCGCCACCTTTATTGGGTCACATGATGCGTATCGTGATTGCAATCAGACCCTATACGGTGTGCTAAACAGCAAAATTACATACAGGTGCGACAAAATGCGCAAATTGGTTTGTTTTTCTTTGAAGTGTATGTGTGGTATTATATGTTAAACGAAATAATTATACTAAACATTATTATTTATATAAACGATCAAATTACACAGCCAACGATTATTAAAGCTATCGTTTTAATAAGTTTAAAATGGTGAAAAAACTCTAAAAATCATAATGGCAAAGTGACTATAGATTTTTTTATTAAATTTTGACTCAAGAATTTTCAAAAGATATTGTTTAAATAAAGTATGCGCTTCTATGATAATATACACACTGCAAAACTTTCCATACCTTTATATGAAGAACGCATGCATAATCTATGATATATTAAGGATAGTGTAAGCTATCCACTATCCATAAAGGTGAAAACAATTTCTCATTGATTACAGGTATTTACTTGAAAATAAGACAATGCATTATTTATTCTTTCGGTTGACTGATTGTTACAAAAATTAACTATACAAAATGTATTTATATATATTTTGTTCACTCCTTATGTGGAGTATATGGCCTCCTAATGGAGGTATCTTAATAGTTTTTTCTAACAGAACTGTTTGTTAGTCAATCCCTCAACCTCTCTTTTCCAAAGAGTAGTAGAAATAGAAAGATTTGGCTACGGGACTAGCGGTTAATTAATCGCTCTTGCTACCCCCAGTTTTTGAAGGATGGAAAGGAAACTAAAACATCACAAACACCCATGCCTTCAAACAGAAATCCATAAATCGATCGAAAACATGCTGTTCGTACTGGGACTCGAACCGGAAACTAGCAACGATAACCCAATAATATAGGAGCCGACAAGATATAGAATAAAATCAGTAAAAAAACGAATTTAATGATTAAGAGCCTGCTATTTGTTACACATTGGTTACGGCAGAGAAGTAAAAGAGTATTTTTCCGCTGATTAACATTTAATACTATTCTATGTATAGACTAAATATACTACTTATATTTCTAAAACTAATGGTAAATTTTTTGTGATGCTAAGCGATGTATTATGAATAATCAACCATCAGTGAGGAAAATTAGCATGTTTTATATTATAGATAACTACAAAATTTAGAAGGTTAACCGACTTGTAATAAGAGGATAATTAAATTTTTGATAAAGGGTTTTATAAATATACGTATTAACATGCATTAATGTATTCTAATAATTATGTATCGCAAATAATTATTCATGAACGCTTAATGAATGTAACGTAATCTGTTAGATTATCATACAACCCTTAGATATAATAATATGATCACCCGGGAAGCGTTCATTATGGATAAGTAGATGTTATATGTTGTTTTGGAGAATAAGATTATGAGACAGTAATTTTACCATTCATTTTCCAATAATGCATAAGTTAATTAATATTAAACAATAAAGTATTTCAATACCCAATTCTACAAAATCGAAAATGGTATACACATACATATATGTACAGTGCATTTTTTCTATGTAACGGTGTTCCGGCACCTTTTTTCCTGGCATTTTTAATGTTTCAAGTCAATATTCGCAAAATTTTATTTTTATTTTTCTGATTTTTTAATTGGAACCATTTTCTGATAGGGACTATCATAAAAGTTCTTAGATTAATTTTTAATGTAATGTACCGGGTATCGTAACACTCATCAATATATTTCATAAAATAAAATAATTCCAATAATAATAGGGTAAAAATTAGAAGAATTATTTTATTTATTGATTTGGCATTTACTTGGTAGAGCTCCATTTTAATAGGGTAAAAATATCAAAGTATTTCAGTTCTACAGAAAACTGTAGAACTGAAATATTTTTAGCCTATGATTATTGGAATTATTTATTTCTTCTTAACCAGTATATATAGCTGAGCAAATGTGCGTTTAAAGCATAGTTCTGACGATGGCGAAAGCCGAAATAGCTATCAACGTATAACATATAAAAAACTGTAGAACTTAAATTCTTTGATATTTTTACCCTATTAAAATGAAGTTCTACCAAGTAAATGCCAAATCAATAAATAAAATAATTTCAGGTTCATTGAGTTAGTCTCTGACCGTAACCAGGTGGTTGAATGTTTGAATTAGTGCATTTTTTGTATCACGTAGATTTCATCCGCAACAGTATTGTCAAATTTGATTATCAAACTTGTCTGAGCACCTTTGTTAATTTTCTGTCTTTTAAAATAAGATGATCGATGGTCACTCAGAAAAAGAAAAGGCGTCCGATTTCACACATATAAGACTCACTACGAACAGCATTTTCTTTAATCGGCTTATCAATTCATATTCAAAGGCATGGGTGTTTGCGATATCTAATAGAAATCCTCCCATCCTTCCTATTCTAAAATTGACGGGGAAAAGCGAAAGTGGCTATTTAACTACAAGCCCTATCTGTATACCCTTACTCTTCTATTTGAAAAAAAATAGGTTGAGCAACTGATATAAAACAGTTATCGTAAAAAAACTTATGATATGATGTCTCCATTGGGAAGCCATATGTTCCACATTGGGAACGGAAATTGATAAAAAAAGCACTGTATATATCTATATATATATCAATTAAAGTAAGCCTAAAGTTTCAAAGTGGTAAAATTATACATATTATAAAAAATATATATTTATTGCTTTTAACCACGTAGTAACATGATAATAATAAAAAAGCTTTTGACGTATGTACATGCCACGCAAATATGTTGCAATACACTAACGATTAAAAAGGTCCGTTAAGCACTGTGCAATGAATTGGAATTTACGCAGAAAAACCCCATATTTTAATATTTTCCAAGGTAAACATTTTTAAATGTCATAAGTGAATGCTGTAAATAACCACGCATATTTTTCTTACTTGTGAAGTATTAAAAATAGAATAAAAATGTTATAAAGCAAAATATCGTTATTCAGCTTCAATTATCACAAGGTTTTTATTGATTTTAATCGATAAAGTACTTGGCTATTTTTGTCTCGTTTTTTTTCGAAGGTATTAATTATTTGCGTAACAAATAGTTTTCGTAGAAAAAGCTTCTGTTGAGATACCTCGATAATTAGGAGACCATATGATAAACATTGGAAGCGAACATGGATAAAAAAAAAATGATAATTCGAATGTCTAATCTATATCGACCTTGGAAAAGAAAAAGGACGTAGCCCACACATAACAAATTTTACAGGAGACACAAAAAATGTTTTTTGATTATTTTAAGCTGATGGCAAATTATAAACTATACACATCCTTGAAATGCACGGTGACTAGCACACTGGGTATTGACTTGGCCAAATATAAGACAAAAAAAACGTGTTTTGATAATTTTGAGCCAAGGACAAATTATGAAACATACACAGTGCATGGAGACTAATAAACTGGGTTTCAGTTGACTTTATGTGATATTAATTTAATATACATATTTTAAAAAAATACCCTCAGGTCTCTTTTCCTGGTCGCAATTTTTACATCCCCTTCTTTTTTCAAACTTAAAAGCTAAATTTATATACTAATGGCATTTTCAGCTTACATCCTTTTTATAGAACGTGTATCAAGTTAATAGAGTAAAAATATCAAAGTATTTCAGTTCTACAGTTTTTTGTATATTTTATGCGTTGATAGCTATTTCGGCATTCGCCATCGTCAGAACTAGATCCTGTTCTAATTCTGACGATGGAGAAAGCCGAAATAGCTATCAACGCATAAAATATATAAAAAACTGTAGAACTGAAATACTTTGATATTTTTACTCTATTAAAATAGAGTTCTACCAAATAAATTCCAAATCAATAAATAAAGTGTATCAAGTTGTATATATTGTGATTATTGAAAAAAAGCTGTTTTGGAAAAACTGTAGGTTACGTCTTTTTCCTTTCCACAAACGATATATAATTCTTTCAATTGAAATATGATAATAAGATCGCATATCAATTTTTATAATATTAGTTTAAATCGTTAATATTTGGTCATGGAGACAGAAAAGTTCGGTTGATAATGTTTTTTTTCAGAAAAATTCGTATAAAAGTATATTTAGTAGAAATTGGATGATTACATTCATAATTCCTAAAAAATGTAAATTCATAATAAAAAAAAATATTATCTTAAAAAAAAAATACTTTCCTAAGTTCATTATTCTGTTACTCACTTACAAATAAAGTTATATGTCAATTATATTCAACATGATTTCTTCAGGGAAAAGTGTTTTAGCCGTAAGTATGTTTTAACAAATTATTTTTCTGAACGATATACCTCTTAAGGCCTCCAAGTATCTTTAGCACATCCTTTGGGAAATAGACTTCCCAATATCGAGCAAGTTTTACTTATTTGGTGAGAAAAGTTTTTCAATTTTGTCTGACTGATATAACTAACGTAGTGTGCACGTGGCCATATATGATAAAAGATAATCACGCAAAGACGCCGCCAACAATACTATCTTCCGGAATGAATTTGCTTGTGATGTGAGTGATGTGACGTAGGTCACCCTTGGGTAGCAGGCCACTGTGCTTTTAAATTTAGATTAAGGTGCCCCCTGTAGGGTATCCGATCCCGGGATTCCGGATCCCGAAATCCGGAATTGCAACGGCATGTCTCTGTTATTTTTGGTGAATCTGTAAATTCCTGAGATTTTGGATTCGAAAATTCTAAAAAAAAGACCCCCACGTTGATAATTTTTGGGATATCCGAAAATTTATCGATTTTCGAAATTGTTTGAAAAATCCCATGATTTTAAAATCGCTGACTAAAAATTTTCTCAATCTCGAAATTCCGGGGTCACAAAATGGTTCTATTGAATATCATAGTCCCTTGCGTTGGTTCTAATAATAAAAAAAAAACATCTAAAATAGTTGATATAAAATTGAGAAAATCAATTAGGTATATTATATCAACTGTCGTTTACTGTATTTTTTTTATTCATGTCGGCTTCCAATGTGAAGCCTCCTAATCGAGGTTTATCAACAGAAGTTTTCTACGAGAAATGTTTGTTACTTAGTCACTAAGCCTCTCTTTTTTGAAGATAGTAGTAGGGATAGAAGAATAAGGCTAGGACAGGACTAGTGGTTAACTTAATTGCTTTCGCTACGCGAGTTGAAGGGAATTTTTAGTCATTAAAAACACCCATACCTTCGAACGGAAATCGATAAAATCGACCAAAAAAATCCTGTTCGTATTGATACTCAAACCCTTGAGATCCGGCACGTAAGCTAACAACGCTAACTGTTGCGCCGTAAGCCCAACATTCGTTAGAGCATGACACTCTTACTATAACTGTTTATATTAATTTGTATATTTGAAAAAAACTTGGATTTTTATACTAACCTGTTATGTGATTGATAATTAAAATATTGCTATAATTATTGAGGAAGTTTGATACTCAGTGTAATACTTCGATTATTAACAACAAAACTTATGTGAACATTAGTAATATTTATTTATTATACTTATTGATAGAACAACTTTGCATTACAAATAATTTGATTGGAAAGATGATCTCAACGTTAATTTTAAGCATCAGTAGATGTTGAATTTATGATATGTGTTAGTTGTATTATATATGTGTTTGAATGTAATTTTCAGAGCTAATAAGACCCACCACATGTGTTTCGAGTCAACTGTTATCAAGTAGCTTTCACTGCTCTCGGTCATGACACAGAATTCGACCTTCGCCCTTTCCAATGGATATATGAAAATAAACATGAGAAATGTCTTAGATACATAACATAGCATAGCTCACCGATTCAATAGACTTTTCCAGTCGGAAGATTTCCTCTTGCAATAGGTGTAGAGTTCCAGTTTTCCCACGATGACGCGCAAAGGCAGCCGCGCATGCGCTATGTATGCTATTCACCCAATTTTCCAACTCCACCTGGTGAAAAAACTCAAGTTAATACAGTTGAAAACAAAGACTTTTTTTTCAAATATATTGACATAATCAAACCCGTCACGAAATTTGGGTAATGCATAACGGTCTTTCTGTTTTGGACACTTTGTACGTGTACATTCATTGCGATTGTAAGATTAAAGCTTATATTGCAATACTGGGATCTCGGTATTTAGGCTGTCGTTTAAATTGCGAAATACCAGTTTTAAAATGTGAACTACCGGTAATTTGGTAATACATTTATTCAATGAAGTTTCCTCTAATAAAAGCTGAATTTGTGAGACTATTTCTGCCTCGGTTTTTATTTGAACGAATACCGGATCAATATTGACATATTTCAGCATTAAATAAAAAACTGTAAATTAGTAGCGTATAACATATAAAAAACTGTAGAATTGAAATACCTTGATATTTTTACCCTATTAACCCACTTACTTGTAGTCAATAGTCATACAATGCTTTCTTTTTAAATACTCTACAATGGGAGTACAAATAGCATTAGAAGATATAAATAATAATACTCATCGATAAAAACAAACGAAATATAGATGTATTTCCTTAAATTCATTAATAATTTATTTAAATATTACATGTTCCCAAATAGATTTTAACATTATAGAATATTGTTTACTTTGTATCTAATAAATTATTTCAAAGAATAGTGATTTAATACATTGAACACTCTCGTACCGTTTTTAAGTAAATCAAACCTGTCTACTTTACTTCTGTAAGCCGATCGTTAAGCCTTTTATATTTAATTCACCTTTGGCCTTCTTGCGTTACGCAGATGCTCATATATCTTCGCTTTGATATTTAAGTCGTTTTTTATTTCAAAAAATAATTCTGCATAATCGTATAAGCTGATACATTTTAATCGCAAATTTAACGTCTTACAATTACGATAAGGGATGCTTTTTTCAAATTAAATATTTGTTTCTCATTAAATTATAATAATTGTTATTTGACAATAAAGTGAACAAAAAATGCGGCAGGTGTTTTGGAAATAAAATAACATACTTTTAACTCTTGGACAGTTGAATAATTTATTATTTAACTACATCAAAAAATTGACTACATAAATTTAATATTGACCTGGCTGTGAGTTTATCTTGTTTCTGATCGGTTATCTGTGCACTGTATAAATAACATTGTTAAGATTGTGATTATTTTTTAAATCTACACAGGCATTCGAAATTAACGTTTTATTTGAATAAAATAAAAATCTATTTTCTGTTTTTTTTAATTTGAATCATTCAAATTATGTACACTCCCACAGATTTTGTCACTAACGACCCGGGTTTCGCCTTTCGGCATCTTCAGGCGTTCAAGCGCACGGATGAACTTGAACTGACGCTTAGTAAATGGATGTTTCGTGTTTATATATTAAATAAATGTATCACTGAGTCTAAAGCCATCGCTGGCGAAAAGGGTAAGCTCATGGGAATTCCCAAAGATTTGAGTAGTGAGTGGTTTTTAGAATTATATTTATTTGTTTGTCGGCAAAGGTTTTATGATATTATTTATATAGGGTATAGAAGTGGAGAGCCAGGAAGGTTTAATATCTCGTTCAAAATCGGAAGACTATGTAACTGTGCCCTATTAATTTCTAAAATTTCCTGGAAAAAGAGCTTATGACTGTCCGTATTTGGGTGTAACATTTTTATCCCCTGTTCCTGATTGAACACGTGTCCTTCCGAAATTAAGTGATTAGCAAAAGTAGACGTGTCCTTTTTCAGTCTAAAGGCTGCCATATGCTCTAATACCCTGATGTTTAAAGTCCTCTCTGTTTTGCCGATATAAAATTTATTACAACAAGAGCATTGTAATCTATAAATTCCAGATTTATTTAGGTAATGTATTTTATCTTTATTGTTAACTAATAATTTGCCTAAAGAGCTTTTACAGTAAAAGGCTGGTCTAACACTATCAGCTAGTTGTTTTTTAATTTTAAGACTAGTATTTCCTAAATAAATGATTCTACGCCAATACCTAGTATGATCTATGTCCTTTGACAATGTACCTTGAAATAACATTTTTTCTGCAAGTTTAGTTTGTTTTTTTGATAAAAGATTGTCTATAAGAGACATATCGTATCCATTGTTGATGGCGATTTGTTTGATGATTTTTAATTCGATATTAAAGTTCTTTTCATTCAAAGGAACACTCACAAGTCTATGAATTTCTGAATGAAAAGCGGCTAGTTTATAAGAAAATGGGTGCATTGAATCCTTATGTATCACGGTATCCGAAAACGTAGGCTTCCGAAATATTTTAAATTCGTGAGAACCGTTTTCAATATTAATATTTAGGTCAAGAAAGTTAATATTCTTGCCTCCGACTTCTAACGTGAATTTAATATTTTTATCTAATGAATTTATAAAGTTATGAAAGTTAGTTATTTGTCTATCCGTTCCATTAAACAAGCAAATAATATCGTCTACATATCGGAACCAATAGACTATAGGTTTGGCTTCTGTTTTGTTTCTAAAAATTTTATCTTCTAAATAGTTCATATAAAATTCAGCTAACAACGGCGACAGACAGTTCCCCATCGCAAGGCCTTCTGTTTGTTTATAAATTTTATTGTTAAATTGGAAATAATTCTGGCCAACGCAAACATCTAATATATTTAGTAACTCTTTTGTTACTATTGGGTTGACTCTACGTGCACAGTTACATAGTCTTCCGATTTTGAACGAGATATTAAACCTTCCTGGCTCTCCACTTCTATACCCTATATAAATAATATCATAAAACCTTTGCCGACAAACAAATAAATATAATTCTAAAAACCACTCACTACTCAAATCTTTGGGAATTCCCATGAGCTTACCCTTTTCGCCAGCGATGGCTTTAGACTCAGTGATACATTTATTTAATATATAAACACGAAACATCCATTTACTAAGCGTCAGTTCAAGTTCATCCGTGCGCTTGAACGCCTGAAGATGCCGAAAGGCGAAACCCGGGTCGTTAGTGACAAAATCTGTGGGAGTGTACATAATTTGAATGATTCAAATTTAATATTGAAATTCCACCAAGCACCTTCAGTCGAAATCTTAAAATTCTGTTTTTTTGTTTTTGTTTTGGGAAATGTACCAATATGTATGATTGTATGAAGTACTGAAATGGACATTATGTATTTTTTTTTGTTTTACCAGTTATCTTTATTATTTTACATTAAGAAAACACTATATTTAGACAATCGATTATAATTTCCATAACATATAAATATTTTTAATAATTCAAAAGTATTGCATATAACAAAAATATTTCACGTTATAAAAAAGTGATGTTATTGATGTCCATTCTCCTCGAGTTAATCTCGAAGAGTAACTTTTAAAAAATCTCACCTAGTTTATCAGGTGTGATATTTCAACTACAAAATATTTGGCGCATAAGCATTAGCTATAATGCCATTTTTTATTATTATTTAACAAAAATATGACGAATGTGAAATACTACTATCATATTATTTACCGGTTTTGCACACGTCTTCAATATAAAAAAAATAAGTTACTTACGTTGTGAATATAATATTATTATTTTAAAAAAAAAACTGAATCTTTTGAAGAACATAGTTTTAAGACAAACGTTGTTTTGTCATGCCAGTCTTGCAAAGGTATTATGGTATGAGATTTTTTGTGTGAAAAAATTATATTATTCTATATTTATTTGCACTACAATAGTAAATTTAATGATTGTTAATCAAGGGCACGTAGTAAGGCTCGTAGTAGAAACTAAATCGTTTATAAATCCAATAAATTTCACGAGAAGAAGTCTCATCGAAGCGAGTTGATTAATTATCTTCCTTTTGAATATTGAGATTGTTATAATTTAGGCAGGGACAATAATCGACGTAATTCAGTCAAGTGCCTCCACCGTGTGCTTCAATATGCTAAAATACCGATACGAATGCTTTGCATAAGTCCTTAAGTGATGATATAATCCACGTTAAACCGACATGTCTATGGAGGAATTCAAATAAACGCTAACAATATAATATCTTGACGACGAAATAAATACATTATTTTTAACGACTGAAAAGCAATAAATCTCTCGCAGTGCGTAGCAGCTTTGCAATGTTTATTTACAACAACAACAGAAAAAAATAACTTTCTTATTTTAAAATGCAGAACTGTCAAATTGGTGCGCAGCGTTGATGCGCAGCAATTGGTTTATTGATCGAACGACATGGCCGTCTCAATAGTTCAACAATGCGAATTATATTATTTGCAAATTTCCAAGCAGTAAGTCGTTCAATAAATTCGGAGAGCCTCCTTCCTAATGGGTCCGGTAAACATTTTGGTAAAAAAGGTCCAAGTGCGAGACGACCCGAAGAGATACACATTGAATAAAAAGTTTGCACATTAGAAAAGGTGAAAATACAAAATTGTATACAGCGATAAGCTGCGAAATAAAAATTACATTGGGTCATGTTGGCTAAATAAGTGGAAGAAACTCGACACGAATTTAAAATATTCTCGCGTATTAACATGAAGACATTATATTATATACTAGAAAATTGTTTAAATAAATTATTGGCTTCTTTGCTACATGTTTTTCTATAAATCACCATTTTTATAACAAAAAGTTAATAAACCTTATTCATTTAAAAAAGGACAAGACCTTCAAGATCTAGAGTATCACTTTATTTTAAATAAATTTAATAAGAATGTCATTCGGTTATGTGAATTTGAAAATAAAAATTCCCACGTGTGCAAAAAAGATACGATATTCTATTTCTCAACAAAATCGAAAAAAAATCTCTCGTATCCCAGAACTCTCAGAAGACTTTATAAGTAAAATAATCAGATCAAAAAGTTTGTTATTTAAAACGACGAGAAAAGCTATTTAAAAAAACCTTTCGTCCCAGCTTTTTTACATTAGTGTTGCAAATTGTAGGGGCCCTGTTGAGATGGGTTATGAATTTTGCAACTCGGAAATCGCACATAAAACTTTTAATACCTCTTGACAAACGACCGTTAAAAATACTTAACGTTATATTAATCATAATGACCGTGTTAAAAAGGCTTACATAAACCTGAATTTTTAAAAATCTATAATGTTAAGTCAGTGATAATTTACAACAAGTTTGGCAAATAAATTATTATTGTACCATCGGTGAAATTCTGTGCGATATTAATGCATCTTTTACTGTAAAATTATCTTTTAACCCGTAACATGCCATCCTAAAAAATCACGTTCTCTGCCATGATGGCATTTCAGTTTCACTGTTTATTGACAGTATTTAAACCTAAGTTAGCAGCTAAAAAATAATGTTAAAAATGTATATATGCTAGAATACCAAAAATGATAAATACTTATTGACAATATTAAGAGAAATATTGAATGACTTAATGGCTCAACTATTTACGATTGCATCATGGGCATGGAAGTGTTAACCCCACAAACCTTACGACAAAGCATTGTTCTTAGGTAGACATATATAAAGAGAAAAACTACTAGAATAATCAAGATTTGGTATCACTATCGTTCACATAATTAATAATCACTTTTAAGGTGTTCACTGTCAATACTTGGTGGAATGGCATTATAATAAAAATATTAAAAGATTTTTAGTACCTTTTCCACATAAAATCTTTTATTATTTTTATTATAATTAATAATATTGCGTCTGAAAAAAATGAAACTTAATAAAGTGATCTTTCTGCATATTTACTTTATATATAATATATCAAACATGTACTGCATGAAAACTTTAAATATACTCAAACATTTAAAAAAGTAATCTGTAGACTTTAGAATACCAATCACTTATTTATAGTTAAGGGGCTCAAAGTCCTTCACCCAGCCCACATTTTTCGCGTTTTTGAATTCTTCAATAACCATTTCATAGGCGGAGAAATAATCTAAGTCAACTTTACACTTAAATCAGGTGTTATACAAGCTTATGTGTTGTTGGGCTATTAATCTGTTGTTTAATAAATTACCCTCGTGGTGTTGGTTATTTGAGTATGATTGACGAGCTTGACAGATTTCTCAAAACCTTCCGTTTTTGAAAGAGTGAATGCTTAATGCTTAAAAAATAATTTACTCAAAACTCTGCTTTTGGACTTGGGCCGCTTGTCTTTTGAGCCCCCCAATTACTATTGGGAATTCTGATGAACTATTAACTATGTTCATTAGAAACGTACATAATAACGCTATAATTTAAGTTGTATACTTTCTATGTATTATATGTTAAATCATACATATTATTATAATAAGAATTTTGTCAAGTCTTAATAATATGGTATAAACTGACCTGACAAGGCGCTTGAAAGAGATACGCGTCTCCAAACGCGGTGCTAAGGCAGAAGATGTAGTCTCTTTTTGGGTGTTCAGGTATGGGCTGCATGATGGCTCCATCCACGATGATGAGGTGTTTCGGAGCCGCTTCCACAGACCGGCCTTCTCGGGAGTCGCACGGATAAAAAAGAAGAGTCGTTCCTTTCAAACACACCCAGTATCCTTTCCAACCTCGTTTTCGAGCCAATTCTATTTGGTGTTTCTTTCGCAAAAGCCATTTTTTCACGCTTAAAAATCTGCAAAAAAAGAAAAGTTTCTATTTTAATCCCATATTTGCGATAAACTTTTGACCTACACTAAAAATGAACAGTGCCAGTGCTTTAAATTTAAATTTTATACGTTTTTGGATGAGGTTGATTAACCATTTTTGGGAAGTTACCTGTGCGTCGTATATGATTACTTACGTTGAGCGATTTGCAATATCTATTCAAATTTAGTGATTTATATGTTTTGTAACGAGAAAATAATACTTCATTAAATTCAATTTTCTACTGGTATAAAATGATTTAACATTATCCGTTTTAATCAATAAAATACTCAAAAAATTGTAACATTTTAATTTAAATCTGACATTGTCATTTTTGTTATAATACATTTAAATGCTACTGACTTGCATTCAGGCATTTATATTTTGAGTAACGTATAAACTGTTTTTCTTTAGTAATATTTTCGCATTGATGGGATTTAAAAACTCAAACTGATTGATATAAAGCAATTTTAGCTGTTGGCCCATCTTTTAGACAAATGTATCATTAATTTTTTACATACTTAATATAAGCTAATAGTATAATATCTCTTCACCAACTAAAAAGAAGATTAATTATAACAAAAATGCGAAAGTTGCTTTTGATTACGTAACAGTAGTAACTTATGACGATAAATAATTTGTAAATTCACGGTGTGGAAGCATGCTTAAAGAAACGTAGTAACACCTCAGACATTTTGAGCATTTCATTAAAAGGTTGGACGTGATCACATCTGCCACAATAATTTTAATTCAAAGTCGGTATTTTCGTTCACTCTACAAACAGCTACAATTCATATTCATGTAATATTTCTTACATTCACACTCGGGTGGGTTCTGTTTGCTGGCCGAGAGTGTCAGGCGCTATGTTAGCCGAGATGATTTATTTCATTCTGCGCAAATATAAATCAGACCTTACGTTTACGTTGCGTTGCATAAACCATATGCGAGACCTTTCGACGCGTTTCGAAACTATAGCTTACTTATATCAACACTATAACCGGCAAAAATTCAATGCATATCACCTTAGTGATGTTCCAAAATCACATCGATACCTCTAGAAATTCAGTGATACTAATCAAATTTTATTTAAATTGTGTATATCTAAAAAGTGGAGTAAAATATAATTAAAATTTGACGATTTCTTGTAAACGAGATGTAAAATCTTTCACTAAAGAGATTTTGATTACACGGGGTCATCGTTATCCGAGAGTAATTGGTACTGACAAAATACCTGTTAAAGCGAAACCGCTTAAAACGCGGACCAAAATTACTTAACAAATAAAGAAAATTGGTTTTTTTTCCCGTTTTATAACAATTAATTCACACATAGACCGTAACTTTTTCGTTTTCCACTCTAGGTAGGTTAATAAGTATTGTATAATGACTTCTCGTCAGTCTTAATTTTTTTTTTCTTAATTTCTATACAAGTTTGTAACTGCGTATAAACAAATCATTATAAACTGGCTTCCAGCAATACCTGTTACCTTCTAACATAAAAAGCTCACTGATTCATAAAAAATCAGAGATAGCTTGGCCTACTGAGTTTCTACACTAAATTTATTTCCTAGATATTAGGTACTTTTTAGTTTAAGCTGCACATAATTGTACAATCGAGATCATAATTAGTTAGATTGCACTAGTATCGGAATATACTCAAGAGAGTAATGTGTGATAATGTTTAGTACGTGAGAAATAACTAGTATTGTATGATAGTTAATAATTCATCCTATATTTACATAATTGAATATGTATTATACTTTTTAAAATTATTTAAAAATCTATAATATAATTTATTTATATCAATTACGTCAAATAATAGTAGCTAAGAATATTTCATTTATGTAAAAAAAAACAATTCAAGAATTGACAGTGAAATCATTGAATGAAACGTTCAATACTAGGAAGAATTTAGCAAAACAAAATGAAAATATTATTATATTTCACAGCTCTTATTTGAATTATTATTATAAAATAAAATAATTAGCAAACCTTTTAATCGATAAAAAAATACTTCCAAGCAAACATTTATTCAATTGGTTACTTCGAAAAACTAATTGCAAATAAAATTTTACTTTTATCATATGGTTGACACATAACAAAACAAAACAATAATTTTATTCAAAAATTTACTGTCGTATTTAAAAAAATACTTCTCTGTTGATTTATCTGCCAATTAATGTCGTAGAGTAATGTGGCGATTTTGAGAGAAGATAAATTCAGCATTCAAAAGTAAAATAAAGGCGTACGGATGCCGATCTTGGTAGTAATCAATTTGATTGATAATATCGCACAAGTACATCGCGATTTGATTGCGAGAGTTCCTTCAATCAGCGGCAAGCCACACCACACCAAGCCGGGCCACGCCAACAGTACTTACTTCCATTTTGCAATTTACTAAAGTGATTACAAACTCTTTTGCAGGCGAATATTTAGGTTAACATTCTGGTCTGAAGGTTTATTAATTTAAATTTTTTTAAATTTACATGTATTTTGAAGATAAAAAAACATTTTCATAGCAATATTTCTTATATTGATATTAATAAGACGGATTAAAATATCAATATTATTGAAGCCTGAAGTTTTAGTCGAACAAAATATTTCTTAATATAGGGCAATGAAAAATTTAAATTAATAAAAAGTTTTAAAATCTAATCCCAAAATATTTGTTGCACATTTATAATAACAAGTGCTTATAATGGGGTATCTCAACAGAAGTTTTTTTTCTATTAGAACTGTTTGTTACTTATTCGCTCAACCTCAATTTTTTCAAAGTGAGAAGTAGGAAAAGAAGGATAAGGCTACAACAAAACTAGTGGTTGACTAGCCGCTATTACTACACCCAGTTATTAAAGAATCAAATGGATGGGAGGAGAAGAAATAATTTGAATTGACATCACAAACGCCCAGTCTTCGATCACAACTTTGAATTGAAAAACTCTCAAATTCATTGTGATCTTACCAGGAATCGAACCCAGACCTGCGCGATCGGTAGAGCAAGCATTAACCAAATGGGCCACAGCATGTGACATTATAGTATATATATATATATCAAAGTATTTTCTTATACGTATTTTATTGATAAGATGGTTATTCTTTTAACTGTAAATAGTACAATTTTCAGTCATAGTGATGAATAATTTTAAATACATAATATGCTTTACTCTAATGTGATATTTGTCTTAAAAAGTTTAATTAAATGGTTTTGATAAATATTATATATTCCATGAAAAAAGTAAACACTTCTTTTAGTTTGTTTAAGATTCACAATAGGAATGAAGTAAATAAACAATCTGAAATAACTTTTTCATAAATATAATAAATTGACGTCACGGCCAACAGTTGAAGGTAAATAAACATTTTTGTGCTACAATTATTTCCCGCAAAACCAATAGAGACTTTTTGGATTGATTTATATCCCAATTTTGTGCTGTATAATAGTTTTAGTTAAAGAAGTTGTGGCTGGGAATGATGTAAAAACTCACCAGTCTCTGGTAAAAATGCGAGGAAACTTGAGAAGCGAAGAATTTAGAAATTCGAGTGAAAATAACGAAGGGAGAAAAAGAGAGGAACGCAGGCAGGCTGGTGGCTGAAGCTGGAGGCTGCTGGAAAAGTTCAGCCGCATAATTGTAATTTGCCAGTCGTCGCGGACATTTTCGTATCGCCAAACCGCGCCTTCACTACAATTTCGCTTGGAAAATGACAAATTAACAAACTTCAAAACCCAACTTATGCTATCTATTTCAATTGCTATCTCGATTACCGCAGGAATGAATAATTGATATTTATCATAAGCATATTAAATTGAGTAAATTTTAATTATGTTCCATTATAAATATTTAGTCGTAATGAAAAATAATTATCTATCAAATAATGTGAAAAACTTACTCTAAAACATAAAATATAACAGAAAATAGAAATAATACATCAAATATTTTTGTATTTCGAATGTGATAATTTTACTATTATTTCTCAAACAAAAATATATATATATATATATTTATATTAACTACAGGTCATTCAATCTTATTATTTGTGATTAATCAATGATATTTCTTATTTAAAGGAGTTGTAGCACAAGATAACTATTGTAGAATGAATAGTTAGCAATGTTTTCCTTATTTATCCCATCGGGTCTATGGCCATATGCTTTACATTGAGATCGGACATGGAAACAAATTTATTGTGATTGCAAACACATTATCTTTACAATATTAGACATGTAGTAAAAAATCTAAAATGTTTCTTCTTTCTTGTTTAAGAACCTATGCGTATGATTCGTTAAATATTTTATGTTATGCCTTTGTTTATCTTATAAATTCATGATCCTAAATGAAGATTACACTGCCCTAATAATCAATTTCACGAACACAACTATCTATGTAATATACCATGTTAATAAAAAATTCTATTGTTCTGCTTTGTTCTAGCTAGGAAAATATTTACCGACCATTCGGCTGTTTTATGCCGAGCTCAGTAGAGCAGACTTTTAATGACTAATTATGGAATAATGTATTCTAGTCATGCACCAACCATCCCTGTGTAGTTTTTTCTCCCACAAGAGAGAATTACCAAAAAACGAAGCTTCAACGTTAGTGACCAGTGAGATCTGATAACGTACGGGTATAAACATGCTTTTAGTACAGAAATGTTTTAGCAACGTTACGCTTATCGGAAAATATGTTTTATGTTTTTTGTTGATATTTTATGCTTTTTGATGGTATGTTTTTATTCATATATTCATATAAACAAAAACCTACGTTATAATATAACATACCAGTAAGTTATGTGCTTCCGTTACCAATGTGAAATTATTTATTTTTATTACTGTATTTGTGAAATGAATTGTAAAAATCAATTCAGTCACATGATTCAATGTTTTTCATAATTAAGATAATGGATTTCGTTGCAAAAAATAAACAAGACATTTTAATTTATGTATTGAAATAAAGTTCACTCAAAAAATAATAATATATAGTAATCGTTTACAAATAATAAATAAGACGTAAGAGATAGAAGTATTAAAGAAAATATTATTTAATTAAAAGTATTAATCATTTCTTAACCATGGTAAAAAATATTATTGAAATAATTACATGATTTTGTTGATAGTTAATTTTACTTTACGCCATCGTCAGAAGTAACGTAGTAGATGATGTGAAGCTGATTAAGCTATCAACTGAAATCTTTAATTCTCATACTTTACTATTTTTTTTAAACTTATTACTATAAAATTATATTAAGTGAATACTAATTTAATCTTAATATATAATATATTTATATTTTACATACGTCAATAAAGAATTTTGTAACGAGTAAAATTTAAAAAAAAAATTATTTACTATTGATAAAATTATAAAAGAAAAGGTACATAAAATTTATGCGCTGAAGAAAAACATCTGACAAGACTTATAATAACAATATTTCATTGCTTTTTAATATCATCTGAAATTTATGTTTCACTATTATTAGTTAAAACGACGGCACTGCAACGGATATTCTATGAGAAAAACAATAGCCTAGGTTACTCGCGCTTGAAAACAATTTTTAATTAAGAATATTCTTGAAACCTTCTTTCTCCTTGCGTACACAATTTAAATTATAGTTCAAAAAAGTTGGAATCGATTTAAGCAGTAAACAAAAGTGTTTGTAGTTTTTCTAGTGCGATTTTCTTCGTTATTTATTACCTAGTGGAATATTTCTAAGAACTGTACATATTTTCATTTTATCGGTACAGGTATTTATTATAAATTGAAAATATTTTTTCATGTGAAGTATTTTTACTTATTTTCTGAACGATTGTTTTGCTTAGTCTGTAACTCTGTAAAAATCAACGAGCACTTCTTAAAAAGTCGCTCGTTGTGGTCTAGTTGGTTAAAGCTTGCTTTACTGACCAAGCGAGTCTGAGTTTGATTCACGGTAAGGTCAATTTTAAATTGAGATTTTTAAATATAAATTTGTCAATTTTCCTCGAGTTTATCTCGAGTAACTTACCATAAAATTTTCATCGAGTTTTTCTCGTATGATCTTTCAATTTTAAAATATTTGGCGCGTTGGCATAAGATGTAATGCCAAATATATATTTTCATTTCTAAAAAAAACTATGGATAAATTATCACACTGTTACATTGAAAAAAACTCAAATTATATTTGACAGTATTAGTATGGCAAAAATTATAATATAAAACTGCAATCATTTATTTTGCCTTCTCTATGAAGCGAGCATATTTTTATTTAAACACATCAAAATGATCGTATCGTTATTAAAATTTTATATTCGTTAAACGAATAAACGTTAAATGAAAGAAGCCACATTTGATATGCATTGGCTCATATGTTGACATAATATATATATAAACGTATTTACAAATTTTTAAGTATAGATAAAACAAAACAGAGATGTTTTCAAGACGATTCATTTAAAACGATAGGCAAAACACACATTTTCACTAAAGAATCAAAAAAGAAATATCTCAAGGCTTGTGATATCGATTGCTGTGGGTAAGTATTACTTCTATCTAGAAAAGCTTTTGTTATTACATGAAAAAGGCCTCTTGCTTCTGTATTTCATTAAGAGTCACATTTTCGTTTTGAAACAGTATCGGAGGTTTTTGTCGCGATCGTTGCAATTTGTTTACAAAGCCGTTATACGAACATTCCTCGGGCAGGTATTTGGGCTTAGCCTCTTTTGTACCCTCCCGAGTCAAAGAGGGTCGGATTCGGAGTATCGAGGCGGCATTAATGCCCACCTGGGATCTGAGCTCATCGGAGGGCACCAAGGCAAAAGGGTCTCCGCAACATCTATTCGAAGCTTTTATGCAGATCTCTTCTTCTTAATGCCTCACCTGTTTGACTCGCACGGGAATACTAATAGATATGAGAAATCATTTCTCAAAATATTTCCCAGGAAACTATTCATAGCTCATGAGAAAACCCCAAAAAATCTAATAATAAAATCGATCATCAACCAAGCACTGTATCAACTGAAGCTATTATTTTAATATATAACTATAATCAGTATTTATGTTTAATAATAAAATAATTTTTTGTGAAATAAAACAATTATGTGAAAATATTACAGATTTGTTTTGTTTTTGAATATAATGTTTATTTTTTACAAAATGAACGTAAACATTAAACTTGCTTAACTTAATATAAAAAGACAATATACTTAAATACTGCTAATGTGAAAAATGAGACTTGAATATTATGATCTTGTAGATTAGTTAAATATTTTACCAATAAAATTTTACGCATCTCTTAATTGTCGATTGTGTGAAATAATATAATGAACAAAATTTCCGCTGGGAATGCTTTATAAAACCCTTAAATTCTAAATGAATTGTTGTTGAAATGTGGACCGTGTTATTTTGCTGCCGCCAATTGACATAAATATAAAATAATTCAAAGGGTCACAATTCACAACATACGATAATAATTTCTACGGTGATAATTTCTCAAAAAGGTCCAAATAGGAATCATAAGTCTTACATGTATTCGTGCTTTATTTCCTGCCAGCAATTACTTAAATGAAATGAATACTGTATAATATTAGCATATTTCATATATCTACTTATTTCTGCATGGGTTTTCCTAGATGGTTTATTAGAAATTTATTACGAGTCATATAAATGGTAATTTTATACTTTTGCATGCGTTTCGGACGCTGTTCGTGGTAGTAGATAAACCTCTGAAGGAGCCAGGCTTAAAAAGATTTAAACTGAAGGCCTCAATGAAAGCCTACCAAAATCTCACGTGTCACGGAAAAGCTTTTAAAAATTCTAGTCATGAACGAATTCATTATTTTATTCATCACCTTTTTCCGAAGAAATTTTCATTGCAATTGATGTAGTGAGCGGAGAGTTATCCAAGATGTCTCAGTTAACAATAATGTGTGTTTGTTTATCGTTAAAAATTGATTTTATTTACTATGAAAATGAAAGTAAAAAATATTAATATTTACATAGTAATGTGTAAAAATTACCATTTTTTATTGATGAATAATGAGATGATACAAAGTAAATTTTGTCTCATATTTTTTTTCGCTTTATATAAAAAGTATAAAATATTTTTTAAAAAAATTGATAAATTATTGACTTAAACAAATTTGCTCTGATTTACACTTTTGCACTTGAACGAAAGTTGAAAATAAAATAATATTAAAATTTCAATCAGTACTTGTATTTATTTACAAATGCGTCGCACGATTTTTTTACATTACCTACACACATCTCTGAAAGTAAACGTATCAAAAAGCGTACAGAATAATTATTTTTTTAATTTTAATATTTGAAAAAGATGATAAATTTATGAAAAACTAATAAATCAATCAGAATTCTAACAGGAAGCGAAAACACCCAGTTCAAAATATGAAATGATTAATTTAAAATTATAAATCTTTACAATTTTAGCTCTATCACTATTTCTCTTTTTAGTAAAATTTCTTAAATGATATAACAAATGTTAAAAACCACTGAAAATGTTTATATTACAAAAGTTTTTAGTAAATAATAATGAATGTACTTATATTTTCTTTGACCAAATTTCACTACACAAATATAAATATTAAAGAACAAATCAAAACGACTTCGTTTGCTTTTACCTTATTATTTAGATTGTTGGTTGTTAATCTCAAAGCTGAGCTGTGGATAGCCACAGAGGTATATATTTATCATGTATATAAAGCGTGCAAATAAAAGCCAAAACTAAGAATAGTCCATAAACTCTTTCCGAACGAGTAAATGTTTTCTATGGCAGCACGAGCATCTATATTATTTGTGCCGCTACGCGACTTCATTCTGAGAATCAGAATTTGTGGCTTCAACTTGCTACAACAGTTTCAAATATTTTTACAATTTTTATTCCTCGACCGAACTAGTGCATTTCAAATAATTCAAAACTATGTTTGCGAGGAAATTTTCAGAAAACTTCATTTTATTATATACTTTGCTGTGGCAAGCGTCCAGAAAGAATAACGCTTATAATTTAGTGAGTTACTTGAATTGAAGTCTTTTAGAAAGCTTCTGGGTACATTACAAAATAAAACAATGTTATCAAATATAATTTAATATCCTACGTAGACAAGTCGACGTGGTCGACTGGGCGACTAACTTGATCAATCATTCGCTTCATCGCTCATTTCCAGACATTCCCAATGGATGTGATCAGCATCATACACTAAATGTATTGTCACATTTGGTCGACCGGCCAAATGGATGATCTTAAGAACCTTAATCTTCACGTCAAGTTTTGAATTGATTGTTTAAAAAATAAAAAAATATTTATCTCGATTACAAGAAAAATATGATAAATGAGTATACAATTTTGTTTTCAAGCCTTACCTCAAAATTATTCAATGTTGGCGGAAGGTACAGTAAAATAGAGAAATTTATATTGTTGACTATAATTATTTTTACATTAAGGAACTATTAAGTAGAATGATAGCTATCAATAATTAAAAATAAATACGATCCATTTATAAAACAATAAATGTTGCAAGACATCACATACATCCATGCCTTCGAACAGAAATTCATAAATCGATTTGAAAAATCAATTCATAAAACTGTCCGTACTGGGATTCGAACCCGGGACCTCCGTAATCGAAGCCAACGACGTTGACCACTCGACCACACAGCCGCCTGTGTGGTCGAGTGGTCAACGTCGTTGGCTTCGATTACGGAGGTCCCGGGTTCGAATCCCAGTACGGACAGTTTTATGAATTGATTTTTCAAATCGATTTATGAATTTCTGTTCGAAGGCATGGATGTATGTGATGTCTTGAATTCCCCCCTTCCACCCATCCTATCCTATGAACGGGGCCGTATCGAGAGCGATTAGCTAACCACTAGTCCTGTCCTAGCCCTATCCTTCTATTCCTACTCTCGTTAGTAAAAGAGAGGTTGAGCAACTGAGTAACAAGCAGTTCTCGTAGAAACACATATGTTGAGATAAACTCCATTAGGAGTCCATATGCTCCACATTGGGAGCGGACATGGTTTTTTTTAAAAAATGTTGCAGCTTCCATTTTAAAATTATGAATATTTATTGTATATTACACGCACAACCTATTAACATAAAAAAATTAGATTATTTTAATTGGTTTGATCAACTCTAAAAGATGTACACATTGGTTCAAATAGAGTTTATCTTTTATACATAAATATAAATAAAAATACCAATTTCAATATTAATACAAAATAATAGTTCAATGGTGTTTATTAATTTTAATAATAGCTATGTTTTTATTAACAGTTAAAAATTTATAGAATTGGTGAATTTTGGCATGGATATATAGATCATAAATATGTTTTTTATAATATTTTAATTATCATTTACATGTATTATATCTAAGTGACTAGCGGAATGCGAATAATTATTCTCACTAGGAATATTTTTGTTTTAAACAAATTAAAAAGAATTGAAATTGCAACAAAATGTTTTCTTTTCTTTTAAAAATCAGACATATTAATTACTGAAGCTTAGTCTAAAATAATTGAAGCAATCCTGTTTAAATAAGCTTAGAATATTAATTAAAGGAATAAGTAAAAGTTTAAATGAGGCAAATTTTGTAGGGAAGATTACATCAGAAATATTTATGGGCTATTAAGATAAAAATCAGCGATATGCTAACGATATAGCTATTCAAACCATTCATAATATCATTAAAAGTTTCTTTATATAATGATGAACTTTTGTGTGGCAGCTTTTTACAAGGAAACGTTTATAGCGCAGAAAAAATGACATACTTCGAATAAATAACTCAAAAGCGATGCGTTATTTGTTTTGATTTCTGTCAATTTTCTCGATAAAAATAATGATGTCCTAAATAAACACGCTCTGAAATAAATTTCATGCCGGGCTTGTAATATATTCTGTCAATCACTAGTAGTATCGATTCGTCCCACAGAAAATATCAAAAAGTTAACTTATGTTAAAAATGTTATAACATACGACGTCACGGTAGATGTCTATTAAACTATACATAGTTTATAGAATATAAAACATGAGGTAACACTTAATAGCTTAGAATTCTCTGTGCACAAATTAACTATGGTAAAAATATTTAATATCTCCACTTTGAGAAAAGACTTAAAAATCGTAATAATTATTAGACCGAAATAAGAAGAGAATTGAGCTTGATAAAGATAAAGTTGTTTTATCACTGAAATCACTTTATGGAAAACATGCGCATAGTTTAAGTACTGCTTTAATAGTCTATAAAAAATGATGAATAGTCTTCGGAAGAGAGCCAAACGTATGCATGAATTGTGCGCCGGATAAACATGTGAAGCAACGAAAAATAGGGATAAAAAATCGTTCACATGTAAAAATGTGGCTACTGGAGTGTGAGTGCTAGGGTTTATACAAAAACCGACTTAAAAAACCGGTTTTAAAATTTTAATATTCCCTATAACCCGGCTTAGCCCGGTTGTCGAAACTTTACAAAATTGTTGATTTATTATTATACCTATTACCACTAACAAACAAAAATTCGGTGAAAACACAAAACGTCCATTGATTTATTATCTAATAACCTAATTTTTGAAAAAAATTCCCTGACATAAGAAAATACTTTGGTTAATGAAGTAGGTTTAGTAGTTTCGAACGCATCGAATAAAAAGTTAAATTTTGTTCTAAACTTCGTTTATGTAAAATTCCACCTTCAGTGTTTTTGAAAACCAGTGCATAGTTATTCATTGTAATAAAATAAATAAAACACATTTTTTAACTAATTCCACATTATTAACTAAAAACCCGTACTGGTTTCGCTTAACGAGAGAATTATCAACTGATGGCTAACGTGGAATTAATACAAATAAGTGTTTTTTTTTTAATAATGTGTTTTCGCTAAGAATTGACAGTGAAACAGTGGTATTTTTTTTAAAAAATAGTTATGATCAGTATATTTCGGGTCCTATGGCTCAGCGGTTAAGGTTGTGGGCTACAGTGCCGGATCTTACGGTTTCGAGTCCCAGTAAAAACAGTATTTATTGATCGATTTCTATTCGAAGACATGTGTGTTTGTGATGTCTACAAATTCTCTCCCACCCTTTCCGATCCCTTAATATATATATATATATATATTTATTTATTAGATGCAACTATATCACAATGTATTTTTAACAGTTTTACAAATTTGTGTGTAATTACAAGACATGAAGAAATAATCTTAATATGTAATTATTATTTGGTTCCGCTTGAAACGTTGTATTTGAAAAACATAATCAGGATTAAACAAACTTGGATACATTGGAAAACTTTTTGTCAACGCATTATCTAATCAATGCGTTGAAAAGAAGTAAAATAAGCAAACTAGTCAACAGAGAAAAAATCTCCTTAACTATGTATTATTACTTATCAACTTATTTTAATAGAATATATTTTCCCGTTTCTCAATACCAAATTAAAGTATTTTTATCTTTCTAAAATCTCCATCCTTAACCCAGTTAACTTTCATTAAAAAAATGTACCTAAATACAGTTTTATCACGAGAAAAATACTCCTATATATGACGACACTGTAGCGATTTATTTTTAGGTTTGACCTAGCCTCCGGAGATAGGGGGTGATGAGGTCTTCTTCTGAAAGCGGAAGTAAATTGTTATTAAGAGAAAGAGCGGAGTCCTTAATCCTCCCCCTTTTGAAATATCTCGAGAGACCTTTTAGTATAGTAAACTTATAAGAGGACATGTTGCTGGTAGAGATATGATAAATATAATTGGTTTTGAATAGAGAGATTAGATACAAATGAAAATTTAATGCATTTTACACGAAACATAAATAAATATTTTTCTTTGCACGCGTTTTTGTGCTAAAGTGAAGAAACTTAATTTTAATGTAGATTTTTTTTATCATAAACCAAGTATATTATTTATTCTTTTTGATAATCATAACATTTTAGTTTAAGATTTCGACTGAAGGTGCTTGGTGGAATTTCAATATTAAATTTGAATCATTCAAATTATGTACACTCCCACAGATTTTGTCACTAACGACCCGGGTTTCGCCTTTCGGCATCTTCAGGCGTTCAAGCGCACGGATGAACTTGAACTGACGCTTAGTAAATGGATGTTTCGTGTTTATATATTAAATAAATGTATCACTGAGTCTAAAGCCATCGCTGGCGAAAAGGGTAAGCTCGTGGGAATTCCCAAAGATTTGAGTAGTGAGTGGTTTTAAGAATTATATAACATTTTAGGTTTTCTTATTGTTAATTTTGTCAGTTTGACAAAATATTGATAGTATCTAAAGGCCGATTTTGGAAACGATATAAATGTAATTATGCATCTAATATGTTGAGCTTATTTATTACGTGAAATTATTCAGAAATGACAATCTACATTCTACCCGTATTTTTTCTATTCAAACGTTTTTAAACTCACATGACTTGTTTTTGTAAATAAAAATATTTAGTACGCGGAGAACACGACACAATTTCATGAGATTAAGGCTATACTTGTGTTATAACAATTTATTATTTAATATCGTTAAATATATCAATACTTTATTATTTAATTGTGGAATATTTAAAAGCAATTGAACATAACAATTAAGGTAGTGAGTGTCATTAATTTATTATTTTGACTAAATATTATTAGTCGCCTGCGTGGTCGAGTGGTTAGCGTAGTTGGCTTTGGTTACGGAGGTCACGGGTCACTGTACGGAAAATTTTATAAATTGATTTATGAATTTCTGTTCGAAGGCATGAATGTATGTGATGTCTTAAATTCCCCCTTATCAACCATTCTATCCTATGAACGAGACGTAGCGAGAGCGATTAGCTAATCACTGTCCTAGCCCAATCCTTCAATTCCTATTCTCTTTGGGAAAGAGAGGTTGAGCAACTGAGTAAAAAGCAGTTTTCGTAGAAACATTTCTGCTAAGAAAAACTCCATTAGGAGCTCATATGTTCCACATTGTGAGCGGAAATGGTAAAAAAAAATATATTATTATTATTAAAAAAATTGCACTGATTCCGCTCATCAGAAACACTATCATCAGCTGATAAGTACAATTATTTGAATTTTTGAATCACCATCGACTGAATTTAAATCCTGAATTATATATAATGCATAAAGGCTCGTCGATAAAACTCTTACTTAATTGAAAACCGAAAATTGACGCTGCAGTTCTGTAATTTTATTTGAACGTATGAAAAATCAAAATGAATATCCAATATGTGATGTAGTGTTCATTTTTTTGAAATTCGGCTATACAAATAATATTATTTTACCGTTAATTGTCAACGTGAGTTTATTAGAACACACGTGGTCAATGCGAAGTATAAATTGAATATATTATTATGTAGCACTTTTTGTCAATTAATATATAAATAATACGGGCCCTGTAGAGGTGAAGTGAGCCAACTAGTAAAATGGTAACACTTTTTCTTGGATGTTACAATCACGTTTTTATTTAGTGTTTTAGTGGATTGCATTTTTTTATTTTACGGAGATAATACTATTGCAATGTGTATTAACTAAGGTGACTTCACTTTTACGATACTTTAAAACATGTAGAATATTACAACGCATCTAACTTTTTTCTTCTTCTTAAATACCACTTGGCTTAGTTCACCTCTAATAGGTTCATTAATGTATGTTTTATTTATTGAAAATAAAATGTATGTAGTAAGTTAGTTGATTTTTCTACCCCCAGTTTTCAGAACAAGGTAGAAGGTGGGTAAAGAATGTTTAATTGAACAATCAACGATTAAAAGTTTTCATTTAATATGAGAAACCACTCAGTTAAGTTCTCTAGGCATTACTAAAAATCTTTACTTTTTCTCTGTCGACTTTTAACTTATGTGCTTATAATGGAATATTTCCACTAAATAAACTTTACGCGATCAGAATAGGGCATGTTTTATGTTATTTTTTTCGACCTATTTAAAATACGGTTTATATGAAAAGAAATGAAAGTATCAGAAACATTCATTAATTATTTTCGATGTTAATATATGAATATATCAATGAAAATATGAACGGATTCAAAAACTCAAACAGAGGATCAAAGCATATTGATCGTGTAACAGCATTCGCGCGAAATCTTTAGAGCCAGAGGTGGGCTGCCAATACTATAACAAGGGGCTCGTTTTATATCAAAGCAATTCTCGGTGTTTTGTGAAAGGGGTGAATTTTTATACGACTCATATACAATTATATGCAATACTTACATAAGCAATCGATTGTTACTTAATACACTTATAATATGTAACAATATGCAATTTACCGTAAACTTATCAATCTAAATGACTAAAATGTACTACTGTGTATACTGAAGCTGTTGTAGATAATATATTAGTCAAGAATTGTAGTTATGTACTAATTTTATCTGAAAATTTTTATCATAAATTTATAAAGGGCTCGCTTTAGTAAAAATGAAAAAGGGGATCGAGTGAGCCTCTCCATGCCCTCTCCAGCCCATCCTGTTTAGCGCTTTACTTCTTGGTCACGGTTTTTTAAAGCATATTAACCGTTATAATAATTCATTCATGGTCTTAAATTTTCTACATTGAACGACAAAATGAAGTCCAAATCATTTTTGGTATCAGGAATAACGCTGTCGAGATTAACGCGTTGCGTAGAAAAATGTGATTCATCAAAAATATGTGCACGGTTGTTAAAAAAATATTTGCTGATACTGATTAAATCGCCAAAGGAAAGAAAAGCTCGAAATAATTTTTGAGACGAGGGATAATTTAAAACCCCAACAAAATCCAAAATAAACTAATACCGTTTGCAAAACTCTGCGTTGAACAACTTCCGCGATTTGTGAATGAGTAAGCATTGCACATAAAAAGTGTATTTACGAACACTTTAGGCAAAATGGCCTCGGAAACTTCGCTTTTATAAAATATAATGGAAGAAAATATTGAAAACGAGATATTTCTCGTTAAATAATCAAACAATATAAAGATAATTTTCAAATGTTTGGAATAATAAAATCAATCCCAAAAAAACTGAAAATTCTTTATTGGGAATTTATTTCTTTGAATACATAAAAATATAAATTTATTTTTTATTTTTCAGGTAGTTTTTGGATTAATCATTAATGAATGGTACTTGAAATTATAATTTACTAACAAAGTGTAGGATGTTGCTAAAATTATAAATCTATACCGAGATTACCTATGATTTCGTTATATAAATAAAGGTTTTTGTAAATATTGGATAATTTTTCATCACCCACTAAAATTCAGCAGTGTTTAAAATTATTAAATAGTAATTGATACCGTCGATTTTCGTTGTTTTTTATATTCCTTTAAATGTAATGCTTTTCGTTTTGTAGTGGCATGGATAGATAATATTTGTTATGTGTAATTATTTTAACGTTAATGATTTATTTCAACCATGTTTAGTTCGAGAATATTTCAAAAAAAATATTTGAAAAGCGTTAAGATTTCAATATTATATTATAAAGGGAACAAATTAAATGGCCAGAATTTAAATCAATTTTTTGTCTTAATAAAAATATGAATGGTCAGAATAAATATATTATACGGTATGAATATTTTATAATAATTTGGTTAGGTTTTTTTAATTTCATTTAAATTATGGCTTTACACTGACCGATATATTATGACTATTTAATATAAATTCTGACAGAAAAAATACGAGTCTATTATAAATATAATGCTAAATGATTTTTTTTACCAAGTTATAATATTTTAACCTCATATAAGAAGAAGCATTTAACATAATATATCATTTGAATTGTCTAGCAACTCTAGTACACATTGAAAAAATATTGCTGTTACGATATCATTAAAAAGTTGCAAAACTCATAAGAATCCATTATTATTACTATAAGATGCTTGTGAAAACTCTATACGTTTGATGTAAAATTAAACTTTTCTACAAGAAAAACGTGAACAAACTATTCAAAAGCAACTTGGAAAAGAATTTTGTCGGCAAAACCTTTTTGTGATTAAATTTCTTGGTGAAAATAAATAGTTGAAATGTGTTTTTTGTCAAAATGAGTGAACTTTGTCAACGGAAAAATGCATAGTTGTCTATACCAAATATAAAATGTACATTTTTACGTGTTTTACTGCAGGATTATTTGAAAAAAAAGAATATAGCAGTATTGGAAGTGTTTTTTTAAAGACTTTAAAGGCGTGAGGGGGTTAATAATAATTAAATTTGAATTTATAGTGTCTACATTTATACTTGTGTGAATGTACATAATTTGAATGATTCAAATTTAATATTTAAATTCCACCAAGCACCTTCAGTCAAAATCTTTAATTAGGTTTATTATATGTTTACGAAAACAATAATATCTAATTCGTATTTAATGTATCATAAAAAAATATGCATAATTAAAATTATCCAACGCTGTGTCTAAGTTAAAATGACTCGCTTAACATATATTTATATATTTTAAATCATGTATGAAATTATTTCATAACAGTCTTATTTTAAATAAAGCCACAAGTAAGTATTTTTATCGAAATAGCCGCTTACTCTCGTATCAAACAGACTAAATAGTTTGAATATAAAATTAATTGGTTGTATGGAATTTTAGCTTTTTAGTTATGAAATTTCGATATTTCATTTGAAACATTTAAATTAAAATTTATTTGTTTTTTTCATAGCACACTTATGAAATTTTAGAAGAAATTCAAATTCTTGACAAAGTATGAATTTTACAAAGTTCTCTTTGACATTTGATTAACGCCATTTTACCCTAGGGCTTGCAACATTCTAACGGCGTATGTAACTCAAAATGAAAAGGTGTTTCATATTCAAGTATTGAATTCCGCCAGAGAGTAGAGCAGTCTGTCTGGCAGACACCGCTAGTTCGTATCGCAGAATGGCGCAGATACACTCTCCCAGGGGAAATATGCGGCACTATTGAGGGGCAACTGTGACTTGCCGTACCTTCGCATCGCAAATCGAGCCATGGGGGAGGACGTACGCCCGCTGCTGTATAAATCGCCATGTCAAGCTAACAGGAGAGGAATATCGAGTTGGTATTTTGCAGGATTTCATCTGACAGATATCAACATTTGCCACTGCTGTATAACAATGTCTCGCGCTCAAAGCACACCTATTTATTGTATTCTGGAAAACGAATGGAGATTTTCTGTAGAATTATTATTTTTAAAACGACTTTAAGAAAAAAATCTACTACGAAATTGAAAATTTTAAAGAAAAGTTGGAAATGAGGTTGCAACAAAAAAAATCAACTGAAAGAGATTTATTATATATGATCTTGTTGATGATTATTCTACATTAGCTAAACTTTGTCGTAGTACACCATATTTCAGTCGTACACTTAAAATATCAAAATAATAAAAGCCAAAATTAAATCTAATTGACAAGAGTAAATTGTCATTTACTTAATAGAACTCTATTGTAATACCGTAAGAAATATCAAAGTATTTAGTTTATAGCTAAATTTGAACGATTCAAATTTGGTATTGAAACTCCACCAAGCACCTTCAGTCGAAATCTTAAATTATAGTTTATAGCTATTTAATTATAATATATCATTAGAACTAGTAGAGTATAATAGTTCTGATGACGACACACGACGAAATAGCCATAAACTAATTTTATAAAAAAAAATGTAGAGCTAAATACTTTGATATTTTTTACCGTATGACAAAAGTAAAGTTACAAAAAGAAAGAATATCCTATCGATAATCGCTTAATCAAATCTTGAGTATATAACACTAAGATGATATTGCTGGCACGACTATTCATGATATCATAATATATTTGATTGCAAGACAAAGATATAGTTTCTATCTATAAGTCTTTTAGAAAAAATAGGTCAAAGTAAAATTAGATTAACGTATGCTTTTACGAAAATACCTCCAGAATATTCTCTTACTCGACAATTTATTTGATTTGATTTATTTGATATTACTATAGATATAGTAGTTATATGTTTATTTAGACAACGCATTTTCAGCATCATCAAAAATTATTATTATCATTTAATATCAATATTTAAATTGTTTAAATTTATCAACTATTTTTATAGGATATTAATTGAAAATAATTATCAATAGCAATACATTCAAATATCAGTTATTTTTTACACAATTTAAGTCTTCAATGCATTTTACATATACATTTATATATTTTTCTAAATTTCCGCCGGTAAAAAGATTTTTTTTAAATTAAATTAAAAAAAAATTATAATATCGACTGTGGAAAGGAAAAAGGACGTAACCCACAGTTTTCCCAAAATAAGTTTTTTCGATATTCACAATGTATCAAACTTGATACACGTTCTATCAAAATGATGCAAGCTGCAAATGCCGAATTAGTATCTAAATTTAGCTTTTATGTTTGAAAAAGATGACCTTAATTAAAACCAAGAAAAAAGACTGAAATAAAGGTTTTTTCTATACAATTTCTTTAATTAATATTAGATTATGTCAATGAAACACCAGTTTAGAAATCTCTGTGCATTTCAAGGTTGTGAATAATTCATAATTTGCATATGGCCCAAAATCATCAAAACACGTTTTTTGGCGCCTCCTGTAAAATTTGATATGTGTGGGTTACAGTCCATTTTCCTTTGCACAGTCGATATTGTATTTATTTTTAAGTTAGTGGCCGTAACTTATCAAACTTTTCTCTTTTTGAATATATGCATTCAATTTCCAATCGACTTATATTCTCATGCATGCATATTTATGTACGATGTTTTACCGCTTCTCATCCAAAATTTCCTATTCAACGAACCGGTATTTGTCTTCTTATTCTAGACGTATTTTAAAAAAGCACCTTTCTTTAAATCAATTTGAAGTTAGACCTCCAGGTAAAATGTTCTAATTGAACCCGTTCATGCTTTGTATTTAGTCTTTATATAATTTTTGGAGGGATACCATCACATAGAAAAAATCTAAGCTATTACATATTAATAGCAGAATTCAATCTTTATGCTTGGCATTTTTTCAAATAAAATTTACCAAATAGTAAAATAGTTTTGTAGTACATAAATTAACCAGGAACGAAAAACACATTTAATCAAATGGCATTAGTTTATTACAAGTACATTTTTATTTAAGTATTTTTGCTATATAAAGTTTTCAATTGACCAGATTCAAACACTTGTATAGATAAATAAATACACTCCACCTTTTACGTTTATAAAGGAATTAGTTAAAGTACGACCATCGCAGACTATTTGCCAAATAAACATTAGCATATATTTATTGCTCAATTAAAGAGTTTTATTATCTAACTCTGGGTGCTTAAGAAAGGTGCTAAAGTACTGCTTGGTTGTGCAAAAATCAATTAATGAAAAATTAAGGTTTACAAAGGTTTTTTTAAGCTGCCTTTACAGAGTATCTTGCAGGAAAGTAGACTGCATTAGTAAATAAACATATATTAGAATATATATTTTTAGATAACTTACGGAAAAGGCACTTTTTTAACCCATGTCCGCTCCCAATGTGGAGTATGTGGCCTCCAAGTGAAGGTTTCTTAAGTTTTTTTTTCCTACTGTTTGTTACTCAGTCGCTTCACCTCTCTTTTTTAAAGAGAGTAGTAGGAATAGAAAGGTAAAACTAAGACAAGACTAGTGGTTAGCTAATCGCTCTTGCTACGTCCAGTTGTCGAAATCGGAAGGGTGGTACGGAATTTTTAGACATCATAAACACCCATGCCTTCGAACAGAAATCGAAAAATTCTGATCGTACTGGGACTCGAACACAACGCTTATCACTGGGCCATGAAACCCGACAAAGGCATATAAATTCACAAAATAGAATAATAAAAATAAAAATGTTATTAGATATAATAACGTACAACAAATAAAAAAATCATCTCTGCCCAAATCAAAAAAGCTTCAATTCATTATTATATTCTAGCGAAATTTTATAAGAATAATATTTTCATCGAGAAACGGCCGGCTATTTTGAAGTAAATGCATTGTTTTTGACCTAGTTTAATTGAAGCAGCAATGTTTCCTCGAAAACTTTCAGTGTGTTAAATTGATTGAAAATAGATCGTTAATCCCACTCCATTATGAATGAACCAAGCGTGCTCTGGGTATCAAGTATTAGTTTTCAGTTTGTAAACTTTGACAAATACTATGAAACTTTTAGCTACATAAATAATTTAGAAACACAACAATAGATAACGGAATTTACAATGTTTTTACCTGGTAATTTGTAATATTTTTATTTATTACATTGATTTAAACAACAACTAAAATTCTGAATATTCACAATATTTTTACAAGAATAGAGGCTAAAACTTTACGCTCTTAATTTGTAGGTATTATATATTATATAATATTAAGATTCTTTGATTTACACCAATTTGTTGCCCCCAAATGTGAGTTATAAATTACCAAATGGGTATGGTCACGTAAAAAGTAAAAGTTTATGTGTAAATTCATTTCATTACCAATTGTTTGTTATGTCCTAATAATTTTATTTTGTTTTGTATGAATAAAAATTAATATTGTGTTATATTATCGGTTGATAATGCTCGTCATGGAAAAAACTGGTGCTGATAATTTGAAATAATGGTTGAGTTAGTACAAATAAGTAATTTACTTTTTGAACAGTTTATTTGAATTAATCACAAAAGTATGTGTACATTGAATGTCAAATTAATCACTTTGTGTATTGCGTATTATATTTTTTTTTCTATACATACATATATACGCTTAATCTAAAACAAAGACGGCATGATTTCCATATGATGAATAAGACGGCAGACCGCTATTATCCATACAATCTGTTTCCTTTGTTAGATATTGAATAATTTGAGTGACATCATGCAACATTAGTGGGATTCTCTTGTAACCCTACTACCATTATCTTGTAATTGTCCTCGGATCTTCCACTTTGACTTTTCCGAGTACTGATTTGCAATAATCTTGACGTTGGTAGTGTCAGTGTCATTCTCGTTAAAATATGTATGAGTTGTTTGAACTGAATATTGTCAAAAGATATTTTAAGCCCGGTAAAGCAATTAAAATAACGTACATTATTAAGCAATCGTGCGAAAAAAGATTTCTTTAACACAAAATCTTCAAAGAAATTGTCATCCAATGATAACTAATAATACTTGATATTATATAGTGTATATGTTGTGCTTTGTTATCAGCATAAAATACTTTCCAAATATATACTGTTGTTTACAAATGTATTGAAAAACGATCGGATATAAAAGTATCATTGAAAAAATTAAGAAACATTAAATAAGTACTATAATATTATCTAAGCACTGCTTTAGGTATTCCCGGAATAAATGTCGTTTTTTCAATAGGCAACATTGGCTCAGTGTGTTTGAGTCCGTTGACCGGTAATGACGATGACAATTGACGAATTATTGAAGGTCGGCACGTCACGATCGAACACTCATCGCTATCATCGGAAACTGGGAAAAATACTAAGTAAAGAAACGCGCTAACCGATCGCAACAAAGCTCAACGCCTCAACGTATGCAAAATACTGCAAAAAGCAACGGTCAACCCCGTTTCTCCGTGACCTTATCACCGGAGACGAAAAATGGGTCCTTTATCATGATATTAAAAAAAGAAACAATGGTTAAATCGGAGTCAAACCCCAAAACCAGGATTACATCCTCGGAAAGCATTATTGGGTGTGTGGTGGGATTTGAAAGGTGTTATTTATTATGAAACAATGTCAAACTGTTACCACAGTCCTTTATTGTGGACAGATTGAAAAGTAAATAGGGTAAGTAAATTAAGTAAAAAAGTAAATTAAATGCAAGGTTGCAAAAAATTAGACCTGCTCTTGTGAATAGAAGGAATGTTATTCTTCAACTTGATAACACCCGGCCGCAGTTATTACTCAAAAACATTAAAAAACGTTGGCTGAGATGTTTTATTGCACCCACTCTATTCTCTGGACTTGGCACCGAGCGACTTTCATTTATTTCGCTAAGAAACAATAAAATGATAATATCGAAGAACCGAAATCGGGTCTCTCGGAATTCTTCGAATCTAAACCAAAAGGCTTTCATCAGAGAGGATATTTTATATCTAGCAAATAGATGGCAAAGAGTATTAGATAACACTGGAAATTACTTTGTATTTAAAAGAATAATAAATAATAATAAAAAAATCAACTTTGAGTTTTACTTTAAAAAATACATTAATTCCGAAAATACCTAATATGTTGTTTTATATCTTAATTTCTTAAATTATACAATAGAATGCAGAAATTGGTTTAAAATACTGCAAATTCGATAAAATAATTTAATGATATAGTTATTCAATCTGGGCTAACGTTTTTTTTCCAAACGTATTATAGCATACCCCAAATTACTCATTAAATAAAAAAAAGGCGACAATATTTAATCAAAGTGATATTTTTACGTGAAATATGAAGTTCATGTTTTATCTCCGTGTATTGGATGATTAATTGTGTACGGCAATGTATCGTACAACATGTACAGGGATTTTTTCATCAAAAACCCATTTGACGTCCTAGCATTTCCAAAAATAAATTGACGCTATCAGCATTCTAAATATTCTGGTAAAAATGAATATGAGTTGAAATAATGTAAAGACTTATTAAAATCCCGCACCTCATATCATACAAAAAATATTTATTTATTTAATAAAACGTAACAAAGGAATATCTTAACTATTTTTCACATATACTCCTACGAATTGAACTATTTTTATCTTGTCTTTTGTTTGTTGTAAAATTTATTAAAACGGCATCAAAATTGAAATAATGTTGTTGAAAAAAAATTTGACCCATTAAAGAAAAAGTATTGGAGCCACACAGAAGTTATATATTTTAATATTCGGATGAAATTTGCACCAAACGCTAAAATTTTATAACATTTATCACTTAGATAACTGATTGAAAAAAGTTATTTTTCGGAAAAACTTTACTATATTTAAGTAAAAAAATAATATATAAATGACTATAAACAATATAATATCATTAGTGTGTATTATAAGTCGCCTGCTGTGGCCCAGTTGGTTATAGCTTGCTCTACCAATCACGCAGGTCTGGGTTCAATTTTCGGTCAGATCACAGTGAATTTGAGAATTATTCAATTTAAAGTTGTGATCGAAGACTGGGTGCTCGTGATGTCAATTCACATTATTTCTTTTCCTCCCATCCTTCTGATTCTTTAATAACTGGGTTTAGCGATAGCGATTAGTCAACTACTAGTCCTGTTCTAGCCTTATCCTATCTTCCCTACTTACTCACTTTGAAAAAAGTGAGGTCGAGCAACTGAGTAACAAGCAGTTCTCGTAGAAAAACTTGTCATGAAATACCTCCATTAGAAGGCAATATGCTCCACATTGGGAGCGGACATGATAAAAAAAATATCATAACTAAAAGCATCGCTTTTCTTTACCTTGGCAGAATAATTACAATTTTCTGCGATAAATAAGACAAATATTTTAATAATGTTGTTATTGAAATTTATTGCGCTTTCATTTATATGTTTCGAGCCAACACGATACTTTGTCATTTTGAGTATTGTTTTCAGCTGCTTTATTTACCCGTTATCTCTCGCAAATGTCATTTGAAGTGACTCATATAGGTGCGATGGAAAATCCGTGTGACATGAAAAGCCGTTAGTAATAACAGCAACATATTTACGAGCTCGCGTCAGATTCCCCTGTCTTGCACTCGTATAAAACCTGTGCGCATTTTTCACTGACGGCAAAAAGCAATTATTGTGACTGGAGGCTCTCACCTTGCGGCGGAATGAATTTTAAATAACACAGCCGACAAACACGCCGGTTCGTCTCCATATCCTTTTTCTCATGCTCTCCTGGTAGCCTCTTCAAACATCATACGACCGCAGTACCATCGTATGTACATAGCATATGCTGAGATTGTTCTCACTTGGTACCTTTGAGCCATTTTTATACTCGAGTACCACTTATTCAAATAACCACACTCATGTTGGAGTGGTAGCGTTCCAAAAGATCCTTACTTTCCAATAGGCTGATGCTGGAGTTGATTAGATATCGTTATTTTTTTTAAACGAACAAAAGACTTTTTTATATCTGTACAAATTCTTATCGTTCAATGGTACTTAACTTTGTACCAACCACAGGGTGGTCTCTTGATTTTTTTTTATTAAAGCTTAATACTGGGCGGTCATCATATCATATCAAAGTTAAAGGCTTTTATATGAATGCACATCATACGGTCGTTTTAATTAACACAATAATTAATTTTAATAGAGTAAAAATATCAAAGTATTTCAGTTCTAAATTTTTTTATATGTTATACGTTGATAGCTATTTTGGCTTTCGCCATCGTCAAAACTATGCTTTAAACGTAAATTTGCTCAGTTATATATACTGGCTAAGAAAAGATACACAATGCATCATATTATTCACTCTAACATACTAATTCAAATTCAAATTCTAATTACAATATATATAATATAGCCGAAATAGCTATCAACGTATAACATATAAAAAACTGTAGAACTGAAATACTTTGATATTTTTACCCTATTATATCTCTTATTGTTTACTTTTAGGGTGTTCACTGTTAAAATGGAGTTCTACTAAGTAAATGCCAAATCAATATATATATATATATTTTTATAAAATAAAAACTTCAAAGGCGATAAAGGGATGTTTAAATATATATATATATATATATATATATATATATATATACAAACACACATGTTGCTGTATCTTGATGGCTTATAAATACTGATTGTCAAACAATCTCTACACATTATATTTAAAATCGAAATAAGATCAGCGAAAACTTTACATTTGGATTAAATGCGTATTCAATCCATAGTCAATATAAGAGTACAGTATACAGTAAGATTTTAAAGAATTTAAAATTAACATGTATATACGTATATCACTTTTAGGGTGTTTATTGTTTATTGTCAATGTTCTTTGCCAATTTTTTTTACATCTTTCTATTTCAATTTGTTTTGTATAAATAACACTGTTAAATTATATTTCTTATCAGTTGATAATGCTCGACATGTGTGAAATTGCTCTTGATCTTGGTAAATAAAAGTAGAAATAAGTACAAAGGAACATTGTGTTTTTCTTAATATACAATGAATATCATTTAATATATTTGTCGATAGAAGTAGAGACAAATATCAAGCTATTGATTTCATTCTCCTAACAATTGAAATCCATCACTTGGACGTTGACAGCGAGACTTAAAAAGCGGGTAAAATTTTAACGGCTGGTTATCATGCCCGGGTTCTTTGAGGAATGAGCAGCCAAAGTTTTGATAGATTGTTCATGTTTCATTTTTATATGAAAAATAATAATTCAGTCGAGATTGACGCGGGCAGTTCAACCCAAAAGTTGAAAACAACAGTAGTAGTGAATGGCGGATAAAAGCAACACGAGTAATTTTGTAATATTATTTATAAGAATTAACCTAAAATAAAATAAAAATGCATTTAAATAACTTTGTTCTGTTTTATTTTTCATCAGTTGATAATGTTTACAATGAGGTCAACCAGTTCCAACCATTACACAAAATTTTCTTTTTTATGCGTTTTTTAAAGTAACCAAAACTTTTTTATTTTCTCACTTTATTACAATGGAGCCCTACAAAGTAAATGCCAATTCAATCAATATTATACAGATTAGAGTTTTATAATATTTTGGTTACAAATGAATAATAAATATTCAAATTAAACTGACATACTATTTTTGTTTGGTGGTACGAAAAACAAATGATTATATTCAGATATGAAAATATGGGTTTTTTTTTCGATTACATCGTTTTAAAAAATAAGTAATACGACGACACTAAGTAGATTTTCAAGTTATCGTTAGCAATATAATATGAGCTCATTCTTTAAAAAAATATATATGGTAGCTTAGAATGTTTTTTATAAAGACAATGAAAGTATATTATTTTTAATTTGGTACCAACTGCATATAATCTTATGTTGTTAAATAGAAAACATCTTTTATGTAACTAAACGTTGTTTAAATAGCTTACATAAGAATATCATATTTAATCATTCATAAATTACATAAATAAATAACTATCATTTTTTCAAAAGAACGATTATGATACGATAATGGTTTTGAAGTATAATCATAATTGAAATAGGCAGGTGAATAAAAGCATTATTTAAAAATTAAAATTTATAATGTTGTGTCTATAAATAAGTTAGAAGTTTAACATAAATTTTAATTCATATTAAAAAAAAACCGCTTAGATAGCATACAACAAAGGAGATAGGTCATGATATTACAATGTTCGGGATATATGAGAAAAGTTTTTTTACATCTTCTCATAAAAAAGTTGATTGCCGACAGAAGTACTTGGCACGTAAGTTGGATCTATTGCATATTATGCTCTCACGAACAAAACTTTTAGAGTACATTCGCATATACCTCACAAAAGCGGTGTATAATATTCTATACTGAAATATTATGAAAGTTTTGCGCAAAAACAGTTGTTTACTTATGCTCAAGTGGTAGTTTAATATCGTCGTTACATCTGTGCTATATTTATTTAACCCAGAGATGAGTGGGGCTTAACATTACTCTGATGAGAATGTTGAATACAAGCACTATCAATTTGGCGTTTTTTTTATTCCCTATTATGTCCGTATAAACTGTACCGCATTACTTTAATAGAAAATTATTAAAATAACTTCACAGATTATTGTTATTTAGGCCCATACGAGGTGAAGTGAGCAAAGTATTTTATAAAACAATAAGTTAGATGCATTGTAAATATTATACAAGCCTTAAAGTGTCGTAAGAGTGAAGTAACCTCAGTTAATACACATTTTAATAGTGTTATACCCGTAAAATAAAAATATGCAATCCACCAAAACACCAAGTAAAGACGTGATACTCAAATGACCAAGAAGACAATTTTACCGTTTTACTAGTTGGCTCACTTCACCTCTTGTGGGCTCATTTATTAGTTATGAAACTTTTATACTAAATAAAGTAAGTTTTCTTTTGTATTGTCTAATAATAATAGACATTTACTTTGACTGTAACTCTACGGAAATTCATTTTTAATATAAAATAGTATTTTATATCTTTGTTATTCCACTATTTGTGCTATAATTTTTGACACTTGTCTCGCTTCTTTAAAAGGTATCTTCAGATTTACTATCGTAAAAATAGTTTTTTTAAGGTAAATAAATATTGGTACTTATTCCTAACCTATAAATTACAAAATGGTGATTGGAAATTTTACCCACTAGATGCAATAAGAGAACTAGATACTAATTATAAATTAATATCTTGTATTTGGAAGTGTTAATCCTATAGAAAAGAGATCAATTTTATAAACCTTTAACTAAGAACAATTTTATAATTAATATTTATTTTATTAATAAATAACATTTTTAAATCGAAAAATTTGAAGATGCTTCTCAGTGAACGAAGCACGTGTCACAATATGTTACAAAATCAGCGGAATATATTTTTTGTATTATATACTTATAACTTTTTTCATGAATAAATAATGCTTACGTTTAAAAAGAGAGTATTAGTTTAACTTTATCGAAATAAGTTATTAAATATTCTATTTTTTTTTCAATAGATGGTGACTATAATATTGTAAATTCATCACTTATGATTTGGTGTATTATATCGGTTTGACGAATTCACATTTTATTGTACAATAGTTCACTGTATTTGAAAATTAAAAATCACAAAACAATAAGAATATGATCTATCAACATTTTGAAAAGGATATTTTTTTTTGATAATTAAAAGAAACTTACACAATTTCATATTTTATTTGAGTGTACCCGGTTATTTTGTACCGTGTGGTTGATTTGCTATATACATTCTATGCTATATTTTGCATTCTATTGTTTATTTTATTATGTAATATTTAAAGAGAATTTGTCACCAACATGATAGATAATACATTTATTTAAGCCACTTGACCCTTTTTTACAGTAATCTGATAAATTTTGTCACTATTAAATCGTAAGCCATATTTTAAAAAAGATATCTTTTAATTATTCTTAGACCTCATAAAAAAAATCAGTCACAACAGCGAGAGAAAAATGTATTCATTAAACTTTTCCTCGAAATAAAATAAATTTCTGCGATTGCTTCTTTTAGGAAGGAAGACCTAAGCAAGGAATGGTGATGGAGAAACAAATTAATCACAACTTTAATTAATTACTTACACAAATATACTTTGACTTCTTACAACGCTTCCTGTTTTTATGGCGAGCGTTTTAATTATATTTGTTTTTGTATTACTATTTACTTATTCCTGTTGGATTGTAGATAATTTTTGTTCCGTAATCTTGCTCAAATATATACTTCTACTAAATTGAATATTATGTACAACAGAAACATTCAATACATTTTTGACAAAGAAATATGAATACAATGTACCATATTTGATTAACAGATTATAATAGCTAGTTTCTACTGGTTCGTCGATATTTTTACTAGCTTAAAATGTTAAATGGATATGCAAAAACTGGCTTATATGTTTTTAAAAATATGAAATGCATACAGGTCTCATAATTTCAGTGTTTGTGTTGTTTGTCATTAAGAAAAAGCAAATAATCAATACATAATATATTATTATAATATTTTATTTTATTGAATGCTAAAAAGAAACACATTTGAAATTTTCAAAATTCGTAGAGGTATACGTATTTTTCAATGAAGTTTACAAATCCGTAAGATTTTATTTTAACCTTGTGAAAATTATTAAAAATATTTTTTCAAATGAAACTATTTTAAGCATGAATATTGGAAAAATACAAACGTACCATAGACTTTTTTTAATCCGTGTCCGCTTTTAATGTGGAGCGTGTGGTCTCCTAATGGAAGTATATCAACAAAAGTTTTTTAAAAGGACAACACACAACACACAAATCAACAATATGGAAATAATAATCGCAACTCTGCTTTTCAAAAAATGTTGTGATTAAAAAAACATCTATCTTTTTATTTTCATATATTTTGACCTTTAACTATCACTCACTTTGTAAATAATCCAGTGTAATATAATGAATACTTAAATCGCTTTTCGACAGTTTCCGTAATTAAAAGTTATCATACATTTGTCCTGGTTTAGATAGCTGTATGAATAGTTCTCTTGTATACAGATCATGCTATGTCGCAGACACTTTACGATGTTCATTAACGTATATTACTGGCGACATGAATTTCGCAATTATTTTGAAAGAAGCATTTGCGACAATATCTTAGACCGCGTTCCGGCAGTCTGAAAGCTCTTGTTTATGTTTCAACGCTAGTTTTTCATCTCCTACTCCTCCTCCTCCTGTCATCGTGAAGCTTTTATGAAGACCCATGAATCCCAAATGACTCATGGGAAATCTTTCACTGCTGTTCATCCATCAAAGCTACTATCTAAAGAATCTTATAATTTCAGAAATAAAAATCTTACGACACTGAAAACAATCTTATGTATGTATGCAAGTCATAAAGATTTTTTATTATTCCATGAAACATTATTTTTAATTATTTAGATTTTCTCTACTTCCTACTACATACATTCGCACACACTACTATCGTGAAATGTTGAGCATTAATTTATGTACATCAGCTTGTATGTAATAATTTTATCTACACTACATAATAAATTCTTAGGATACTAATAAAAACACAATATTCCTTTGTACTTTATTCCACTTTATTTAATAGGTCAGGACCGTACAGGATGTATCATCAAGTTCACCCGTACACTTGAACGCCTGAAGATGCCGAAAGGCGAAACACGGGTCGTTAGTGACAAAATCTGTGAGAATGTACATAATTTGAACGATTCAAATTCAAAGAGATATCTTTACGTATTTACATATGTTTATACAACTTTTTAAAACAAGATTTGGAAATCGTTAGAAAAACATATTGGCTTAATACAAATTTAATGATGTAAAGAACTTGGTTCTTATATTGATGTAATTTTATAATTTAATATTTTTTTACAAAACTGTAATTTTTTCATTAAAAAGAAAAGACACGAAAGGTTGTGAAATTTTAAATCAACGTTATAATAATGTCTCTAATCCACCATCAAAAAAAAGTACGAATAAAGTTCAAGACATCTTCGGTTTTGTGTCTGTATCATAAAATAAAAAAAAAAATACTCTCGCCGAATTCTGTTCTTGTAAAAAAACTTTTCAATTATATCATTTGTAGTAATCTCCATGCTCAGGACGGGTGTTAAGTGTATAATCTTAAGATATTTCTGTTTTAAAACTTTTCTACAATCGCTTCCAATTTTATTTTATATTACCTTATCTAATTTCCAGATAGCGTCGTAGTAGGGAAAAATGCATTGGCTTCGCCAAAATTACTTTGAAATCAGCTTTTGGCGTCATTTCATATCCATGAATAAAAGTCGTTAACATATTAAGACCCCATGATAATATCAATCAGGAATAATTAAAATAGTTTATTTTTTGCAAAGTGTGTTAAAAATCTTCTCTTTTATAATAAATATGTCGTATTAAGTTAATTCTAATATATGTTTTTCTGTTAAGTAAGCCATTTAAGACCACCAGAACCTTGAAAATATAATTAGTTACATATATAACAAAATAAAATCTTAAATCCCACGTAAGTTTACTTTTCTAACAACTTTCTATGATAGGTAATAGTTATTGGTTTCTTTTGATTGCGTTCAGTATGACCGATTTTTGTAGTATTTATTTATATCAAAATAAAAGTGATGTATCATGAGCATTATATTAAATTTTAGTCTTTTACAGTCGTCGGTGCAGAAAATAATCAACATATTAGTGTAGCCTAATTTTAAATTCACATTTGTTAAGACGCACTTAATTCGAATGGTATTTGGCAAATCTGTAGACCACTGTTCAATTGATACATAAATTTTCTCTTCCAAGAAGCTAAATACTGTATTTAGAAAGCCGTGAATTGGAGTCTTTGTGTGTATAGTATACATGTAAAATGAAAATGTATTTTTACATTTGAAACCCTATTTATTTAAATAAAATCTACAAAAAAATATGAAACAGTATTCCTAAAAGTTTATGCATAGCTAAAATGTAAATAAAATTTCAACGAAAACATTGTCATTAAAAAAATGCCAATTCTAGCTATATTTAAATCAAAACAATAGGGAATAAATTTTTACGCCATATATATAACTATATTATGTATGCTATTCAGAATACTACCCTGCATAAATTAGATAGAAAGAAAAAAACTATGTTGTCATACGCTACACTGTAAATTGTAGATTTTGGAGCAATTTGAATATTTTTTGAAAATAAGAAATATATAATCTACGTTTGTTACACTGAATAAAAATGCAAATTTGACTATAGACAAACAAGTCTATCTGTAAAACGATTATTGTAACGAGCAAATTTGGACAATTCGGGAATATCGGTAAAGGAGTTTTGGCGTATAAAGTGTTAACTAACGTAAAGTTATATGAACGCTTTGCAAAAGGGAGCTTTTGGATCGGATCGGCGCCGGTAGCAACGAAACGAAATGAAACTAATGGACCGAAAGCAATCGCTAAATTATCATCGGCCGAATAAGATGAGTTTTTTGCTTTCGCTTTCCTCCGATATGATCCGATACCACTCCTACTACAGTCTCGTCCTATTATACCAGCGAGAATTTATATATTCACAGGCTGCTTAAACTACAATAAAAATAAAAAAAATATTCTTCTTTTCTTACAATACTCTTTGTGTCTGATTATCGAAACGTTTACTCAGAACTCTTTTAAAATGTTTTTTTTTGTCAAACTATTAAACATTTTTTGTAATTTTAAGTATTTCAGTTAAGAATATAATTTACATGTCCGAGTTATTCGTAAGATATATATATATATATATATATAATTGAACTTACATACACAGTAAAACCCCCATGTACAATTAAGTCGGGACAGTGTAATTCGGGGTAGTGTAATTGGGGGAGTTAATCTCATACAAAATTAGGGATTTTGTTTTTTCCGCGAAAAATGCAAAACTAAGATTTCCGTTAGTTTTGCAAAAAAAAAATATGGACGAAATATTTAGTTACTAAGTGATAAAGTGCAAAGCGCACCAAAATCCAACACATAGACAGTCGCACGGCTATGCGTGTATAATCTGTAATGTGTTGAATACACAGACGCTAGCCAACATTTGACTGTATGCACCACACAGACGACCGTCTCGTCGCAACGACAATGGAATACGACCGTTTAATTGGGGGATTTGCGGTAAATACTTCAAGCCAGCGCGTTATTCGGGGTAGTGTGATTAGGGGTTCCACTGTACTGCCCAATTGAGATAATATTTCAATAATGAAGTTTTGAAAAGGAAGGTGAAAATTTTTACTAATTTTTGTGTGCATCCAAATACACCACGCTGCACAAAATTTGTTTGGTTGATACCAGAACTCCCTAAAGATTTTAAAACTTGTCAATAAAATATTAGGTTCGATTTTCATACCATACAACTAACTGGTTAAATAAAGGGTTTTGTAAAATATGTATTTTAGGTGTACGTTCTGTGTTTTGTTTTCCCCCGCTTATATTTGTTTTATTTAAAGTTACTGGCTCTGTTAATGGAAAAAAGTCCAAATGGATAAAGTTGGTGGGTTTCTCAAAGGTGCTGTTATGATCCTTTAACGAATCTTATGTTAACCTTAAGTCCCTAAAGACTACAATGTATTTTATTTTATCCACACTTATAACATACGTGTCATTACATTTATTTTTTAAAAGCTCCACAAATATTTCCCTGACCGTTTTTCGTATATTGTTATTATCATATTAAATAAAGGTGAAATATTTTCTGCTGGTTATTTCGAAACAACCTTTAGAATCCACTACGAATGAATATTATATATTCATATGTATGGTGATGGAAATTTAAATGAACCGATTTCCGGAATATATTACATAGAATTGTGATGAGCTGAGAGATATATTTTATGATAGAATTTATTCTAATATTATCTTCTCCTGAAATATTTACGTTCGTACGTAAAAAAATTGTTTCGATAACGTATATTTTCAATTTCAGTACGACTACTTACCTTAAAGTAGCCCCATGGGTCAAAAATTTCTGCCAAAAAGTGGTGCTTACATTAAGAGCATATTTCGCGATCAGTATATCATTCAAAAAGGTATTTGTAAGTTCAAAATTCTTTTTCCTTGTATTTTAACGTATAAAACGAAGAAAATTAAAGAAATACTTATTTTATTTCCTTAAAAAATATGATATCAGTAAATAACAATAAATTACAAGATGTTTTGCGATTATTCACGACTTTTATAAAATTATTAATACTTTTTGACAGAATTAACAGAATTTGAAAAAACTACAAACACGAACAAGTTTATCTGATTAGCTCAGCAATCTATCAATTTGTGATGATTTACAATCATTTGATATAAACTCTAGGGGATCGAGTGAGTAATTTGACATTAAAAGCTATAAACTGACATCAGTTTGATTTAATATATATCTTAATGTTAACAATAAATGTATTTCAAAAGACAAAGCCAGAAATCATTTTTTAAAGCTTGTTTCCGTCGAGTGGGCTAATTACATCTTTAATACAATCTGTAAATTGAAAAATAAATCAATGATCTAATTCAAATCTTTCATAGTAAAACTAATTGTACAAAAAATGTATTACAAAACTATAAACAAATTTATCGAATATTGAAACATGGTTATAAATTTATTTTACATACGTTAAATTAGATTGTTTTCAAAATTTATATTCGCTTATTATGGTTTGGTAATAAAACATTAGTTCGACTTGAAACTATCTCTTCATGTAAATATATGAACGTATATAGATAACAATCAAATCTTCAGACTTCTTTTGCAACGTTGTGAAAAACATTCTTATTTACGATCTAATTTATGCTCCTGCTCTATTCATGAGAAAAAGAAAAGTTTTTAAAGAAAAGTTTGTTGACATATTTATTAAAACATTTTTTTTGCTATTTGGTTTAAATGTCACTATTTGCACAAGATTAAGCATTTTAAAATTTGTTTTTGTGACATTATTATTATTGTACTTTCTTTAACAGAATTATAGACGCTTATTTAAAAAAAATGATAGTGTAGCGCCGTTGGCACGATTGCTCTGTTCAAACAGAATTTATGAATTGGAAACATTCTCATTTAAATAGCCTGAGATGGTAATATTCAACATTATTTTCAACAGTGGGCTCAATAATTCACAGAAACGTTTTCTTTAAAAAGTGCTTAGTGTATTACTTTGAATTTTGCTTCAAAAAACTAATTCTTGCGTAAATAATGAAGAACTCGCTCAACAAACTTTCAATTCGTGAAAACTCGAACGAAAAAGGGCAAAGTCGATTTGCGGTAACAGAAATTTACCTCACAAATTTCAGTTTGTAGCAACATTTATTTTTTTTACTGATATTACAGTCTTGTACATACCGAGTACCGACCAACAAACTTTTATCTAACACTTATTTTTAAACTGTGACAAAATCAACGTTAAAGATAAGGAACCATTTTAGAATACTTTTTAATGACTTATTGCAAAATCAAAACTATTTTGAATTAAGCTTATAAGCAATGTCCTATAATAATATGTATTTCTAAATACACATATCTCCAAAATCAAATGAATTGAATTCATAGCCATTATGAATTGTTTGAACGTGTTATTAAAGATAACATTATAATGGTAACCATTTAATAATTTCCCGAAGAAACCTTCATACAAAAACAGTTGGATGAATTCTGAGAAAATTATTAGTAAAGATAAAGACGCTGTTATTTTACCACACTGTAAACGGAATAACATATTTTAGTTTAAAATCTTTAGCAAAACATTTCAATATAAATAAAACTGTAGGTACTTACAAACAAATTTTTGCTGTAAAAATAATATTCATTATTATTATTTATTTTAAATAGTAAGATGAAATATGAAACAGTATTGACAAACGATTAGTTTGATGTCGAAACTACTTAACAAATGCCACTTTAGCATTAATTTCTTCAGTGTAATAACGAGGTCTTGTTGTTTTTTTATATCACAACGATTTTAAGACGAATCAAGAAAACTGAAAATTATGAAAAGAGAACCAGAAAGAACCTGCCAAATAAAATATTATACGTAATATTATACTGGTTTCCTTATTCAATTTACAGTTAATCTACTAAAGCCCTTGCGTTGTAGATATTTAAAGTATACATTCAAAAGATATAAATTGTTTATTCAATTTAGGATAATTTATACAGGTAGACTTTGAAGCTTTGTTTAAAGTTAAACGAATAAAGTCACGAAATTGGATGTGCGTGTAAAAAGAAGAGCAAATCCGGATTGTAGAGGCGCAAATAGTCGTAGCAGTCAAATAAATGACATACACATATATTTTTTGACGTAACATAAAATAAACACGAAGCATCGACGCAAACCAAAGCTCAAGAGGCTGAGCGTTATGACAGGGAAAGCTTTTTATGACTTTAGCCAGGAGTCGGAGAAATAATACGAATCTCAGCTGAGGAGTGATCTCATAAATGTGTATTACGTCAGAAATAGCACACGGAGCGTGATTTTTTCATCCAATTACGAAAAATGTTTCCGTAAAACTTTCTCAATATATTATATAAATAGTATAAAGTTGTAAATGATAAATAAATAATAAGTCTGACATGATTTTTTAAGTATGAACATTAACGATTTAAGTTTTGGTTTTTCAATATTTCCACTAATAATTTAAAAATGTGCATTGTGTAAAGTTAAGATTGAATGAAATTACTTTTACATTTTTACTACGAGACACAATCAATTTTATAGCATAATGCATTCATTGATAATATTTCCTGAATAAACTTATCTTGTCTGAATATACATACTATATACAGTAGAGATTATGTGTCGAGACTTTTCGGGGCTTGTCAGGTTTTTCGCTGTCTTAAGTCCCAGGAATTTTTTTGGAAAATGTCCCGGGAATTGTGACTGATTTATAATGTACATTTTAATTTTAAAAAAAAAACAATTCTTGTAGTTAAGAAACCCTCAAAAGAACTGATCTGTGTTGAATGAAAGCAGATATAAGAGGAAAGCCCTAAGAAAAACGTACACGACATGGTCGGGACGTGACACTTACCCGGGGTTTTAAAAAAATTAAGTATGAATATATAAAAGGGATCTGATAGAAAAACAGATGTTTGGGATTTATAATTTCGTAGAAGTTTCAAATATCATGTGTTTATATATTGCAATATAACTGTAGCTAAAGCAAATTACAAAATGTTAAAATTAAATGTTTATACCTGTTTTATGTACAAATGATTTTTCACTATTTTACAAAGGTACCAATGTCTCAATAGAACAAAAAGGTCTAAAAGCTGTATTGTGAAGTTACGGTCATAAATTTGCTCCCGACGGCGGCTTTATTGATATTTTTTCACTACATGTACCATTATCATCCCTTCTTAGTAAAAATTAGCCGTAAGCATTGCACACATCCATTACATAAGAAAAATAATAATTATTAAACATTGTATTAAAAAAACGCGATTTTTACTAGTGCGTACATTCCGGGATATCTCGGGATTTTCACTTTATCACGCCTCAAGTCCCGGAACTTTGAAAACCCCGAGACGTCAGAATCCTTAATATACAGTAAATATAAAAAATAAAACAAATATTGTTTCTCTTCTTACTTAAATAGCTGGCATCGGCAAAAAAACGTTAAATAAAATACATAGCAATGTAGAAGGTTTTCGAAATGATTTTAAAATGCTAAAAACGTTCCCATTTAAATATAATCATATTATTAATCCCTGGAAGATGTGAAATCGATGAATACGCTTGCCCCAAAAGCCTCCACTAATCCTACACAGTTAGTGGATGGGGCAAACTTTTCGCAGCATTCAAAGCGAACGTTTGACAACGGGCGCAATAAAATAAAAAGCACGTCTTGGTGACGCACGCTCACGCTGCGTCCAAACGATGACAATTATTTGTTAGACTCGACAGTATTACTAAAAACATTGTAAGCGTGACTAATGCATTTTTTTATTTTTACAGTGCTCTAGTCGACAAAGCAAAGAGAAAATATTGTATAATTCCGCTATAGAGTGTATTCCAAAAACTATTAAAGCAAATGGAAATAAGAGAGTTGACATTTCCGTGACATCTAGACAAATTGAATACGGAATGTCATTGTACTTAGCGTTTAATCTTAATTGAACCATCAAATATCTGATTTTTAATAATATTTCTAAGGCGTCAAGGAAATATATTGTCTTGTAGACGTGATCCGTTTTCTTGCTCCGCAAGATTTGTAACACTGGTTAAAAAGATTGGCACATGAAAAAGATTTAAAGAGAGCACGTTTTGTCTGAGAATGCAATTCTGAGATTTCAACATGCTTTTATAAAATATGAGAATTTTTTAACCCGTGCACTATGCGCATTAGGAATAGTTCGGCTCGCAAGAACGTTTTGTATAATCAATGTTTGAATTTGGTCACTTATAAAAATATATTCATCTCAAAAACCACTAAAAATAATTAGAGTAAAATAAAAAGCTTATCAAAAAATGTTTCAAATTAATAACAATTACTGTATTGCAAATACATAAATATTTCTTTACACGTAAAGAATCGAAGTAATGATCTCTGTCACGTCGATTAGAAACAAAATATTTCGTTGCTGACCAATATTCCCATTACATTATGTAAAGATTAAAAAATAGCTTAGTAATCAATCTTGAAACAAAACGTTAAGTAACTCATTTTTAATGAGTCAATAATCAGATATTTATTAAAAATAATTACTTACTCATTTTACGAGTTATTAGAATTTACTAATCAAATATTTTGAAAGATAAAACTAAAAGTCTATAATGGAAAAAATATGTTTTCTTGATAAAATAATCATATGCGCATAAATAAAGTTAATTTAATTCTTTGTTTGGGTATATAGGGTATACACTACTTGATTCACGCAATATTTCACTCAATGCAGACTACGAGTGTAACAATAATACGGAACAAAGCTGGAGCTTTAATCCGTTATGAGGAGGAAAGCTGTAGAAGTGGTGCCTGGGGAAGATCGACACGAATGCTCTGCCGCTGGTTCTATCGCCAACGCTGGAACGCGGGATTAGCTTTTACAAATCCACCGTAATTGACGTCGTGGAACGTTGCCCCGTTAAAAAGCTCTGCGGGAGTTAGCAGTCGTGAGCTTTTGCCATGATGACGCATAACAGAAGACGATCCACTACAATTAAGCAAGAATCATGATCGCATTAGCTTTTTTTTACTGTGAGCTTTGGTAAAATTGTGAAAGTTTGAGCAAAATTAATCCGATGATGACAGGCATCGGTGCAGAATTTTCTAGAGAATTGAGCTAAGTATCTAATGCTTCCAAGCGCTCGAATTATTTTTTGATAATATATATTTATGACACTTCATAAAATGCTAAAGAATACGACTTATTAAAGAAATTTAGACTGAATACAATTTAAATACGTATTTACCCATCGTTTAGTAAAAGAAGTAAAATAAATACTGAATTACTATCTAAAACAAACATGAATAATCCATCTTCGAAATAATTTCTTTATGTCTGATACTTAAATATTTTTTTCACTATGAGATTCGTACAATCTACAAAGATCACAATATTATTACTTAAATAAAAAAAACTTAAAAAGCTATTCCCCTACATCAGAATATTTTTCATGTGAATCAAAAGATTTTTGTCTCTTTGTATGTATGGTCAGTTACCTATTTATCATTATTATTATATTCATTAAGATTTACAAGAATACCCGTATAATATAATATAATGGATAAAATTCAAATAATAATTTACTTACTTAATTAATAAAATTTATTCATGAAAATTATTTTCACCTGAACAATTTTTATTTTTTTTTATTTTTTATTAAAATACAATGCGTGTTAAAGCTATTAAATTAGGGTAATATGTATCATGATGATTATAACATACATCATAATGTAAATATTTAAGTGCTAGTTTTTTTTTTATTAGTGACATAGCAAAAAGAGTTTCTTGTTCATTGCTGAATACATAATACATATTTTTTAATTATAATTTCTTGCGAAATAAATGATAATTATTTAAAAATACTGGAGACTTCCCTGCATTGGCCGAAGCATCAATGATTAATAACAAGAGATGGTGAATAAATGCAAATAATTCAGAGATGTGTGAACCTTCTGTTGAATGAAATAAGTAGTGTGAAGCAATTTAAAATTAATTATTGTAGTGCTTTTGCGTTTAATTGACAGTGTTGACAATGTCATCAATCTTGAGTATAGATCGGACAGTTTCCGTAGCAAGGGTGAGCGCACTGACGCTGACCAAGAGGGGTTGAAGAACCTTTTCTTCGGCCATATCAGCAACACAGCCTCGGCGAACAGAGATTCCAGCATTTACTTGACCTGCTGCATGAGCTGCATGGAGTTCTGTTACCATACCAATGGGGCTAAGACCTGCATTCTCTGCGAGTGTGGACGGTACGACAGTCAAAGCATCTGCGAACGCTCTGAGGCAGTAATGATCGGCACCGCGAGCAGTCTGAGCAGAAGCAGCTAACTTGAGAGCTATTTCAGCTTCAGGAGCACCGCCTCCAGCGAGCAGAGCGGGTCTGCGAACCAGACATCGCACACAGCATAAAGCGTCATGTACGGAACGTTCTGCTTCAGCCAACATCAAACGGTTTGATCCTCTGACAATAATAGTAACGGTGCGCCCAGGATTTGCAATTCCTGTGATCTTGACAAATTTTCCTGAAGGTTCGCTGACTTCTTCAGCGAGTTCAGCTTTTACGAATGACATAGATTGGAATTGTTTACGAATAACAGAAAATACCTTAAAATTTTTATATTTATATAAGTGTGTGGCATTTATTAATAAGAGTAAAGTATATTTATTTAAATGTCATAATAGTGTAGCAATAATATATCGTTGAGTATATAATCTAGTTTTGATAAATTTGTACAAGCTTCAAAAACCTTTTGATAGACAGCAGAGTACGGAAAACTTATTAAAATGTAATAAAAAATATAAATTATAAGCTCCTTCTCAAACGAATAAAAAGCGCGCTTTTTCTGTTATTTTATTCACTGCGAATTCGATTTTATTCAGCTCATGAAAGTTGTCCTCGCAAGAATAAATGTTTTTTTAGAGAGTGTAACCAATTCCCGACTGGCTGGGAAATGATGTTTATAACAACCCCAGTTGTGTATTAACATCGATTTATACGCGAGCCGTACAATCTCTCCGAGGAAGGGTTGAAATATGATGCGACACATGTCGGAGGATAAATAAATTGGGATAGGACACAAACATAATCTATAGATTACATTGATCTTTAAAATAATATGCAGTTGAGAACATAATTTAAAATAAAATGATAAATTTATAGACAAATAGATTTTATTATTTCAATGCATATTCTTAAGAAATATTATTGCGATTGGGAATCTGTTCTTAAATGAGTATGTCTAGATTTCATTTGTAGACTTTACATTATTAATTAAATCAATTGATGCAGCTATTAGCTGCTAGCGATTAATTGCTGGCAGTGAATTGCGGGTGGTAAATTTTCTTAGACTCATAAAAAAGTTTTTCCTGTCATCTCATATTAATAAATGAATATACGAACTACCAGTTAAAGCGGCAGTTTTATTAAATTAATTTTAAATTAACTTTACTTCAGTTTGATTGCTTAAAAAAAATATTGAACTGTTTCGAAAAATTAACTGATTAAATTGCTAACCATAAACAATAACATGTATTATAATATACAGTTGTATTATTATAAATAAATTGTAGAATATGTATTGCCAATAAAAATATTCCTTTTCTCTTGGTGTCGTCTTGCATCAAATATCGGAGGGGAAAATTTCAGTTATTTCTCTTTTTAAGGGTAACTCCTTTATTGGTAACTCCTCTATCACCCTCTATTTATTTCTCTTTGCCTGATGAATTTGTATTTCAAACAGCGAAAAATGTGACTAAATATGCAGATATTCTGCGTGTGATACTGATTTATAATTTCTTGGCTTATTAGCTCATTTCATAACCATTGATTACGTTAAATAACTAAGATACCTTCATACATATACCGACATAGAAATATTTACTACGCGTCCAGTCTTTAACATCTATAACATAAAACAGAAAATACATAAGTTTTTTTGTCCGTCATAAGAACTCTTCTCAAACGGTAAACAGTAAGTAGCGTCGTGAAATTTGCCCACATAATTTTGGATGTAATTTCTGGGTCTACTGTGCTTTTTTCAAATATCAATTTTATGCATTATTATAAAACGATTTACTGTAATTTATGAATTTTACTTGAAATACGGTACACGTTGATAGTTTATCAATAATTTTCTACATTTACTAACAACTATCGCTGGCAAAACCGGGTTATAAATACTGTTTTAAACAACAACAAAAAATCTTGAAGCATAATATTTTGTATTTGAAAAATAAAATTTCTTCAATACTTGTATTGTAAAAAAAAACTTAAGTATTTTAATACATATATAATATAACGTTCTAAGATTTTATTAAATAATTTGGATTTCTGTTTCAGACATTCCATATTTGCTTATAATAGATTTTACAAAAACACATTAGTATCCGACAACGCTTTTGTCGCGTATAAAATTAAGCAATTATAACAATGGTTTTGAAAATTTTCAAAATAATTACAATACGAGGGCGATCAATCATAATGCCATTTGCTGAAAAGGTTTTTGACGCCCACACGGTAGCTATCTGGCGTGATGTTTTGTTAGGCGAACAACCCACCAGACACCGAGTAAGAAATACACACACTAAAATACGAGTGTTCTATTTGATACTGTTTAATTGTTGTCGTTTTTAAAGACGTTCCAGTTTCACAAACATTTCTCAAAAATCATTCAAACCCACATGTTTTTTGTCATATTATTATTTTGAACATAAAGTGAAAACGTTTCACTTATTTTATTCTACTTGTAGTGTATCACACTGTTTTGTGTCTGTAATAGTGTTTTAAAAATATCTTACGTTGTTTCCTTAACGCCATCTGATTCTCTGGTTTTTTTTTTTTTAATATATACTCTTTATAATGGATCAAAAATAATATATAAATAATAAATTAAATTTTAATTATTTTACTTTCCACAGTTTTTTCAAATAATTGTCGCATATTGTTTTAATTTAGAAAAAACATATTTCAATTGGTAATTGATTTTAATAATTTATTTTCACTTTTAGGGTGTTCACTTTCAATACTTTTGCTCATGACAAGTATTATCAACAGTTGATAATCCTCGTCATGAACGAAACCGATCAAGATCTTAACATCATCAACATTGTTCAGTCGTTAAGAAAACGGTAAATAACGAAAAAATAAAAATGAAATATTTACTATGAAAAAAATTAAATTAATTTGTTCACATTATCACTTTTTTTTAACCATGTCCACTCCCAATGTGGAGCATATGGAGTTTATCTCAACAGAAGTGTTTCTACGAGAACTGCTAGTTAATCAGTTGCTCAACCTCTCTTTTTCCAAAGAGAGTATGGATAGAAGGATAGAACTAGGACAGGACTAGTGGTAAGCTAATCACTCTCGATACGCCCCGTTCATAGGATAGGATGGGTGGGAGAGGGGAATTCAAGACATCACATACATCCATGCCTTCGAACAGAAATTCATTTTATCACAAAAAAATGCAGTAGTGATAATTTTTTGCCGCCTGTGTGGTCGAGTGGTCAGCGTTGTTGGATTCGGCTACAGAGGGCCCGGGTTCAAATCCCGGTGCGGACAGTTTTATAAAAATTGTTTTTTTCAATCGATTTATGAATTTCTGTTCAAAGGCATGGATGTGTGTGATGTCTTGAATTCCCCCCTCTCACATATCCTATCCTATGAACGGGGCGTATCGAGAGCGATTAGCTTACCACTAATTCTGTCCTAGCCCTATCCTTCTATCCCTACTCTCTTTGGAAAAAAGAGAGGTTGAGCAATTGAGTAACAAGCAGTTCTCGTAGAAACATTTCTGTTGAGATAAACTCCATTAGGAGTCCATATGCTCCACATTGGGAGCGGACTTGGTTTAAAAAAATAAATAGAAAACGTCAGTAGATTGAAATATTTCTTAGAATATTTCAGAAGTTTTTAAAATAGAACTTCTTCTATAATATTTTGCATTATTATATGTAAATTAACATACACTGAAGTATTCTAAATGCGTCTTTTTTGTCGTATCTTATATATGTATGTACATTATTGAATTGAAACAGCAAATATTTGAGTTGCAAAAACCGTTATTTATTTTATTCACAGTTCTTGGCTTATTTTGCACATTGTGCAAAAGGCACGAGAAACAACGCAAATTGTCATTCTGCCAGAGCCAAGATAAGTTTTATATTGCCCGTATAAAATAATATAGAATAAAACACCCTCGACTAGCAAACAGCGTTCATATTAAATAATATCAAGGCTGTGAAATGGCGTTTTCATAAAGGGAACGAGTCTATTACGAGCTAAGTAAGCTAATCTTAATTAATGGTAATTTTGATATCTTTTTTCATAAAACGAACCGTCTTAATTAAGATTTTAATGCTATTCGTGATACTTGATTAGAAGCCCTTAATATGATGTAGCAAACAGAACTTTGGGTAGCTACGCCAGTTTTAAAATCATTTCTAAATGAGTTTTACGGGATTTGTTTGCATAAAGCCAACGATTTTGACTGTATAATTATTTAATATTTACCTCACAGAAGTCTTTAAGTGAAAGCAATTTATTTCATTATCAAATCATTGGGACATATATTTTTGGGCAGTTTTTGAATAAAAAAATTCACTTCAAAAAAATAATCTGATTAGACAAAGAGTTGAAGAACGTTTGTGAATTACGATAAAGCCTAAACTATATTTGAAGTTAAAAAGTCAATAGTTTTATAACGCAGAGATTAAATAAAGTTCCGACTTAGAGTGTAAAATATCTTTGCAGGACTTATTCAATTGAGATCTTATTTTTTTTATACTTAGTAATAAAGATGTTATTAAGAAGTGAGACTTTAGTTTTCATAAAATTGAATATTTTTGGTTAAATAGCTTGATGTTTGCGAAATACTTGGACGTTATTTTAATGATTCCAGATATTGAAGAGTACAGTGAATCAAAACGGTCGTTTTTGAAAAACCATTACGTTTGATACGCCAAGTAATAACAATTTACTGAACCCTAAAAAAAGCAATGAATACAGTTGAACATTATCTCGAGAAGGTTTCACACTTTTACATTTCCACCTCGCTTGGCGCCCCGGGCACGTGCGTCGATCTGAAATCCTCTCGCACCTCACCCTAGTTCCGGCTCTGTATGGAGAGTCATTTTTCTAGCGCGAGACGTATAGCTGTCAGACGATGTGAGACGTGTTTTCACGTCATCCCCGATGGCGTTCGGCCGAGTTTGTTTTGCGGGCGTTGATAAGATCATTTCTCTGCGGGCGCGTGTGCGCTGTCTAATGAAATCGTGTGATAAAGTGCACAACACGCTACACGCCTCATGACGTCACGTCTGATAGCAATAATTGGACGGCGCATGCTTGTTCTCGCTTTCATCAAAACGTTTCCACCAATTCTGATCATAATTCAATCTGCGCCTCGAGATTTCGCCAAAGACGTTGTTTGATCTTCAAGTATATCGCGACAGATCATGCATATTAATTATGCAAAGATAAGTAAGTATACAGAGTGATAGCGTTAAATGTATTAGTGAGATATAATTTTATCGTACTTAACACAAGGCACGTTAATAAAATTAATATTGCCTTCTAACACAATACACAAAATTTATAAAGGTTTTATTAAGCCTTTGATAAAATTATCAATGGTTCATAATATATGATGATGATTTAAGAATTATTTTTTAAAAACTGTTGCACAACGTTATTTTTTACTGCTAATTAATTATTCCGTTTTTATTGTATACATTCATTTAAATCAAATGAATGTACTTAATTGTTTCAAAAACCGTCACCACTATTGAAAATTGTTGAAATAAATAAAAAGTGTTAGATATTCAAACAACTGCAAAGAGCTTAACCGCTTAAGTTCATTTAAATTTATTACAATAAAATAGTTTTAAATTTTAATGTTTTTTATCCGTTGCCAAATACAATTAATAACTTTGGATTGTTATATTAGATAATTTATGAACAATATAATTTATTAGAGTTAACGAAATGAATGAACTTGTCTTAACTCCTGCAATGAATATATTACAATGTTTTGTTTGCGATGTAAACTCGAATTAGTTCGAAAAGTTTCTTTAAATTAAAATATCTTCGAGCTTAACAAGGGTAACTTTGTCAACATCAAAAAAGATTCACTGGGTAGTAAACTCACCATAATAGAATCAAAGGGTGGTATGGATAAAAAGTAATGTGAGGTCGTAAGGAATGCTGTATATAAAAATAAGGACGTGCTAGTGGATCGAGGTTTCAAATTTCAATCTTGGGGTAAGCCTTTTCTCATCTGCTTCACAACTTTAAGTAAAATAATCAATAATACATGTTATAAAAATGTTTGTTGAAACAACAAAGTTATTCAGAGCTTCTACAAAAACATAAAAATTGCTTAAATCTATATTTGGTGCAGTATATGTACATAAAATATAATGTTTTTATTGTGAAAGAAACTCTTTTTATAGTCCCATTTGATATTTTTTCTTTTGAGAGATATCTTTGTATCGTAGGAGATTTCAAAATATTATGTCTTAACTTTTCGTAACTTAATTCAATAATGACTTCCATTTATACTAGTAAATTCACTATACATAAACGCGGTTAAGCCTTACAAATTAAAGCATCTTATTTAACATATTCTCGTATTTTATATTTAAAATTAAATGGTTCGTTTTGCAAAGTGTAGAAAAATTTATAAAATTTACACGCGAGTTTTTAATATAATGAAGTTATTTTATGAAACTTTTTTGAAACGCATTTTTTTCAAAGCTTATTCACTGGTTGCCGATGTACAGCGTTAGGTTGTTCAATTTCAACTTTATAATTAGTATTTAATTAATATTTCAAAAACCCTGGCAAAGAGGAAAATTGAAAATATTTTTACGCTAAAATAAAAGTTAGCCCTCATGATAGAATTAAACCTTTTTAAGTACGATCAAAATGTTCTCGGAAAAATTTAACTACCCGCGAATTTATATTTAAAAAAATTCATATACTCGAGAAAAATTGAGTTAACTTAGTAGCATGTCAAAAAACCAAATTTCTTTGATATGCATGATGGCTATTGATTTTTTGAGTATATATTTTTTAATAACCGTATACAGTAATTAGTTTTCTCATATTAATCGATATTTTGACTCGCACAAACAGTTTTATGAATTATTTTATTAAAATATCTCGTGTTTAGTTTTATATATTAATTCCATTTTATTACAGGAACAAAGTTATCTGATGTACATTTTAAGCGTTCTTATTCTTTAAAAAAATATATTTATATAAGATGCCATTTCAACAAGACAATTTTTCCTAATTTTTATATTTGAATCTAATCGTCGAATTATTTTTCAATTAGGTAATTAATCAAAATTCAATTCATTAAAAAAGTAATGAATACTTCCATTCAAGCTTTTCATTCCATTCAATTCTAATTTTATTTGGAATTAAACAAGCTTGGCAGGTTAAGTTGCTTCGTTTTAAAATTTAATCACCCCAACAGGTTACATTGAGATATACCCAAATCAAAATTCAGTCGGGCAAACTAGGTCAAAGTATTTCAAGATATTGCAAACTCATTGAAACAAATTACTCAATTTTATTTATTATGCAGTAACATTATGCCGGCGTAAGGACACGGGAGTTCTTTCAATCTGTTGTGAAGTAATACGAGTGATTTTCAACATCATATATAGGAAATGTTTGTTGTATATTGTTTCGACTAATAATGAAAAATATAAAATTGTGACAATCAGATGATTAAATTAAAATATAAGTATTATCCTAATATATTTGTTTCTCATTTGAAAACAATTTCTTAAGATTGGTAGAAATTTTGAATGTTGCATTTAGAACCTCTTTTTACCCAGTGTTCCAATATTGGAACATCAATATTTTTACTTCCACTCCATTATGCATGACGCATTAAAAGATGAGATTGCATCAGTCTCAATCAGTCTACAGCTAGCAAGCGTGGGGATCGTTTCGTGTAGTATTTTTTCAGGTTTGAACCTGTCGGAGTGAGCAGTGTTTTTTTATTTGCATCAATTACGGGCAAATTCGGGCGAAAATGGGTTAAATACATTTAACATATGAATTATTGTAATATGTATTTTTTTTAATGGAATAAATATGTTAAGGAAAACTTTTGTTGTAAGTAAAATAACATTTTCACCGGAGTTTCAGTTAAATTATATTTTTACCAGTGTATGTCAATTTATACTATTGGAAATATATGACTTTCACTTGTGAAATTATATTGTTTCTTACACTTTTATTGAAACTAATTTTGGCAGCTGTAAAATGAATAAAATCATTTAATCTGATCCTATACTCAATATCTGTGCTCAACCGTAGGCTTCTACTGTTGGGTTATACTAGTATAGATAAGGTAATGTATGAATACATGCACCTGTCGAATATACTGATAAGTGAAATTAAAAATCCATTGTATGACACATTTTTACTACCTGAGCAAGTATATATTTACGTAAGTAAAAATTTATTTTCAATTAAAATTATAAATAAATAGAATTTTGTCAATGTTTATGATTATGATTTTAATTTATATTTGAAATACTTAAAAAAGTTTTTACAATTTAATATTTCCGAGATAACTCAGTCTAAATGTTTTTTTATGCACAGCGATAGTTTGACAAAAATTCTGACAGTGCCGACAGTAAAAATAACTTACCCAGCCTTGCGTACAGCACCAGTGCAGTTAAAAGAGGCGGCAGCAGTTCCGGTCTGCTTCCCAGCGTGTTTATAAGGAGAGTTCATGACGCTCTCGGCGCCGTCGTCATCGTCTGATACAGCCGTCGTCAGGGACATACGATCGTCGTCCGATATCTGCCAACACACAAACCACAACGCGTGTTACAACCACCACATTTCACTCGCGGTTAAGGGAAATACATTCAGATTCAGAATTCAAAATCAATTTCACACAGAATATACACAACGAAACTGCTAACACAATTTACGTTCGAATATTGTAATAAATGGAAAAGCGAAGGGAAAGTATCAGTGAGGGGAAAACCAATCAATACGATATGAAATTTCTCATTTTTGGTTTTCCTTATAATATATGTCTTAAAATATCTAAATAGTTTGGTGGTTATATAAGGCTCGTATTTTTCCAGTCAGAATTTATATTAAATGGTCATAATATATCGGTCAGTGAATTAAGTCATAATTCAAATGAAATTTTAAAAAAACCTAACCTAACCTAACCAAAATGGTTATAAAATATTCTAACCGTATGATATTTTTATTCTGACTGTTCATATTTTTATTCAGACCAAAATTTAAAATTCTGACCATTTAAATTGTTTCCGAAATTTATATAATACACGATCACAATTATTCGGCTCCTGCCATAAGGCGTTATGTCACAAAACCTTATTTTGAGACAATCGTAATTTTCAATAATAATGAAATTTTAACATGTCTATGAACTATAATGATTATGTTTCGTTCCACTTAATTTTTTAAATATATACCACGAATATGGTCCAGATATTTAAAAGCGTTTAGTTATTTTTACCAATAATAACTTTGAACGGAATTGAGTGGTATATATTATGTTCAAACTATGTAAAAATACACAGAATTTGGCTGGACTTTTTTTTTCTTCAGAAGATACAGCTTTTTAAAATCTATGTATCTGCATTCTTAATTGTAAACAGTTAAGCCGCTGAACAGTTTTTGGGCTAAACGTCTTCTGCCAGTATGTATTGTATTCGATTGAATCGTATTCACTTCCAATTTGTGATTGTGGACATGAATTAATATTGCTTCGTATGTCAACATATTCTACGTGGACGTGGGTGAGTTCCGACAAATTCTATTTTTTATGTATTTATGTAGAGTTTGTCAGAGCTTACTCGACTGACTTCCTTGCCATCTTTTTTTATCAATTGTCAAACTTGTAAAAATAATATTAAAAAACAAAAAAATATATGAATACTTCTTTTACAATATTGTTATATGGTCAGAACTGGTTTTAATTCATTGTATAGAATATAGATTATCTAACCTGGCTTAGATAAATTATTTTTAGAACTACGTATAACACAAACTATGTTTTTTCATAAGCTTCAAAATACATCACATAAAATGTGACAATTCTTGGTGGAAAGGCAATATTTTAAATGAAAAAGACACTTTTTACACTAACACCACAATATTCTCTAAAATCAGGACCGGTTTCGTTTATCACAGACAATAACAACTCATGTAATATTAATCGATACAGGGTTATTTATTAAAAAAATAGTAAGACTAAAAAGTGTGTCAAACAATTGGTATTAATAACTCAAATACCATTTGTTTGTCACACCTTATTGTTATTTTTACTTGTTTTCGTAATTATTAATACTAGCGATGATCGAAACCTCTTCTGATCTTAATAAATTAAGTGATATTTTTTTAATTAAATATTCATTTAATTATTTTTTTCTTTAATAATGGCGACAGCTTTACTTAGAGAATAATGAAAATTTGAATGTAAGAAAAAATGAGAGCAATTATTTCACGACGAATGTTTATTTTTATTTGATTTCAATAATAAATTCGTTGCTTGAATACTTATTCTTACATGCTCTTTTTTATTATCATGTCATTTTAAATATTCTCTTTAACCTTACTTTATATTTTAAAAAGTTTGGACATGCATATTAAATGCAGAAATTTGAATGAGAGTAAAGTGTGATGGAGCAGGATTATTAGAACGTCATATATTTTTAGCCGATTTATTATAGCCAGAAAGACCTGATTATATTGATTTATTTGTTCCTTGGTCAAGTTAATAATAGCATCATAGTTTAGTTTTATTTGAAATTCAAGACATTTTTATTTAGATGAATTTGTAAAAAAATAAATACGTATAAGTTTTGTATATAGAAAAAACTTGTATAAGAAAATATCAAAATCTGTTTAAGAAATATTACAACCATGATTATATTACCGTGAATTTAAATATACCCTTAAGCTTGTCTTTTTCAAATAAATTGACTCTTTTATGCCATACTTATTGCCCTTTATAACTAATGTATACGATAAATCTTTTCTGGGGCCAAAAACGATTTAGCCGTAGTGGGATATCTATTATGCCCACCGTTTACCCAAAAAAAAACTTAAAAAGCGTCATTTTCACCGTACAGAGAAATGATGAAACTTTTTTCGTTTCCGAGATTTATTTTTACTAGGGAGCAGCTAGCAGAGGTACAACTAACTGCATGACCCACTTTTGAAACGAAAAACGGCGCTGTTTTGTTTTCTTTTCCGCTCCCTAGAAAGTGAGAAAACTTTGTTTTGGTTTCAATAATATCTCTTTTAGCAAAAAATGGTGCTTATTTATTCGAAAGAAAATGGCTTTTTGAGATAGAATAGATTGCAGGCCGGAATATTCACAAACAATACAATAAAGAAAAAATGAAAACAACTCCAACCAGCTACTGTAGTACGTAATTTATTGAAACTTGATTTGTTTTTATTATTAGGTTCAGTTTGAATTCGATAAATTTATAGATTTTATATCCCATAATTGGATTAAAAGTCGAAAAAATGACTAAAAGTAATGAACAAGAAAAACACGACTTAATAGTACAAATGTTATCATAATAATCGTTTACTTTTTGTTGTTGACAAATACTATTCTGTTTGATACAATAAAAATTTATAGGCAAAATTGTATTGGTTTTGATTAAGATATTATGTTTGGGTTAAAAAAAAATAAGGCAATCTACTGAGAATTCTGTTTTATGTAATGGCAGGTTTATTAGTATACGAAATTAACAATGGTTAAGAATTAACCATCATATAATGTCTAGTGGTACGACATTTACCCTTACAGTCAGGTGGGTGAGGTGGGTCTAAATTCAAATCCCGTTAAAGTCTACATTAAACTATTTTTCAATACATTTTAATTAAATCTAGGACATATGTAAGTGTATGTGATGTCATTTATTCTTGATTTCATCATGAGTGACCCATAAAATTGTTGTCAGCGGGTTTATCTCGTCTGATTTTTCGATTTCAAATTATAATAGTTTTTGTATCGGCGTTAGCTGTAAATCTTAGTTTTTCTTTCAAAACAAAAAAAATATATAAGCTTAGGCAACGTAAAACTCTCACCAAAATCATATCCATGTATACGGGGGAATGGTATTTATGATTGTTCACGATCATTAATTAACTGATGTTTTTTCGATACTCGGTACTGGGTTATTTATATGATTTATTTAAGACTAGTGACAAGGTTTAACAAACAAAATGTAAAAGAATTAAAACAAGAATTTGTCAACACAAAAAAGGGATTTATTTTAAAACATATTATAGTTGCCATTACGTGGAAAATCCAATTGTATTTTAAAATGAGTATCACCGTAAAATTTCTTTTTACGGTGACGTAAAATTCTAAATATTTATTTAGAACTACATTAAAACGTCACATTAAAAAAACGTACATATATATAATTTTAAACGTTTGAACAGTGCGATTTGATTACTTTTTCATTGATTTTTCAACTTTTAAAGTTGATACCGTTGATTGCAATATAACGACATTAGCTATTTTTTTAGTCGTAACAAATTTTATAATAGTAGTATTACGCTTCTTACTTCAGAACTAAAAAAGCATATTAGTAATATAATAATTTTATTTATTTATTGATTTGGCATTTACTTGGTAGAACTCCATTTTAATACGGTAAAATATCAAGGTATTTCAGTTCTACAGTTTTTTTAAAAGTTAAAGGTTGATAGCTTTTTCGGCTTACGCCATCGTCAGAACTATTCTGATAACTGATACTAACTGATAGTTCTGACTGATAACTAATAACTAACTGATAGTTCTGACGATGGCGTAAGCCGAAATAGCTATCAATCTTTAACTTTTAAAAAAACTATAGAACTGAAATACCTTGATATTTTATCCTATTAATAATTTAATATTAATTAGAAAATTAGTAGGTAACTATTTTAATTGGTTACTAGGATACAATTATATTAATTGTTTACTTCATTATAAGTAAAAAAAATAGCGAAGAATAATATTTAACTCTTTACTTGTCGAAAGTCTTATTTTTCATTTTTTTTTTGTTGAGCCATTGTTAAAATTTTCTACAATTGTGTTGGTGCAAAATTTTGAAATAAGCTTATTCAGAAACTTTTTAATAAAACAGTTATTGTTCCAACTTAAATTGCCTCACTCAAAAGCGGGTCATATTTTTCAAAGTGTCTGAAAGAAAAGAGACTAATGAAATAGCTGATTCAAAACTAAACTCTTTCTTTTGCAATTGAAAGATTTTGACTGTGAAAAAAATCGCATCCACTAATACTGCAATATGAATTTTCACCGGAAAACTTCGAAAGAAATTATAAACAAAGAAGTCTTTCCTGAAAAAATAATGAGTAAGTCGCGGCACCAAGTGGGAAGTGAGACCTTAGGCGAGGGGTTTGTAAGGCTTCTTTTCGTCCTGAATGCACAGGTGTTGCTCTTTTCATGTAGCGCTGGAAGTACTTCCCCCTCGTATATTCAAAGTGTTCGAGGGCGAGGAAGGATTTATTTGTTTTTTGGTACTTATTAGAACTCTACTGTCGGAGGATGTTACACGCTGAAAATGGTTCACGCAAAGTTTTTTTCTGTATTCATTAATTTACTTCTTGTAAAATTACGTTGACACATGAAAAGGGTACTGAGATTAGTTCAATTTATATGTTTCTTTTGATAATGAGCTTCTTCTCATATAATGAACTTTACATTTTTTTAAAAATGTTTTCAGACTTAAATCAGAAACTCAAATTAACGTTTATTTTATGAATTTGGTAAATAATAATAAAGAACACTCGATAAAGAATATAATATTTTGCATTTAGAGATGGGTTAGAGAAGCATTATCAAAAACTAAGCTAATTGATATTGATTAAACTCAAATCTTTACAGATTCACTGAAAGTAGAATAAAAACAAAAGCTAATCACTGCCATGGCTAAAAGCAGCAAGAAATCACTGTTTTAAACGCAAACTTGTAAAATCAATATACAGTAAAATCTAAATTCAACAGTGATTGAACTCAATCCAATAATAAAGTAAATGATACTGCTTATTAAAAATTAAAAAACCAAACCTTAGTTTACATTTGATTATGCATTACTTTTTTACTTTTCAAGATGTTCTGTAATTGACGACTTGTATTTCACTTTACGAAATCTTCATACATTCAAGTACACCTTTAAGTCAAAATGAGCTGATAACATCAGTTTTAGGTCACTTTGAAACCAGAATCGTTGTTGACAAAACATACTAACGAGTAAAAAATTATAATGAATTCAATGTTAAATTAAAGATCTATCAAGCGTAATATGTAATTGCTTTACTTCAGTTGATACGAAAAAACTCGTCTTAAGTTGTCAATATTAAACGTAATGATATTGCAAAGACTCACATCAAACATCTCAAAACATCAATATTTAAGTATATTCTCGAAATTATTGGACATATAATGAGAAAAGTATGAACACATGTTTGTACTGTATTATAAATTTACTGCTTGTAAGTTAAAAAGTGCGAACAACCTGTACAATATATATTTTTTTAACTTTCCATTCGCAAATATGTAATATGCATGTTATAAACCGCTGACGATAAGAGTTGTTACCCAATGATCCAACCGTAAAAGGTGTGAGCTTTTTCATAGCAAAGCAAAGGAAAGGAAAAGGCCGGAAGGCTGTTTTGTCTATACTTTCGCCACTCCTGGTGAACAAAGAGAGTGCCTTGCTGCCTTCTGAGTGCGGTCATGCTAACAAATTGTCACTTTTTTATTTTCTCAACACTTTTTCACGATGGTGGAGGCCATTTTTATTTATTAATTTTACGTGCGGTGATGTACTGCGTGGCATCCAGCAAATGTCAAGAGTCAGGATTACGACATTATCATGTTATTACAGGTGAGATGTGAGATGTCATTTCAAACGACCTCAACAAATGAAGTCTGAATGAGATTAATTCGCTCGTCGTGAGGAAATGGAAGATCTTGCTACCTTTTTTGTGATGATTTAATATGTAAACATATTTCCACAAAATAACAATATTTAAAGAAGACCTTAGTAGACTGTAAGTTGGGGAGTGGGTATTGAAATATTTGTTTTTCTATTTAAAGTCTTTCTGTTCAATAATTTTATTCTCTGGTACGCCGTTCGATTATTGTTTACTGACAAATAACTACTTTTATAATTGAGATACGTTTTGCAACTGAAGAATATCTTCTTCGAATGATTTACTAAAGAAAAGTATTACAATATCTTAAAGTTTAGTTACAATTCATTTTGAAACGGTGTCTATCACAATAGCTACAGAATTCATTCATATTTGCAAAGAAGAAACGTTGTTTAATATACATAAGACAGAAAAAATCTTTTATTTGATTTATGTTCTAATATTCAAACTTTAAATAAATAGGTACCGATTGTTTTAATTTTGTTTGTATACAGTAAAAGCATTTTTTATAGTAAAACGAAACTTGTACATATTTTAAAACAAGAAGATGTACAAGTTTCATTGTCTGATATCGGTTAAACATATCATTGATTATTCGTTAAATCTAAAATTGATTGCAAAAATAGTGTAATATTCATGTTAATTATTTTTTGGTGCAAGTATAAATAATTTATTTAGGAAAACCTAGCCACCTCGCTTAAAAAAATACTTAGTATTTATTCGATTCAATGAACTATATAAAAAGATAGTCCTGTACTCATTTCCAAGAATTCATTATTATATAATAAAATGAAAGAGATAAAGTGTTGATTTATATCATTATCCAGTCATCGGAAATAATTAGTTCTTTTGTTTAGCTGTAAATACATTTTCTTCGTTCGATATTAATGAATAGTAATAAAAATGATATAAAATCTCTTTCGGCTACGGTAATATATTTAATTAAGTATCAAATTACATTGAATCGTTATATTTAGCTAGTACGTAAATTATGTGTAGAGACACTGTTCTACTTTTATTTGGTTGAATGAAACACATAATATAATAACAAGGGAGCTAAATTCTTCACTTATTTCCGATTATTCAATGTAGCATGTAATGGCATATCAATTTGATAATCTACTTTAAGGATACGTATTCTTCCGAAATATTTGGTTATTATACCTAATTATATGTATATACATGGAGATATATTATTTTGCATGTAAGTGATTGTACAATATAAATACATAATGATTTTGATGTTATAATAAAGTTTCAAGTTGAGTTTCAAGAATAATATGAAATATTTTACCATGATATATAAAAAGTATTTAAACGAAGCATTATGCAATGATATTATAGTGTTAAATCAAGCGTTTTAGTTTTCTTTCAGCAAACGAATATTTTATGTAAAGTAATTTAAAATACAATGTGAATCATTTTAAGCAGTAATATACAGTCCGCAAAAAAACAAATGACATTTATTGTGGCCCGCAGATTAAATACAATCTTCTTTAAGACTACTATTTTTCAGTATTTCCCAGTGATAAGTTTACTATCATTTATTTCGATATCAACTCCGGTTAATACTTTCAAAAGCAAAAAATATGTGTTACAGCGCAAGCTTATTTAAACTTTTTTTGTTTTGTTTTCAAAGCATTCAATTTAGTTTTACTTTGTGTCAGTCATTTTGCGAAAAAATACATTTCGTTTGCTAACTTATTATTAACACGCCATGCAGTAAGTTAGTACTGGAGTATCTAGAATTCAATTATTTAATGTAAAATATATATATATTTAGATATTATCATCATTGTCTTAAAAAACATTTACCTCGACTTCTGGATAAATTGACCCTGATGTTAAATAGGTCGTGCATTACTGATCTTTAGAATATATTTTTGTTTATAGTAATTACTGTCCTATATATTTCTTATTTTATTGAACACGAATACATGTTGTGGAAATTTGTTCTCTGGCGAATTAATATTGAGTACCGAGTATAAAATAGTAGTAAAATATATAAATATCAATAAATGCAGGCAGCTGTACTATAAAAAAATCCCAAAATCAATTTATACCAAAAAGTCGTCGTCAGCATAAAATATCTCGACGTCCTAAATATTTATTTCTACCCGCACATATCTCGCAGGCAGAAGTTCTGCGTATATTGATTTCAGATTATTGTAAATGTTTTACTTCAACAATTCAGTTTGAATAGTAAAAAAGGAAATAAATTGATTTGGATATCATCTGCAAAATACAAAAACGACAACGATAAAAAAATCAACGGAAGGAAATAAAATGATAGCCCACATGTTTATTGGAATAGTAAATCTCAAATATGCTGCATCAACATGGCGTACGATGAAATAAAATCTTTTCAGAAAAATTATGATTCAGTCGTAAAACAATCTAGTAATATTATCTAGCTCAATATTTATTCGCGGGGGTTTTTTATGAAAAACAACTACGGATTATATTTATCTATTTGATAGTATGATATAGAAAATATATTGTTGATAAATATATGTATTTGAATACATTAAAGTATTCCTGGTGTATAGGCAATCATTACAATGTGGATTACATTATGTTTTAACATCAATTGTTTTATGGTTGTAGTAAGAATCATTATGGGTAGACATAGACTGTGGCCTGCGTAGAATAATAAGGATGAAATGAGTCTTACCTTTCTAAGGAAGAGCTCGTTACAAGATTGCGCTGTTCCTTTCCAGTGTTCGTGCCTATAGCGGATGTTTCCTAAAAGTTTCGACCCCCGCAAAACGGACACGTCGTAAACGATTCGCCTTATGTTTAGTATATTTGTTCTGAGTTTATATTTTTTTATTTTTCTTCTGTTTACATCTCTCTCGTCAGGCTCGGAGTACTCTCCCGTGCTTGTGAGACCTTCTTCGGCTGCCCACGCACTCAAAACGCTCTCTATGAAACTGAAAAGCTGCTGAACGTTCGGTTCGAGCTTGCTGGGAAAGCAGAGGTAAGGCGATGTCTTTGGGATTTTTTCGATGGGTTGGGTATTTTTTATCGGAACAATGGCTTTTGAAGGATGCATGGGGCACGTGTGTATGTGACTACGCTCGGTTTCGGCGGCGGCTTTTTTTACATGGCTGATTACTTTTACGAGTGACTTTCCTTTATCTCTCTTCTCACCCGATTCACCTCCGCTAGAATGCGAATGAGAATCGCTCCTCGAAGGCTTCTGATGGTGATGTCGTGATCGGTGATGGACGGCCGGTAGGGTAGCTCTCAGATTTTGGGCGGAAGCTAGTGCAGGAAGGGAAGATTGCGCCAGGCAACAGTGATGAGCTAGACAACAATAACGGGCTCCGGGACTTCTGCCTCCTCTGGGCTCGTGACAGAAGCTGATGTCTGGTAATCGAGGTCCGAGAGCCGCGAGATGCGCTCTGTTAGCGCACACTTGCATCAGCAGGTTTTCTCCGAAATGGACCGTTTTATGCCTGCGACGGCGACCATGGAGCGAGGACACGCCGTTTCCCGCCCCGAGGTTGGCTCCCAGGCCGCCGCTGACCGCGCTGGCGCTCGCGCTCTGCGACTTCGTCATGAGGTTGTTATGGTGGTGCGCGGTCGCCGATGCACGAGAACATTTCCGCAGCGAGTTGTGGTTAGATTCGACCATTATACCATCATCACCGCATTTTGCCACCCTATTGATGCTCGTTTCGAGTCGCTCGCGGTCTCCGTTTAATTAAATCGTTTTTTATTTCTTACATTGCTTTTTGGAAGGATTTTTTTGACCGACCACTATATTTATATCACAAACGGTTTTATAGCTAAAATAAGTCTTATTTATGTGACAGCTCTATCATACTCGAGTCCGAGAAGTCTTTTTTTTATTGAACACATGTTTACCTTATTTTAAGTATACTTATTATTTACTATGAAATGTTTTTGGCATAGCTAAAAATAAATAGATTTTTTTTTTTACAACCGACTATTAATTTTTTCAAATTATTTTCTATAGAAATATGAAAAATTAAACAAAAATAAAAACTTTTTTAAATAAATTTCTCTCGGTGTCAATAATATATATAACCGTGAATAAATAAAAAAAATACAATTATTTTTCCAAACTTAAATAATAAAAAAATCCTTATTTAAAAACAGTTTTAAGAAATTTTGTAAATCTTTTCAAATTTTAATTACAATGAATCTTTTTTTGTTTTAAAACTAAATGGTATGAATTAAACATTTGCCCAAGTCGAATGCCCAAATAAAGTGTTTCATTTAAACTGTATATTTTTACGTTACATTAGACGAAAAAAAAGAAGGTAGAAACCAAAACAACACTTAAAAGCATAACAGAAGGTCGAACATGACACAAAAAAGCTTGCGTGAAATAATAAAGCATAATTTTGTTATTTACTAACAACTTACTTTTGGAAGTAAGTCTTGATGTAATAGTAGAAAGTTTTAATTATAAATACATTATATATATATGCTTAATTGCTTTCCTGATTGAAAATCCTTGAGCATATGATTCATAATAAATCACATAAATAGTTATTTAATATATTTATTTAAACAGATAATCGTAAACTAAAAAAGATGGACTTTATTGTTTTTATTTTTATCGTTTTTATACAGGGGTGCTTCAATTTTTGTGAAAGTAAATGTTGAAGTATTAAATATATAATAAAGGCGTTTTATGTTTAAGCATTGTATTTACAACATAAAATAATATTTTAACTGTAAGCTAAAGATAACACCAATTTAAACCACTGAAGAATTTTTGAAATTCCTACCTAACATTCTGTACACATAAATATACAAGCACTCGATTATAACGAAAACTGTTTACTTAATTAGCAATACACATTTCTAAGTAATTTTGATTGTTACGTATACGCGGTTTGTTCGTGAAATTGTTAAAAGTAAACTCTAACGTCCGGTTCTTGCCATACTCGAATATCAATTAAAATACACTTAAATGTTATAAGGCCCTTTTTATATCAACAAAAGAGTTTTTCACAAACGCCAACCGATAATGTCTCGATGCTATCCCAATGACTAAACATAACGGCCATATTTTTCACTAAATGGAACAAAACATTTCACGAGAATACCCTAAATTCATAATTATATATTTTGTTTCGTCGAAGGCACGAGCGATAAAATGTTCATTTATAAGATTTTTGACACACGCATCGCTATTTTTACAAGAAATACTCTCCAATTATAACAGGTATTGGCGTTTATATAATACGAAATCAAACGGTTATGTGTAATAGAACGGTTCATGTCATAATTAAATTGAGTATTGAAATGTTTCATGGATCCGGACGTATTACAATTAAAACACAATAATTTTAAGTATTAAACGGACCGTTATGTAATAACATCGGGTATGGCAAGTGACGCGAACCCGCGAGTCCCGGTTACAACTGGATCGTACCAGAGGGGCTACGACGGAAAACCGTAGAGGGTAGGACGCTTCGGGGAAGCTCGTTCGCCGTTCGGGAACGCTCGGATTATCAGTGTACATGAGACAGAAATAACGTTTTGTCAGGGATAAGGATCTCGATATTTTTACTGAACATGGATAAGGGCGATGTTTTTGACAAAATACGAACGTGAGAAAAAAATATGGACGCGATAATGCGATTTATTTAAATTGAACTGTTAAAGGCCGGGTATGTGGATGTTTATTTCGCTTTTACGGTGTAACGAAACGAAAAGAAATCAATGTATTTTGCGTGAGCGAACGCGTTGATTATTGAAATTAATACGAATGCTACATTAATTCAGTTTCTCATTCTCGATTTACATGCTAACATATATAATATAACAGATTATACGGAAATTTTTCAAACAAAAGTGTACACTAAGAATACGTTCCTTACTTTTCAATAAACGATTATTGAACGTTTTTGAGTGGTAGCTAAGTTTTGATTCAAACTAATTTTTAGTTTAACGACTAGTTATTTTCCCGTTTAAATTATGTTTACCCATAAATACTCATTTAAATCATTTCAACTTCTTTAAGACAAATAAAGATTAATGTTACCGTGACTACATTTAAGAATTATTATACGATGTATAAAACAAAATATTAATAATGAAGCATATATTTACAACAATAAAAAAACAGGTCCACCAACTGCAATTATGGTCATCATTTAGGAATCGCTTAAAATGTTTCATAAATCAAGATGGTTATTAAATAACTTCAAAGAGAATTTACAAGTGACTGGCTTTATTGAATAAACAACATCTTTAATTGAAGTCACCGCCGTTTATGTTTCGCTGTTTAAAAAATAGTATTTATTCTGTTTCGTCATTTGTAAACGTTTGTTTTAACATAATTTACTGTTGATCTTTTTTATGAAACTATTTATAATATTATTTTATAAATGTCGTTACAATAAATAGATAAATGCATTTAACTATAACATATCTGAGTAATTTTATATTTTCGACGAATATATATTATATTAAAAATTTAAGACATAAAAGGTATTAAATAAGGTTCGTAATCATTGTCAAAATTAAAGACGCATTTGTGTGTGAAAGAAAACACGATTGGGCACTTATTAAAAATGTATTTTAAACTTTAACTGCAAGAAATTCTAAATACATACTTATTTGTCTTTTTCTGAAAATCTTGTCATTTTTGTACAAAAAGTCACCGCGGTACCATAAATGTCTCTTCATGTTGACATAATTGGTGCTCAGACCAAATAACACTCCAGAAATAGGTACTTAATTTTTATTAGTATATTTTACTACTGACCCTTCACACACAAAACAATTTGGGCCCGAGTGCGTCATAAGTTGTGTGAACAGCAGATCACTCTGGTAGCTATATATTATTTTTTTCATAACTGCGTACATGAATCAAAGGCAGACGCTTCAACACAAAAAATGTTGAATTGTTTCTGTATGTTCCGACAAAGTTTTTTTATTTTAAATTTTCATATAATCGAATCATTAATTACTGTTAAAAATATTGATAAGTTTTATATTTCGTAGAATTTTCTCATATTTACAAAAAAACACGTTAAAATGTCATTTAGGTTTAATTTGTTAAAGAGTAAAACTGTATAGAATTCAACAGCTTATTTCAAGCCCGTTGGAATAGGAATAGTTAAGTTAGGCATTGCAGCTATGCCAATGCGGCAAAAAAAAATTAGTTGAAAGATCATAAGAGATAAATTCGATGATAATATTATTGTTAGTCACTCAAGATTTACTCGAGAAGAATAATTGACATCACGAGCACCCACGTCTTGGGTGTCAAATTTAAATAGAAAAAATCTAAATCTGACATTTATCTTACCGAGAATCGAATCCCAGATCAACTTTATCGGTAGAGCAAACTCTAACCAACTAACTACACTACAGCGGGTGACTATCACAATTATCAGCCTGTGTATCAGAAAATATCCATTCTACATAATGAATAATGTGAAACAGTTTGAACCTATTCTAAAATATTATCTAAAGACTAAATATAGTTTAATACAAATCGGCGTCTCAAATTAAATATTAATTGTTTTTTTTATAATTAATTAAAAATATTTTCAATGTTTTTATGATCGAGTAATTAATCTTTTTCCCTCTTTGCTAATATAGATACGAAACTATGATTATAAAAATTGAATAAAAACAGTTTTTATCATTAAATTAAATTCAATTACTCTCAAATAAAGTATTTTAATATTAGTTACAGAATGGAATATGAAAAAATGAGAGTTAAAATTCAAATATTATTGGTCATAATAAGTTTTCATGATATAACACTATTTGAAGTGTCATAAATTTTTGTATAAACAATATAAAGAGATTTTCTTTTAGTTTTAAATCTACTTACTGAAAAGTTTTCTTTTTCTTAGCAAAAGATACGAGAGCTTTCCTTAAGTCTATGATGTCAAAAAATATACCTTCATCTCAATACGATCCCATCGTTCGGGATCTTTACACATTGTCCGAAAAGCGATCGGGAATTCTTCTTCGTTTTACGATTTGAAACGCTTTAAATATATTCTTCGTATAAAATATTTATATCTCGGAATAAAATAACCTTCACTCCTAATCGTTTGATGCTTTTTTTCTGAATACTGTTATCGTTGATACGATTAATATTCAAAATTGTTTGAATTATTTTGATTCAGTACTCTTCCATAAGTTTTGTCGATAGCGACACGGGTTTCGCCTTTCGGCATCTTCAGGTTTTATCAAGTGAAAGAATGCACTTGAACTGACGAGCTGCAAACGGTTTGTATTGTTTATATACAAACATAAAAGTGAATCCCAAAGTATAATTATTGTTGACCTAATTGATATGACTTTGCGAGAATTTGTTACATTTATTAGTTTTAATGAATTAATTGGGTTATTATTATCGCGTATCCTCAGTTCAAGTGCATTCGTGCACTTGATAAAACCTAAAGATGCCAAAAGGCAAAACCCGGGTGGTTAACGAAAAAACTTATGGAAGAGGACAGAATCAAAATAATTTTAATTTGATATATTTGAAGTTCCATTAAGCACCTTCAGTCGAAGTTCTCAATTATAAATTGTACATTTGACGACAAATTAGCCTCAAAAACATTTAAAACTTTGACATAAAATATACGGTTGAGTAAAAAAAAAAAAAAAAATTACGGCCTTGGTATGAAGAATGCGCGTTAAATGCCCAAGCACCCGTTTCGTTCATAACAATGTAATAAACTGACATCCGTTCACTTCAGAATATGTTTTTGAGATGAACGAGACTAAGCAGTGGAAAAAAACAGGACATAAAAAAAATCCCAAAAAAGTGTGTCACGTTGTTAAACCCCAACGTAAAGGTCTGCGCTCCACAATCATTTATCATTCACCAAAAAAACATCGTACTTTTTTATTTATAATGGTGACTCTAACTTCCGCAGTACTGAAGGTTATGTACGGAGAGCATTCACGATAAATCACAGAAATTCTTTTATTCAACTGTTTTGACACCACTAGTAATCCTTAAGATTCCAAATATTCATATTCATTCATTGAGTTCAACTTAAATACGATAATCCTTCTTATAAATCGTTTAGTCAAATTTCAAAGATCGTGATGTTTATTCTTCAAAATATAATTTCGGAAATTCTGACCATGATTGACAAGTAAAAAATAGTTTGATATTAATGTGATTTATTTAATAACGAGAAACTTAATAAGAATATAATTATAAGCTTACAGAAAATAACAAGACTTATTTTGACAAACATTTAGTATTGGGAAAGTTATGCAGCGTATTTATATTATTTTTTTAAAAATACATTACTTAATATTACCAAAAGTTGAGTAGTGAGAAAAATATTAATTTACACAATTTGTTAGATACATTACTTTAGATACATAATAATTATCCAAGTATTAATATAACACTTTAATGTGCCTTTCTTACCATATTTTTAATATAATATATTTTTTTTTTAAAATATCTTTTTAAAATAAAAGATGTCACGTGATTAATTCTTAACCAATCTTTAAAATATTATTTTTTCAACGTAATACATTAAGAAAAAAGAAAAAAAATAAAGCATAAAGTGGCCAATTATAATTAAAATAGATATTTTTTGAATGATATGAAAAAATATTCAAAAAATAAAATACTCATTTGCACTAATTTATATTTTTATTTAATAAGGTCAGGACCGGTTTCACTCATGACTAGTATTATCAACTTATGACGTGAACAAAACCGGTCCTAATATTATTTATTAAATGCGGGAATTAGTACAAATGAGTACTTTATTTTTTGAATATACTGTTTCTCCTCTCTTGACAGTGAACACCCTAAAATGGATATGAAAAGATTTGTACTATTCTTGTTCATGTTACATAGATATGCTGAAAGCTAAAACAATGGTCATGGACAACATCACCTCTAAGCTGCGCGCGCGCACGGCCGCGCAGCAGTTAGGAAGCCCGCTGTCATTCTGAGTTGGCGCGGACTACAAGACAGTTATTCAATTAATATTTGATCTCATTTGATTCGGATTGATCGTTACTTTTATATACATAATGCATTTCTGATTTTTTATTTTTTTAAATGGGGTAACAAAATAAGTGGTTGTTATTCAACAGTCAGTGGCGGTTCTAGGTACTGGGTTAGGTGGGCTAAGCCCGACCTGCATTTTTCACCCAAAACTTTAGATGGCTGAATAAAAATGAACAGCAATTCGGCCGCTGAACAAAATAAATACATTTATAAGCATAACTAACCTTTTCCAAATGAATATAATATCTTTGTTTTAATTTTCCTCTGTCAATATAAGACAATGTTACGTCTACCTACAATCATATTCTCGATTGTGTTTTGTATTACAATTTTAATCTGAGCCAGCATAAAAAAAACAATAACCCTATAAATACTTCAAAGGGAACAGGCAACGTCGCGTCACACTGGCAACACCACTCAAGGGCTAGCGATGTTTAGCTCGTAACCACAGACAATATTTCTTTACACTGGGGCGCAATCAAGCACGATTAGATTTTTTTTTATTTGTATGTACGGAAACGTCATCAATCACAAACGATTGTGTTTCAATCTGTCAAGCTTCTGTTGATCGTTGGGGGCTAAACAGAATCTGCCCATTACGCATACTTATGCATTGAAACACAAAACCAATATCGTTGTATTGTATGAAAGTGACAGGTATTGACTTTCAGTGACAGCAAGTGACAGTTCTGTATTGCTTTTAGTAGGTACTTGTTATTTCACTTTGAAAGAGACGAATTTAAGGATTCCGTATTCTATTATTTCTTAGTTACATTAGCATTGATTTTATTATATAATAATTCATGCATTGCAGTAGTGTCGTAGTATTTGTTAATTTGCTTGTAGATTAATGTATAAGGTGAAGTAGAAATATGCTTTTCTCTAGCCCACCCAAGATTTTAGGTCAGGAACCACCACTGATTATAGTTATAAATAGTTTTCATAGTTTTAAAAAACTGCTGTAGAAACCTAATAAGTACAGAATATTGTTCCTATGTAATAATTTTATAAACAATTAAATTGAACATTATTGAATATTAAGAGAGATATAAAGTTTTGGAAACACTAGATATTTGTATGGTTCATTGAACAATGAAGCACTTAAAATAAGTACCAACAAAGCAATAATTATCGTCACAATATGCAAATTGGCAAACGTCCATAATTAATTATTTTTTTCCCATTTCACCTGACAGAGATAAATGTATCGAGCCCAAAATAAAAACAACTTCATTGTTATTTTATTATCTTTATTTTCTGAAAAAGAATGCTCACATTTTTTTTCCAACGGCTCTGCGTTTTAATAAATAAAAAATATATTCTCCGTGCCTGTATAGATGTTTTATCATTTATCAATTACGAAAACTAATTTTGAAATCAGCTAAATAAATTTACATTGGGCTTCATTGTGGATGCAAACAAGTTTTGAAAAAGGCTTTGTTTAACAGTTTGTTTTTGCTTACAAATAATTGGTACTAACAAATTCATCTTCAAAAGTATTGTTATTTGAACGTTTTCCGCAACAAAGAATAAGGGAACATAAAAACATATATTTTTCACCTTTAAGGTTTTAATTGTCAATACTTGAAGGAAAGATAAAATATTCCTAATATCAAAATTGTTCGATTGCAGGAATAAAATATATAAGTGATCGTTTGATCAATTTTCATCTCACAACTTATTCAACACACTACTCACAACAGAGTTTCATGAGCATTTTTAAATCGTTGTAAAGTCATACCGAATAACGATTAGAAGTTAAGTAATTTCTGCTGCATTAAAGTAACCACGATGATAATAATATAACAACCTTAGTTAAGTACAGTCGTAAAACCTTTCCGTATCGTTGAAGCTTTGATACATTCTCAACAATTGACCAAATGAATATCGGGTAACATTTGGGATCAATTAAATAAAAGCCTCGAGTTTTGGCCGCAGAGCTTTTCATTTGTGCGGGAAAAATTTGCGGTGGAAAGCTATACGAGTTTTCACCTCAAGAGGGTGGGACTAACAGAGGAATAAAGTCGTGGACGGTTGCCTAGCGACGTTATAGTAGGAAAGAGGAGCGAAAGAGGCAATGGAATGCCGGAAGGTGACGTTGGAGGAAGCAGAGGGGGAATGGAGGACCGAGGGAAAACGGTGGAGGCTGATGCGGGATCGCTGAATTTTCAGAACAATGAAAAGCGCGGAAGGTGGGTAAAGCACGAGAGGATATAGCGAGAGCCTTCCTACCAAAATAGGTAGGATAATTATAAAAAAATGGTGATATGCTTGCACGTATTATTTATTAATTTTACCGGATACGCAAAAGATTTTAGGGGCATTTATTTTGGTACACTGTTGTTTTCCGTTAAACATTCCAAGGCTTTAATTTTTTGTTGTGTTAAGGAGCATTTTAATTGAAGTGTTATAATAAATTAGATGCAATAACTAATCAAAATACGTTTATGGCTCGTTTTATTATACGGTTAATTATTATGATTGAAATGAGTGATTTAAAAATACTTATTATAATTTTGTATACAATGCCAATATTATTCATCAAAATATTTTAGTTATCAACATGATAAAAATATTTTATATCAACTTAAGCGAATTAATAAATTTATATACCATACGATTTTCATAAATTTCTTATGCTGGCATGATTTTAGTATTTTAATTTTGATTGATATATTTTTGATATAGGTATAAATATGTCACTTCGAAGGTTTTTTATAAAAAATAGTAAAGGGTGTACATACATTGATAAAAGAATACGATTTCATAAATTTCTTTCGTAGCAGTAACAAAAAAAATCCCATTTTATATACAGTAAATCAGGAAACCATTTTAACCTTGACCTACTGCCGTCAAAGAAATATATCCAAACAAGATGTATATGTATTGATTCCGTCTAACTTACAGAAGAAGCGTTCGGTGAATAGTCGCTTTATATAAATATATATATACATACATACTTAAGTTTTTTAATAAATATATTTAAGTAAAATCTATAATATATGAGAGAAGCTTTTATTTTATTTTTATTTAAATATACATTCCACGTTTAACTAAGTTTAACTAAGGCCACTGTTTTAACTATATTTAATTGTTCGCATATAAATACCATACATATTTTAATTTAAAATATATTATGCATTAATTTTACTTGAATTTATCAAATAATAAAAAAAACCGCACTTCATAAGTAGCCTGTATTGTTAAAAATACGCAAGTAAAGAAAAAAGTGTTCCTGATTTGAGTTAATTAAATTTAAAAAATACGGGTTTTTTTAACTTTATATTATCTTGATTTAATAATGAATAATTAAAACTGACAAAATGAAGGTGAAATATTTTTGTACAAGGCAAACATTTGTAAAAATATTGCTAGTAAGAATTCTGAAGACGAGTCAGTTGGTAAGGTACTGTTTAATCACTATTACACTCTATGCCAAATTAATAGCGTCGATAAGGCAACAGTGTTTAACTATTTATATTTTTAAAAAGACGAGAAAAAAATGCATATACTACAACCACAGAAACTAGTGCTTTTTCCTCCTTATTTGGTATATATAAAGTGTATTCGTACGAAGTGAAGTAAACAATGTATTCACTGACCTCACTAGACGTCAAATAGCAAAGTCTGGAATCTGTACTCTCTATGGAAGCCTGCTGAACCATGCCGTATCGCTGAGTTTCTCGATCACTCAAGTAATCGGAACGGAGACTGTCTTGGCGATCAAACATGCCCCTGAAAAATTCATTCAACAGATATAAAATACAATAAAAATGGCAATCAAAAATGTTATCGTGGTCATTCTATTTAATGAAGCACGGAAGACCATATTTCTTTCAGATATAATAAAAGTCTGATTTATTTTCTGCTTAGGAAAAGATTCCGTGCTTAAAAAGCTCTATTATGGTACAAACTACTCATGTATGATAATGAAGACCATATTTGTTTTTTTATCTTTCTAATTACCATACAAAAAATACAGTTCTTACGATGATTTAAGTTTGAAATAGCTATTTTAAATCTTTGAAAATAAATACGGTTATTATTCTTACTTCACAAACATCTTAAGTTATTGGTGTTTTTAATTTTTAAATCAGTTTATGTACTTAACGTATTTTTAATTTTACGTGGTATAGTTTTTGATAGGTTTATATTTAAAGTTGAATCGTTCAAATTATATACATTCACACAAGTTTCTATTTACACCAAAAAAAAATCTCGAAACCTATTTTAAAAGTTAAGTTGACAAAAATTATGTAATTAGTTTATTTACCTGAAAAAGACAAAAAACTTTATAATATATTCCATCTAATAACATTAGATTAGTATTATTATCGACTATTTATTTTAAACATTAACTTCTATAAAAGTATTATTTATAAACAGAAATGATAAACTGTGCTAAAATAAAAAACGAAAAGAGAAAAATTATTAAATCTTGGCAATGTATTACACTCATATTCCATTAAAAGATTTTTTCCTTATAATAAAATTTACCTTAGCCAATCTCTTCTGTGTATTTGGGTTCTGAGATATGGAGACCATTACTGTGATTACTGGCAACATTACGCTCGGAAAGTTTCGCGTTCTTTAAAAATAATTAATGGCTTAGAAATTATTTTAAACGACTCAAACATGCTCTGTGAATTTCAATTTAAAAAAAATAATTTTGGAATTGTAAAAAAAGAAAATTATTTCCTGTTTATTCGAAAAGCTCGTTAAATTAGCTGCTTCGTGTTAATTTATTATGAATTGTCATTATTTAAAAGTCGTCGATTAATAACTGCATGTCATAGAAAATGGTGTTTAATAATAAAAACGAATTCATTTGTATTTTCACCCCAGTGAAATTGTATACATAAAATATTCTCTTGACAAATATGAGTATTTGAAAATATTTGTCTTACTAAATAAAGACAGATACAAAATAACTATTTTGACAGATATTATCATGAATAAAAACTTTGGAGATGTTTTGATAGTTAGCATATAGTGTACTATAACTATAATGATTTTTATAAGAAAGATATTTTTAATATGAGAAAATCAACCTTTCAATAACAAATTCTTCCACGATCACTTTGTTTTTTAAAAAAAAAACATTTTTTGATAATTAAAAAAAATCTTAATGAAACTGCTGACTTAGTAGATTTAATTCCGGGATCGTTATTTCATAAACTAACTATCGTATAAATATTGATTGAATTGGCATTTAATTGGTAGAACTCCATTAAAATTAGGTGAAAAAAATATCAAAGTATTGTAGTGCTACAAATATTATTGTATAAATAGTTTATAATTATTTCGGCTTACGCCTTTATTACAATTATGTTTAAGCTAACAATTACTTAGCTATATATAGGGGCTTAGAAGAAATACACAATAAATCTTCTCATATATTTTAACATCTTAACATACACATATTGAAAAATCATATAAAATTATTACTTAATATTATATTAAATTCTAAGTTGTTTTAGAATTATTTCTTATTGTATTACAAACAAAGAAAAAAACAAGCAAGAGTATTAATTCGTAGTTTTCACGTGGTTAAGAGTCATTAGTTACCAAAAAGCAAATAATTTTTAATACTATTGAATTATCATAAGTAGTTAAACTGTTTTATTATCTTTTATTTATGATTAGTTTATTAAAAATGTAGAAAGTGTTAGATATTAAAAAAAAGAAGAAAAAAAGAGTTTTTTTAGTAATAGCGGCTGGGCCGCGCTTGTAATGTTTATAATGGAGGTTCAATAATGTGCCAACCGCTGCTCGAAGGAGTCAGTCCTATTGCTCTTGTATCCGGAGTCATTGAGACTGCCTTCGTGCCTGAGGCTGGGCAGCGAGTCCCAAGGCGATCTCCTGGCCGCCCCTGCCTGGCTGCCCTGCCCGGCGACCCCCGCGCTGCGCCCTCCTACGAAACCGCTTCCAGCTGGGCCCCCGCCTACGCCTCCTTGACTCTGACCCTGGCTAGGAGCTCCAGATGCTGACCTCCAACCGTCAGAATGTCGAAACCACTGAGCTCGTGCTGACTCTCCGATGCAGGAAGCGCAGCGGGAATTTGATACGAAACTAGTGATGATATAAAAAGAAGAATTCATTTACCATCTAATTTTCGTTTACTATGGAAAATAATTTGGAAGAAATTTATATTTATACTCTAATTAAATAATTTATATCGTTTATTTGTGATTGGATCATTAAAGACACGAAAGATTGAAATAATATTTTTTTCCCTAAACATGGTAATCAAAATATTTTTTATCAATGACACTGCTTGATTCATTTACATACGTATTTAAGTATGCAACCTTTCCTATTTAAAATATTCAATCTAAAAATCGTTTTCTTTCACTGAATTCATTGCTACTACTTTATCGTGATTAAAATTATCAACGAATTCGGTGAAAATCTGGAGAGTCATTCAGCAAGATGATACTTTTCGACAGTAGTCCAAGTAAGTACATATTCATCAATTGTTATGATTTTCTTTTATTTTTGTGTCAAATAGTAAACCAGATTGAATATAGAAATACCAAAATAACAAGTTGAATAACAAAGTTATTAGTTTAATTTGTTTATTAAAATTTAACTTTCACAAAGCAACAGCCGAATCCACCGAAAATGTAAAAATATCTGATTGACAATATACAATTATTTATGAAATCTTATTTATAAATAACTGAATTGAATGTTGAAAATTGTTTTATTTTTTACACAAAGTTATTTAAATACAGATTTATAACTCAAAGTGACTGGCATGGCTTATTTTTTAAAATAATATAAACAGGTATTTTTTAATTAATCTTCTAATTCAATTAATAACATCTATTTTAAGCCAAGATCCATATAATCTGATTAAATCTTAATCACATTCCATATTTCTATCTTATATGTTCCATTTTTAATCTAACATGAACAATATACACACATTAAAACACTGAATCATACAATTAGTTTTATTATTATGTCACAACAATTGTTTAAAACATATATTTATGTCATAATGTAAACGAAATAACCTAACAAATTTCACTATCGATCTATGTAAAGAATACACAACGTAGAAAATATGTAAAGTGTAAATTAGTAATATCATTAAAGAGTTTGTTGAAGAGATTATCAGACATTTAACTAGTATATGCATAGTTAATAGTGGTTTGTTGTACAAAACAAAACCAGGTAAACGTGTTGCTGTGTATACACAATGTACTAGAAGGTCTACGGAAACAGGTCGTTTGTTAGATATACATGAATGATTGCTAAGTCAATCTATCATGTTATTGTCGGTGTTGTGTATGTCAAACATTCTATCATGCACGAAAGAACTACATTATGGCTATACATATATAAAACTAGTTATTTTTGCATGTCCTTAGTTACAGCTTTATGCGAACGTGGCTGCGCTTAAAAGCGTCAATTTAACCTATGATTTCTAACTAGAATTAGTCTAATTTATAAAGAGTTTCAAGGCAATACCTTAAGCCGATTACATAACTCAGCCAATGTTTATAAATTGTCAAAAATCCAATCGTTCGAAATGATTGTTTATAATAATGTCGTATTAGTGTTGAAGTGCACGGTTACGAAACCTGAAATGCGGAAGTGTCAGATTTGGATGCGCAGCTTTCTTGCGCAGATGTTTGCCCAATCAAATCGTTGCCAAAAACGGCATCCTTATTGATCGGGTACCTCTAACTTTTCAAAAAAAAAGACCCTAGCTTTTCACTTGACGATGATTTTTCATTTCCGCTATGGCCTCATAAATTTTCAGATACTTCAAATATCTCTTTTGTTAAAATAATATCTGGGGTAAAATAGTGCTCTGAAATTAATGTTTGGATTCAAAAGCTGACAATGGATAAAATTGTTGTATTTGAGGCTCATGATTTTTGAAATGTTTTATCTTATAACTTGAATTTTGAAAATAGCGTTAATGTTCATATGCAACCTGCATTAAAATTTTACGTATAAACTTGTATGTTTTCTTTTCAAGAATGTCGGAACACATTACACTTGAAGTTTCGTACACTCTTTCGAACCATGGCGACCATTGCATATTGACGCCGTTTTCCCTGATTACATAAAAAATTTCAAGGACTTAATGATGCGCAAAGCGGAACTGAAATAGCATCGAATCACATGGAATTAAATTGAAAGCATATGGATTTAAATCGATTTAGTTTTGTTTGAGCAAATGACATTTTTAAATTAATTCTTAATTACGAGAATGTCATAAAGTATCAATAAATATGAGCCCTCGAGAGGTGAAGTGACCTAAATAGTAATATAGTAAAACTTTTTCTTGGACCTTTAGGTACAATTACGACTTTACTTGGTGTTTTGGTGGATTGCAACCTTTGTTAATGAAACCATCAAAAGATTTAAATCTTGATTCAAAGTTACAAGGAATTGATTATCAATTGATCTCTCGAGAGGTGAAGTGAGCCAACTAGTAAAATGATAAAACTTTTTTCTTGGACTTTCAAGTATTATACTATCATGTCTTTATTTGGTGTTTTGGTGGATTGCATATGTTTATTTCACGGAGATAGCACTATTGTAATGTGTATTTACTGAGGTTACTTCACTTTTATGATACTTTAAGACGTGTAGAATATTACAACGCATCTAGCATATTTTTCTAAAATACCACTTGGCTCACTTCACCTCTAATGGGTTCATTATAAAACATTAATAACTGCTTCCTCGAAATACGTTAAAGAACATACAATATAATCAATAATGTAATATTATTATTTAAAAAAAACATTATAACGACTCTGATAAAAAATACAAACAAATATTTATTTAATAAAATTTATAATTTTGCATGTTTATTGAGAATACACATTAAACGAAGGATTCTTTCACTAAATTACCAGTTTGAAGTAATGTTATAATTTAAAATAATAAATAATGTATTTTTAAATGGTTAATGTAAGGGAGGATTTCGTAATTTATTAATTCAAGAACAAGAAAAGTATTTTTCTATTAATATAAAATTTAAAATAACTTTGATTATTCCACGTATTGTGTAACTAACTGTGACACGTGTTTTGTCTCTTTCAGAGGCATCTTCAGACATACTATCGCAAAATTTGCTTAAGTAATGAAGCAAGATTGATTCTAAGATTTTAATTATGAAATTACAAAATAAAGTTTGGGTTTTTTTTCTCTTTTAAGGTAAGCAAAGAGGGGGGTGATTGAATCGAAATAAAGCAAGCAGAAGTATTTTTCTGTAAATATCTTTATCAATACAATTTAAACACATTTGAGACAAGTTTTTGTAATAAAAACAATTATTACTTAAACAGATATTTTGTATAAGATAAACATAATAATAGCAAAATCATTAACTTTACGAGAACTATTGTTTATTGAATGTAATATCGGTCTGCCATTTAAATGCTAATTCAATCAATGAACATACTTACAATATTTGACATAAATATAAAAAAAATATCTATATTGCGTCTCTAATGTTTGCAAAAACTATATGAATTTATATACTAACCTTGGGTTATGGTCACTCATATATCCTTGGTCTCGATCCCGTATTCTTTCTCTATAAAATAGATCAAAATTATTCATTTATCGACATCGTCGTATTATCATGTTTTTAATGAGTTAAACTAAGTCTTTAAATTACCTTGTGTTGTGATCGCTTAGATACCCTCTTTCTCTTTCTCGCTCACGTTCTCGTTCTCGGTCTCTCATTAATTCATTTCGATCACTGAAAAATTGTTATCAACTTGAGAGTATTTAAACAATAGCTCACTAGACTTACGAATAGAAGAAGTCTTTATACTACTGTACATAGCTAAGAAAAATATAAATAATCATACATTTAATTTCAACTTGAAGTGGTAGAAGAATTTTAATTTAATTATTGTATGTGAATACTTTGTGTTTCATTAGTTCATAATATGATATGAGGAGCTTGGGAACAAAAATGACCAGATCCACTTTTTTTGAACAGAGGAAAAACACACTTTTATTTTAACTCTTAGTTGCATGGAAATTGCCAGGGTTTAAGTCCAGGGACCCCTTCATGGAGAAAAATTTGAGCACGGCCCCCAAGTGAAATAACTCCCAAGGGAAATAACAACCCTAAATTAATTTTGACCGGCCACGGACCTCCTGAGCGGTCTCAGGGACCCCTGGGGGTCTGTAGGAACCACTTTGGGAACCACTGGTTTAAGCGATGATAAAAATTAAATTCTGTTATTTTGAATCAGTAATACAATATTATAGCGATGTTTTGTTTTTTTCCCAAAACTGGATTTAATTGTGTTTGATCCCAAGCTTCTCAATTATTTATTAGATATATACATTTTTTTAAACTTATATCTCATTAATATGACCTTAATTAAACAATTAAAAATAATATAGTAATAATCAAACAATTCTTAGACTAAATCAAAAACTTAATTGTTTTATCTTAGGTGTTTTAATTTACCTATAATATCCATCCCTTTCAGAGCGGTCTCTTCCAACACTCGGTGGTCTCTCCACGCTGAGACGATGAGGGAGTGGAAGAGTTGAAGACTTAGCGCCAGGCGGAACTTGACCAGTATTACGTAAGGCATTTATCACTGCCAAGACATGAACAGAACGATACACACGTTACAAATATATTCAACAAAGATTTCAACTTTTTATAATAAAAAACTGTAACCATTGTAAAAATCAGTCATATTTAAATTATAACACTTAATTTGGCTACAGATACACATATTGTGTTAAACGTACAATGTACTATTTTTTACCTGGATAAACTTTAATTGCATGACAAATTTAAATAAAAACAATACCAATTTTAATTTTATAAGTAAAATTAATTTTTGCGATGTAAAAGCCGAAAAACAATCAAAAATATTACATGAATACAAATGATTAATAATCGAATAATATAAGCCACAATCAAACTGATATTTAGCGTTGATAATTTTCTATTATATATAATATAAGAAATAATATTAATGGAAAATTTCTCTCAATAGTTTACTTATTTGCGTTAGTTATTATTATTTATTCAGCATTAAATGTTTCAATTAAATAACAAATTATAATGTTAACCTTTTTTCAATATTGAAATAATTAAAGCTTGCAATCCAAAAACTGGTTATGTCATTGAAATCACATTTAACAGAAAATATTAAAAACCGTAGAGCGAGAATAAAATTATCAATGTGTGATATCACATGCTCAGTTTTTGTAAATTTAAAATCTTTATCATAGTTATGTAGCTTACAATATAGACATTCATCAAAAATGGCATTCATAAATCATTTCTCGATCTGGACTGACAGAGCTAGTTTTTGGAAAAATGGTTTCAAATGGTTCACTCAATACTCAAAATAAATAAATTTTACACACATCTTCTTGGCGGATAAGGACTGCGTTGATTCGATCCTGGCAAACTTTCAGCGAATTCTATTAGACAAAATAAATTTTATTTTTAAAAAATAAATGTTTATACATACGTATGAATGTATGATGGTTAAACGCGAAAAAGTAAACGTAAATATTTGAATTGGAGCATTTTTAAGTCGATCTTTACTAACGATAATTATCATCATGCCCTAAGGGTAAAGTGCAAAAGATCACATGTAACACATGACATGTTTTGTAAAAACATTACTGCATTAATCAATATTATTTTTTTTGCTTAAAACATATCCCAAATTGTGTTTGATCATTTATAGATGACTCCTTACAAAATCAATGACACAATACGATCCAATATTTTTGAATACAAAATAACGCAACACAACTGGCATTTTTTTGCCAAATCAATTGTAAAAGACTCTGCCATCTTCTACGCTAATTCTAATTCTGATAAACGTTGAAAAAATTAAGTATGCTAAAATAGTTTTATATTATTTTAAGAACCGAAAATATATTGTCTCACGCAGAAGATAGGATTATCAAATTAGCCCTTAAGAAGTTAAGTGAGACAAATAGTAAAATGATGAAACCTTTCCATTAAAATTTTAATCATAATTCCGTGTTTAAAAAGAGTTTTTTGTTTATTGTATGTTTTTATTTCAGGAATAAAACACTTTTGCCGTGAGTATTTACTATTCCTACTTCATATTATAGCGCGTCGAACTCAATGTTTGCTAAGACATCATTTGGGTAACTTCACTTATCATGAGTTCAAATATTTTTAGACAAATTTAAATTTGAAATTTACATATATTCTGACACTGTTAAAATATAATGTCAGCATTTGTAATCTAGTGGTAAGAACTTTACCCTACCAATCGAGTAGTGCTGACCTAAAATCTCAACAAGGTGATAATATTTAAGATTTTGGAAATGGGTGCTTGTGATTCTCCTTGGGTCAATCTGCGGTAACTTTGAAAACAGTTTTCATTTAAGTGTCATTTAAAAATGTCAATATATCTTATGGATATTAGAATAAATGAATATGAAAAAACACCAAAACGAAATGAACATTTATAAGATGGAAAATTATTAAAAAATATGTGCGCGTAATAAAAAAAAAGAAAACAATAACAAAATAACCCTAATTGTTAATTAAAGAAACTTACGCCATGTGTTGAAAAAAAATACATTTAGAAACATACAATGAACTGATATGAGTGAATATTAATAAAAAATGGCATATTCACTTCTGATATACACACCGAGATTCTCCATGCTTTGGGAGAGTAGAGCCTCAAAGGTGTGAAGGCTGTAGCTTTCGGCGTCCATTCCCTTAGCAAGGGTGTTTCTTAGATGCATCTCATACTCAAGTAGGAGCCGAGAAGTTGGTGACCCAGGGGTTGGTGTTGCGTTTGTTTGCTGCATTTGCTGCATTTGCTAATGAAAAATATACATTTGTATTTTTGAATAGTTATATCAATGATGGCAAAAAATTGATTGGATGATGGACTCCCACTGCTAAAAATTCATAACATTATTAAAAATGTTCTTAATTTATTTTTACACTTCAACTCCAATTGAAGAGCATATCGACTGTGGAAAAGAAAAAGGACATAACAGTCGCCAGTTCCTAGGGCCATTCGACTGATCAACTCATTGCCTAGAGAACTGGACATTTTTGGTGATAGTGTCCGTGAATCGTCCGTGAGTCCGTTATTCTTTTTTATTACTTGATTTTGTTGTATTATGTAGTTTTATTTTTTGTCTCATTATATTTGTCAACTACATGGCGAATTGGCGTCAGCTGTAATGTCATGTACTGTAATTTTGATTTTTTTTTAAATCATAAACAATAACACATAAGATTTAAAAAACCGAAAATTGACTTTTGCTAATATAAATTTTATAAATTGTTTGTGAAAAATCTTTTTTTAAGTTATTATTCCTGGTCGCAATTTTCACAGGCCTTTAATTATCAAAACTTAAAAGTTTAATTTATATAGTATTTTGTCATTTTTAGATTACATCCTTTTTATGAAAAGTGTATAGTTGTAAAAAAATGTAATTATCGAAAAAAGCTGTTTTGAAAAAACTGTGGGTTACGTCCTTTTGCCTTTCCACAGTCGATATGGGTTTCATAGATTATCACAGCAGAAAAATTTCATTCAATGCTTCTTTAATTTGATAGAGTTATCATAATAATAATAATGGGAGTGGGGATTATTGGCCATTATTTAGATCGGATTGTTGGAAGGGGTTTTCAGACACCACCGAAATCCATACTATCGGGTATTCAAAAGAAATATTTATACTAACTTTAATATAAAAAGAGTTTCTTTTGTAAATGTTTCAAAGAATTTCCGAGAATTTCGATGAAATTTTTATTTTAAGCTGATAAAACATTTTTGCAATAAACTCAAATATAATTCTGTCGTGTGATTGTTAAGATTCACTGCCCAATATATAAAATACGTATTTTTAAAAAACATTTCAAAATAACTGTTATTTTGTGGTATATTTGATATGATTTTTTTCAATATCGTTCTACTAAAACACAATTATATTTCATATAACATATTTCAAAGAAACTTTAAAATATGAATATGTGAAATCCCACTTTCACAATTTATGATATTCTTTAGTAGTCAAATGTTTTATCAAGATGATTTTTTTTTTCAAATTTACGCAAGATAACATATTTCTTCTATTATATTTAAAATGAACAACCTGGTGATGATGTCCTCGTCTCCCTCCTTGAAAATGCTGGGGCTGGTCTTGATCGGAGTTTCCATTTGAAGAACTTGGTGTCGTGGCATAGCACTGATTATCAAACATAACATTGTCTGATGGTGGTGAAAGATCTCGTTCCAGTTCCAGGTAAAGACCTCGTCCTGGATATCCTCCGCCTCCACCTCCGCCGCCACCTCCACCGCCCGTCGAGCTAGTCGTTGAATGTTGTCGACCGATTTCGTGAGACGATCTACAAAACGTTATAGTTTTATTATATATAATTATCAATTAATACAAATACATAAATTATCAAAAAAATGTTCTGAAAAATAAACCGGATTCTCGACAGTGCTTGTTATATTTCTAATTATGGATAGCATATCGCATTGAAGCCTACTTGGGTTTGTTTAACAAAGACTGGTATACTATAAAAAAAATATTTTCCAGATAATTTAAACCAAACAACTTCGCAGCATATTCCATTAAACATTGTCTTATATGAAGTCATAAAGAATATATCACTTTTCAATTTCCTAAGTTATTCACACTGATTACATTCCCAGAAAAACTCTCACTACCCGCTCATTAAAAATTACATATTCAAATGTTATTGCAAGGATGGTTATTTTAATTATTTAATTAACAGAAATGAAACAAGGAATGAAAAATCTGCTTTAAAAACTGTAATTTTATTATAATTTAATATTAGTACAAATCATAATTAATATCATTGATTGATTGAAGTTATGAAATGGTATTCCTGGAAACAAAATCTACATTTTGTATTACTACAAACATAAATTTTTAAAAATAATTATCATATGTCTTCAAGAGAGTTAAGAAGTGAATATAGCACGATTTAATAGTTTACCAAATTTGAACTTGTTCAATAACTCCTTTTCGTGAAGATCAGTATAAATAAGAATTATCACGGTATTTTTATCAATTTAAAGATTCAATGTTAGCCTTTAAATATTAAAATTTAAATTTCTTACAAAAATACGTCGTCTGATGTTAATGATACCAATATAAACCCATCAGTTATTCCATGTAATGATAATTTCTTCAATTATCTTTTAATGTTAATTGATTGTTATGAACCCATTGCATTGACTGATTGGTATCGTTATTGTTCATGTAAATATTTTCAACAATTAAAATAAGTTTCCGTTAGTATCTAAGCAATATTAAACTAAATAAAAATCAAAGCAAATATAGTCGTATAAAGCTTGGAAACTATTATAATGCTACCTAATTTTCTTAATATGTATTTTTATTTTTATATAACACAATGATACTTTATTTAAACTCAAAAAGTAGATTTTTAGAGAATTAAATACAACACTAGTGTAATTTTGATTTATAAACTCATTATTTCAAATGATATATCAATCTTAATTTGAAAAAAAAATAATGATCAATTTGTTTCGATAAATCACATAAAACCGACTTGACAACATGTAGTATATTTTTTAACGAATGACTGAAAGTACGCAACCCAATGACTTTATAATAACGAGAGAGAAAATCAACACCTTCCAGCCTTTTCACTGTCCGAAATCACTACAGAAACAAGATCATTGAAACGGAAATTGAATTATATAAACGAATATATTATCTAAGCTAATATCTAAGCTAACTTATAAATATTAATTATGCTCCTGGAATAAAAGTCACATACTTTGCATACATCGGACTTCCGTTTAATCCTTTCAATAGCAAGGGGTGAGATCTTCCGTTCGCCTCTTTCCCAAAAAGGATACTCAACAAGACCTTACACCTATTATAAAAGAAGCATTGTAATCCACTCCATAATTCACATTGGCTTCAAAATTGTTCAACTTTTTGTAGACTCTTTTTACATGCTGATTTTGACTGTATGCTGTCAAATCCGGTACATTTTCGATACAATCAATACAGAGTACGTTCTCACGATCAGGAATTTGTTCAACTTTACTTAGCGAACAAATGAAGAGTGTGTCGGCGAGAACATGTCGAGTGAAATTTTTGGAAATATCAAGAAATGATCGATGCACGCGGGATGAATATATTGTGTGTAAATTATCATTTACACTCGAGTACCGAATCGTTGAAAATAGGACCGAGGAGCGACGGGGTACAAAGTGACCCCAGAAAAATATTTTCATTGCATTTATTGAGGTATCATTGTAGAGTACAATACATATCAGCTAGATATTATTGGTATTTAGCAAATGGTTGAAATGGGAAGAATTTTGAAATGTGAATGTACCCCACAGGAACTCAAAGGTCACAACTATTAGACCAGGGGCCACCAACCCCGTGCTTGCCAACTAATTTTCCCCCCAGCAAATCGTTTAATTCCTAAGATTTTGGATTTCAAAATTCTTGGAAGAGCTAAAATAAATACGAGTCGCGCTGATAATTGATAAATTCCCGAGTTATAAATAAACTTGAAAAATGTGGTGCCCGCAGCCCTACCAATATGTTAGAAAGCACTTTAGGGTCCAAAAAGGTTGGTTACTCATGTATTAGAATAAGACTAATGCGATGCCGGAAATATGAACTAAAATCGAAGTATTTCACTGGTGGTCAAATATATATAAGATATATAGAAACGATACAAATTATTTGCTAAAAAGTAGATTTTGAATTTGAATGGCGGAAAATGCCAAAATGCGAATCCCAGACGTTCGTGACAAATTTTATATTTTACAGAATTTGAACGATTTAAATTTAATATAAATGTGTTTATTTTTAGTATCCTAATTAAAAACAGCCATATTTACTCACTTCATTAGTTACAATGCCAGTTTCTCTGTTTAGACCTCATTTAGACCAACCAGTTCGCGGCCGAGCAACAATAATGACCAAATAAGTGTGTACACCCATATAAGTATTTTAGTAATTAGATTAATTTTTACGTGTGTTCACGCACTGAACACCTATTTAGACACGGTGAAATGTGAGAGAGGACGTGCTGTAGGGGGATCCTCTGAGTCGATAAAATATAAATGATTTCATTCAAATCACTCTGCCGAATCCCGCGCATCACGCTCAAATTGTTTTGTATTCAGTCAAGCTTACTGTCTCGAACTAGTACTCGGTTAGTTTAAATGAGACGTTAGATCTTTATAGTGTGACCACCTTTTATTCAAGAATGTTTAAAATGAATTAAGCCATAATAACCATAAATGTATGTACCTTGAAGCCGAAAATCTTCCAGAATGTTGATTTTGTCCTCTATTGCCATTGTTATTCACATTGGGGTGATGCGGTCCAGCGTAAGTACCATATCCGCCTCCTCCGCCTCCTCCGCCACCACCGCCGCCGCCACCAGCTCCGTAGCGCCGTCGTCCCACTTCCGGTGACGTTACTGGGCTTTCTGCAGATGGCATTGGTTTGAGCATTCGTTTCAGGGTGTTTGAATCGAGAGAAATTCCGTTTTGAGTACCTGAAAAGTGATATTGTGAAACTTTTTTACTTATACGAAAAATTTATAGAAACATGTCGTGATCATTTAAAAAAAATAATACAATATTTAATCGATTTTAAATTTAAAAAAAACATAATTTTAATTGAAGCTTTGATTTGAAATATTTAATAAATAAAATTAATAAGTTTGTTATCCTACTGGTTATGTAATTTGATCAAACATGTTGTTCGATACTTTAAGAAACAACTCTAGACTTCAGATTCAAATATACAGATAAACTACAAGTAAATTTGAATCGTTCAAACTATGTACATTCTTACAGATTTTGTTACTAACGACCCGGGTTTCGCCTTTCGGCATCTTCAGGCGTTCAAGTGCACGGATGAACTTGAACTGGCTTGAACTTGAACTGTCAGTTCAAGTTCATCCGTACATAGTTTGAACGATTCAAATTTAATATTGAAATTCCACCAAGCACCTTCAGTCGAAGTCTTAAACTACAAGTAATCAATTCTATATTTTATTGAAAGTTTTCAAGAAAACAATCTGTTTTTAGCTATTACGTTGAGACTAAAAATTTCCATTTTTTAACAACTTAAAACTCATCGTTTTTAGTCTGAAATAGAACAATACGGTACAACTAAAAAATCATTGAAATATTCCATTGTGTTGTCAGCAATAGGTTGATAATTATTAAGGTATTTTATTTATATGTTGAAGATTTATAAACCCATAGCAAAAGTTGTATAATGGTTCGAAAGATTATAATTTTATTGTTATTATAATTTAATCCACCACATATTATATTTGAAATTGAGTTGACATCAGTGATTTTTTTATCACGAGTTTTTCCGATGCTTCTAGGGTGTTATTTTATCAATCGGTTTATTGAATATAGATTTTAATATTGTGGAAAGTATTTTTTAATAGACTATCTATCATAATATAATAAAGAGTAGTCAATATTTACCTATATTCATATCTTCTGTGCTTTTTGACTTAGATCGCCTAGCATTTGTAGTATTGTTGTTCATTACATTATGATGATGGGCTCGCATTTCTGCTTCTCGAACCTAAAATCAATCACCAAAATACATTAATTGAGAAGCTTTCATAATATGTAAAAAATGATAAGGTAAATACGTAGTAAAATTGTATGATAGATTTTTACTGCCTAATTTATTGAAAATATAATTTCATTTAAAACATACTTCTGCTACATTATTAAAGCTCAATAAAACACACGTGTTAATTTATTTTAAACAAGTAAAATACTTAGAGCTTTTCATCAAGATTCTTATTTCCACAAACTGTTTATATTAAATCCCCTTACGTCTAAAATATCAATGACAGAGATGTTTCGTGATTTCTAATTATTTTTTTATCGATCAAACGTAGCTGGATTCGTGCATACCATGTCCATGTCGCCATAGTCCATACTCTTAGCAGTAGTCAGTGTATGATGCATGTGCTCTTTAGAACGTTGACTAGATGATTTGGCAGGTGTTGGACCTAAGGTTCCACCAGCTTGCACTCCTTCTGACTTCAGCTCTTGAGCTCCACTTCCGGTACCTGACGAAACAGTCGTTCCAACCGATGTTTGGTTTTCATCTCCGGCACCAATCTGAAACGAAAATTAATGTAATGTAATCAATGTATTTTAGAAAAAAAACTCTAAGTTCTATTTTTTACGATAGAAAAATTAAAAGTACATTATGAGCATTACAACGTACTATGAAAATTACTCGTTATACAATATTAGCATATGTCCATCATTTTTTTTTTGTAAATTCAAACTCTCATTTTTGAGAGCTTTAATCATTTTAATTGTTTATATTTAATTTAATTTATGAATAAGTAAAAGAATGATTGTCTGAAATATACTGATTGATGGTCAAATAAGCCAATAGAATTTATGAAAATTGTTATAATTAGCTACTGTTCTATAATATAATTTAAAAAATGAAGATGAGCTAAATAAAAACCATAAACAAACAACTATTAATTAAATGAGTGATTATTACGTCAATACGCGAACAATTGAAAATTTTGAGGATTCGGAATTTCATTTTTTTTTGTTTATCCAGATTAAATTCTTTATTGGTCATGTATTGAAGTATTCTTACATTATCTTGAGTACCAACCGATGCGGTGACAGTTTTTGGCGTGTTGGTGGTATTTCCTGTCATTGTGGAGGTCTCTTGCGATTTTGACATCCGGTTGCTTTGGCCAGTTTGGCTAGCAGAATCTCCAGATCGAGCAGTTCCTGAAAACACATTCAGATAAAATGACCTCAAATTAAAAAAAAACACAAAAAAGCATATTTTTAAGAGCTCAATAAAATAAACAAGTTTAAAAGTGTTTTATTACATTTGTATTGCAAAAGTCAAAGAACTATTAAAAAATAAGAATGCCTTAAAGCTACGTTTGTAGCTAGGGTGTCCAATTCCGGAATCCCGGATCCCAAAATCCCGAGATTGTGACAGAACTAGTCCCTGGATTTTAGGATTGAGAAAATAAAACATGGAAGAGCTAAAAAAATAAAAAGCTCCCACGCTGTTAATTTGGGCAAATACGCAAATTCCTGAGATTTTGTATTCGAAAATTTTTGGAAAAGCTTAAAAGGAAAAAAAAGCTCCTGCGTTGATAATTTTGGGAAATCCGCAAATTTTTTCGTTCTTGAAATTGAAAATGTAAAATCCTATGATTTCAAAATCACCGACCAACAATTTTCTCAATCCCGAATCCCGAGTGCTGTCAACTGTCAATTCCGAAATTCCGGAATCACAAAAATGGTCCAGGATTGGATACCCTAGTTACAGCTATACTTACGTATATGCTCCCAATTAATTAAACAGTAAATTTCGTTAGCATTATTTCTGATCAAGAGCTTTTATAGTTTTTGCCTATAACTATTAAAAATGTTACATATTGAAGTGTGTGGAAACATTGAAAAAAAATGTATTCAATAGGTCTATGGAGATTGAATATGTAATTGTAAGTACCTTTAGGAGGTGGTGGATGTCCTTGAGCTGGCGCAGGTGGAGCAGCACCGCTAACATTGTCGTAGAGCGATGTACTCGACGTGGCCGTAGCAACCTTATCACCTAAGCCACCACCTGCGCCACCAACTCCTCCGCCGCTACGGGTTTCAGTCTCCGTAGCGCGAGTCGTAGCACGAGGTAATGTGGAAGAACCTATAATAATATCATTTATTTCAGCGCATTTACAATTTTTATAACTACAAACAACATTATCAATGAAAGAATTACAAGAACTGATAATTTCATTGTTCTATTGTGATTTATAGACAAATATTTGTCTTTTTTCAAGAAGCTTGGAAATAAATTCTTCGTATTTTACTTGAATACTGACACCAAACTTGCTACACAAATCGATTAAAGAGAAATACTTACGGTATCGCGGATCTTGTGATCTCAACCGATTATATTGTTCTGCAGTCATGCAAGTGCATTGTGGTTCTCTGAAAAAAAGAAAAAAATAATTAGTCGCTTTTGTAAAACGTGCAAAAAAAATATTTACGTTTTAATGTAAAAGGAAACGTAACGTTGATTTTAAAACTCATCTAATATCTTTCCGTATGCATAAGATAAATGCAATATTTCGAACATTCATCGGAGATCAGTAGTCAGGGTAGTAAACGTCATACAATGATAAAATGTCGACTGCAATTTTTGCAATCGTAGACTGTATATTATAAATTAATTATTTGACAGCGCAAAATAAAAAAAAAATGGTCAGGCTCAAATCAAAAATTACTTAGTTACGCGAAAGAAATGCATAGATGGCGCATTCGAACGATTCTTCTTGTGTGTAAAATACAAAAGAATAACATTAGAAAGTAGTCATCAAAATACCGATAGGCAATTTTACACGACAATAACCTCAGATTATCGATAGCGCCTACTGCCGTCTAAAAATACTGTTTTTCGTGTCATCGTATTTTATAAAATTGTCATTGAAATTTACTGGACAATGTTTTTTTTTAATTGTGGAAACTAAATTTGTAATCAGATAAAAGAAGGTTTGACTGAAAAAAAATATACGAAAACACTTGAAAATTTTAAATATTCATATGTATCCCTCTTCAATGTTCCACTTTCCCACATGTAAATATTTTATCGTTTGTACCAAATAAAGAAACATGCATATAGCATAGTAAGTTATTTCGAGTATAACAATGCTATAAAAACGAAAAAATAATTACTTTACTATTTATATTAAGACAAATAATTAAGATATTTATATTATTTACTACAATGTATATCTTATTTAACATTAAACCAGTATTCAACAGCTTACTTCCAAAGCTTAGTGTTATTGCTAACAAATATTAACTTTTATTTCCCATAGCGACTAAATTTTATTGTATGTACTTTATAACGAATCTGACAAAATAGTGATCAACTGATTGTCTATTTACAATCAACAATTTTTACTAACATTTTATTTGTAAACAAGTTCGCTACGAATTTGAACAATATAGAATACTAATGAAGTTTAAACTAATAGAAACTGTTTGGTACCAAGTGGCGTAACTTGGCATTATCCAAAAAAATAAGGACACAACAGAAAGTAATGGTTGATAGATGGATAGCGGTTGACTAATCGCTTTGAAAAGTGGGGTGGTATTTAGACATATAGACAGTCTATGCCTCCAATTATCAATCCAATAATCGATTTAAAATTCAATTGTAGACAAGAAGTCAAACTCATGAACACCGTAATCAAGGGTAAAATCGTTGACCTCTCGGCTACAAATCCGGCAAAATATCCATAGGTATAAACGAAAATTTTGCGAGAAACGTAATATCAAAAAACGTTTCGTTGGAAACTGGTATGTTTTGTTTTGAATCTCTCGGTTATTGTGTGTCAACTCACCTGGCTCTGTTGGGGCTGGCCGGTGTCGAAACCGGCTTCCTCTTGGTCTTGGGTTTCTGCTTTCCATTTGGAGCATCTTTGAGGCTGTAGCTGGAAGACGCCTTTCTGGCGAACTTAAACTGCGGCGACTGCAATTCGTCACGCTGACGTTTGAATGCAACATCAATCTCTTTACATACAGACAACACACGGCTCGGGGAGACAAACAACACATAAAAATGGGACTGGAATTGGCACTGTCTCGATAAACCATATTTTTAAAAAGAAAAACTTATGTAACAAGGGTGTGCAGTTGTTTGCAATATTTTTTTATCCTAGTTTTAACTCGTTTAAAGACCCCAAGATTTTATTCGACGTATTAAGATGCTTTATCATACTTTCGGCTCAGTTATTAATATTTAATACAACATTCGAGGGAATAATTATTTAGGAAAATACATCCTCTCGGAAGAAAATACAAATATGATTTAGTTTCTTTTTTGGCATCCGCACCTCACAAGTAGTTTCATAATAATTGTTTTTTTTAATTTAGGGTGCTATAAGGGAATGTCAATTCAGCCTCATTTTAATTTCAATATATATCCTTTCTAATGCTCAATACGAATTTTGATTTCAAACTTAAATTAAATTGTGATAGCAAATAAAGCTTTAAGTTTTAGTTAAAATGTGTAAACCAACACGGATATGAATGCACGTATCTAGCTAATTTTGATTTCTATATTTATAAATATCCCAAACAATCAGTAACGAAATTGGTTTATTTTAATGCGAAGCTAAAAATTCGTAGTGTTTGTATAAGTTTTATTGCATCTAATGAAAACAACTTTTCATTGACGTAACTGCTGAAGTAAAAATTTGATTTATCAAGGAGGTTAAAAAGAGCAATAAGGGAAAGGAAGGAACAATTTTAAACCATGGCCTTTTTATATTTTACAATGTATATTTAAAAAGTAGCAAATCACTATAACAAAATTTAGTTTAACGGTCACTAAGATCCTAAAATATTTCACATTTATATTCTATTCAAATTCTTTATCAAAACAATTTCATAAGAAATGAGTCATATTCAAGATTTATTTCAAAACTTGAGTTTGCACAATATTTTGGGTTTTATACAAACTTGCAAAAAGATGGATCAAAAGCTTAAGAGTTTTTACTTTTGTTTGTTATGTTTGAAAATAAATCCCATGTGATTGAAAACCGTCTATATGCACAAGCTAGAATAGATTTTCTTTCCTTAAATAAATACAGGAATATGAAAATAAAAATTGGTTAAAAACATAAATAAAGATATCGAACATTTTTTCCAAAATTATATGATAAAGACTTTCGATTACTCAGAGAATAATGAATACACTGAGTCAAGCTTGCAATTTTTTAATAGATTTTAAAAATCTTAAATTGCTTAACTATTAAATGACTGAATTTCAGATAATGACTATTACTTAGTATCAACATTAATTTGGCAATATACTGTATATGTATGAATGAATTATTTTTATACAATAGTTAAATCAAATAAAAAATTAAATAGTTAGTGATTTTAATGAAAAAAAAACATTTGAACTAAATATTTGTAAATAATTTCGTATACATATGAAACTTACGCAGCATTCTCTAAATTGCTTAGCGTCAATCGGGGATGTGAAGTTAAGACCCCAAGTGTCATTCGTCATGGGGTCCTTCCAGTAAACAAAGCATTCAGACGCCTGTCCAATGCGGGTTCCTGGAAAAAAAATAAGTTAAAATTAATACAAACCATGTTTTAAGTCATTAATGTTATAATTACATAGTCATAATATTTTTTAAAAATTGCTACCCATATCATTGACTCTAACTAAATTTGAAATCGCATAAAAATATCCACAGTTGTTGATTCCTAGCAGGCCCTATGATAACTAATTTTACAGAAAAATAAGGAATTGCATCTCGTATTGTCAGCGAAAAGAATAAAATAATCACTTTTAGGATGTTCACTGTTAATACTTGGTGGAAAGGCATTATAATCAAAACATAAAATACTCATTTATGCTAATTATATTTTTATTAAATATGATCGGGGCTGCTTTTGCTCATGACGTGCATTATCAAATGATGACATATATTAATTTATTTTATAAAAAAAATGCTATTTTGTATTAATTAAACAATTATTAACTAACATCAAGAACAGTTTCGCCCATTACCATAATCGGTCATGATCTTAATAAATACATGTGGAATTAGTACAAATTAGTGTTTTATTTTTTAATACATACTTTTACACCGAGACTTGACAGTGGATAACTTGTTAATACAAAAGTAATTTTGCATAAGTCAAGCAGTTTTACCATATTAACAGATATCATTCATTACATTTTAAACATGAGATGAAAAAAAATGCCGTAAAGTTCCTAAAGAAGTCAACTTATATTGTCGTAGTTTTTTAAGACAAAAAATATTGTACTTATATTTATTATTTGTTTGTATGAAGGTGTTGCACATTTTATCATTTTCATGTTATGGACCCAAATAACTTATATTAATATTATATTTTTTTATAAATGAACTCGTTCATTTACTCTCTTGAATAAGTTCTAATAGTATTGTTCGCGGTCTCACAAATTGAATTGGATGCTGTATTTTTGTTGTAAGAGACCTAAATAAGAGACAGCAAACACTAAAGAATAAAGTAAGTAGTCAGTTACCAACGAAAGCAAAATAAATACCCCGAGGCACTGTTTTCTGCTTCAGAAAAGCGAATTTTTCCCTTTAACTCCTGTTATGGATCAACTTTCCCCCTATCAAGGTACGTTCGGAAAAAATATCAACGTAAAAAGACATACAACATTGAATTTATTTGTAAATTCTGCTTTAAAATATCGCGTTATCATACACAATACAAACAGTAGTTTTTTATTTGAAGAAGAATTTTGCACAATTCTAATTTTATTGATTGAATTTGCATTCACTTGGTAGAACTCTATTGTAATAAGATGAAAAATAGCAAAGTATTGAGTGATACAAATTTATTATGTTATTTTTCATCGTATTAAATCTAATTTTCTTACATTTTTATAGATACAAAAAGTATTGAAAAATATTCATAAAAAATAACTCAAATTAAAAATGAAATCAATATTTTTTGGTTTCATTTACGACATTTGAAAGGAAAATTTTAATGGATTTTATCCTCGGAAGTAAGAATTTTAGAACAAATCTTTAAGACAATTAAAATATTCTTAATGTATAGAGATATTAAATCATCGAAGAGGCTACATACATTATATACATATATTAATTTAAAATTATCTCAAAATAAATTCCTTCGTAAGAAAATACACGATTATCTCCTAGATTAATTCAAATTCATATATTTTTATTTCATGCAATAATGTTTTAAGGATAAATATATTTATTCACATTTGAAACATTAATATTTTGGAATGAAATTTGAAAACAAATCGTTTTTTTATTAATAATCACGTTATGCATAGGTGTAAAATTGTTTTGTTAAAATATTGTAATAAAAAAATTATAAAAAAAATACAAACAAATTACATCCAACACTTGAATGCAAAACAGTCCAACATACTAAAATTAGGATAAAATAGAATTTATATTATTTATGTTAATATTATCATTCTACCGGCAATTCAGTAAGTTAAGGCTGTAAAAAAAAACCGTAAATGTTTTATGTGTCGAATAATTGAACATTTATAATTTTGAGAAATCTTGTTGTGTGTAGCTATCATCTATCTTTTCCTCGTTCGGGAACCACACCCACCACAATTCAATTAAGGTGCTGAATTTTTCGCACACCTTCGATTTTCCAATTTAACTTCGTAAGACAATGGTTTTCGATATCTATGGCCGTTATTTTTTTTTAAATTCAGGAGCGATAAGATATTTCGAAATTCTCAGACATAACACATGGCTGAAACAGGTGAATTAATATACCCCAATGCTTTTATTTATTTTCTTATAGTCACCAATAATTTATTGTAATAATAGCATGGAAATCGATCACTCAAATTTATTTTTTGGTTATCTTGAAAAGAATCTTGATTTTTCTTTGCATATCAAAATATATTATCAATATGCGTGTTAAAAACCATTATTGAAATGCTGATGGTTGTACAAAAAAATATTTATCGTTATTTGTATACAATATAAATGCACAAATATTTCTCAATTAATGAATGGTTTAAGGTACAAAAGATGAATAAAGCTGAAGTTATTAAAAGTTTTCATATAAATGAAATTTCAGTATGAAGAAATCATTTACCACATGTTTTTCATAAAAAAAGATATTATCAATATTGTACACGTTAACCATTTATTTAATGCATTTTTAATGAACATGTTATATTAAAAGATACGAGATGTTTTGAAAATATAATATTGTTATCTACGGTTAGTAATAATTTTAGAAGAACAAGATTATGAAATTTCAATAATTTATATGTCGCCTAACTTAAGTACATGTTATTGATAATTAATAATTAAATACGGTGAAACTTGCGATAACAAAAAAATATTATTTAAGGTAAACAAATATTTGTCGCTTGCTGTGGCCCAGTTGGTTAGAGCTTGCTCTACCAATCACGCAGGTCTGGATTCGATTACCGGTCAGATCACAGTGAATTTGAGAATTATGCAATTCAAAGTTGTGATCGAAGACTGGATGTTTGTAATGTCAATTCACATTATTTTCTCTCCTCCCATCCTTCTGATCCTTTAATAAATGGGTGTAGCAATAGCCAATAATCAATCACTAGTCTTGTTTAAGCCTTATCATTATTTTCCCACTGTTCATTTTGAAAAAAGTGAGATTGAACGACTGAGTAACAAATAATTCGTAGAAAAAAAAACAAATATTTAAAAAGTGTTCTAAAAAAGCCTTTCATATTAAACTTCTTTAATGATATTATTTTTTATCAACCCTTATAAATATAAATAAAACAGTTTCAAGCGTCGATGAGTTATCATTAAACGGATCAAAATGCTTAGAAGTGATTTCTTTTATCATCTGGTTTTACAATGTTCATAAAATTATATTCTCTTAATAATTAGTACCGACGTGTTTGTTATTCAGCTGACATCCAAAATAGACGGGTCGATAAACAACTAAATTTATTATTCGTTCGCCGTAACATCAAATGAACGTAAATTTCACAGCACTTTAATGATGATTGTTCTATCTCATTCCAGTTTTATCTCGATTTTGGATGCAATAAATATTTTCAATTTCAATTTTATAAGCGTCAACAAAAACTGCTTCTTTCTAACGTAGATTGTAGCGGCCTTTTACATGCTATTCAATTTTTCACTAGTTTTTTTAGACTAGGTTTGTAAAGCAATCTTAGCATTATGTATAAGTGATTGATAGAGAAAAGCAGATATTGTTAATTAAAATATGTCGGTGGTTTGTATGCAAACCTTCAGCAGATAAGAAACACATTTTTTACAGAATATTTACAAAATTATACGATGAATAATGGCTTCAAAAAAATTTTGTTTAACTGTATTTCTAGAAGATTTTTTGAAAATCGGATACAGTATTGTGCTCACAAAACATATCTACTGTGGAAAGGAAAAAGGAAGTTACCCACACATAACAAATTTTACAGAAGACACAAAAAACGTTTTTTGATGATTTTGGGCCAAAGGCAAATTATGAAATATACACAACCTTGAAGTGCACGAAGACTGATAAACTGGTTTTTTATTGACTTTATCTAATATTAATTTAAATATTTTTTCAAACAATTTTTAAACTTAAAAGCTTAATTAAGGTACTTATTCGGCATTTTCAGCTAACATCATTTTGATAGAACGAATATCAAATTATACTCATTGTGAGTATCGAAATAAAAGCTGTTTTGAAAAAAGTGTTGGTTAAGTTGTTTTTCCTTTCCACATTCGATATGCATTAAGCGCATGAAGGAAAAGATTTGAGTTACTTGAGAAGACTGCGTTTCACATTATGATATCAAAACAAGAGATGGAGACATTTACTTCTTATAAATTTTTGATAATCTTTCCTGTAGTCAAAACGTTACCTTGGGCCACCGATTTAAAGCTGCCAAATGCTTCACATTTTATAGCATTTTGCTGTTGTATTTAATGAAACATATAAAATACCCCGTCATGAATGTTTGGACCATGTCCTCAATGAGAAATATTAACGATTTAAATTGATTATCTGTAACAATAAGAGATGCGTACATTAAAAGAATCTCTTCGCTTCCCAATTCCTAGAAGAGACTTAATCTCCAAGGATCCAAAACGACAAACCCATCCAAGAGATATGTATCATTATTTGACAACTTTTATTATATGTACATTTTTGACAAAAAAATATTTGCAAAAGTATGTCATCGTCTGTTCAATTTTAAATAAATATTATTGAGAAATTTGTGTCATGTTATATATAAAAAAAATTGTATCCATAATCTCGATAAGATTATGTTGTAAAAATTTCTGTATGATCCCTTTGAGTCCTAACACACAAAATACTGTTGATGGTATGTGCTATAAGCCACCATTACTTTTTATTATGGTTATGTAATTACTACATATGTTATATCAATATGTAAAAGTTTTTTTTGAAAAAAATTTCTTATGATGGATCCGTCAATTATCCATACATTTTTTTTTTTTTTTTTTAACCATGTCCGCTTCCAATGTGAAGCATATGGACCCCTAATGGAGTTTATCTCAACATAAGTGTTTCTACGAGAACTGCTTGTTACTCAGTTGTTCAACCTCTCTTTTTCCAAAGAGAGTAGGAATAGAAGGATAGGGCTAGGACAGGACTAGTGGATAGCTAATCGCTCTCGATACGCCCCCGTTCATGGGATAGGATGGGTGGGAGGTGGGAATTCAAGACATCACATACATCCATGCCTTCGAACAGAAATTCATAAATCGATTGAAAAATCAATTTATAAAACTGTCCGTACTGGGATTCGAACCCGTGACCTCCGTAGCCGAAGCCAACGACGCTGACCACTCGACCACACAGACGGCATATTTTTATTAACTATACTATTATCAGGTGCAAATTGACCAATTAACATTACCTCAATGTGATTGACAATGCGCATAATATTTAGACAGAATTAGTATATATGTGTGTGGGTTGGATTGTACCGGGATATTCACACATTCGACGTCACTTACAAACGGATCTTAACAAATATGATATATTTTAATATTATAGTTGTATTTGTATCAGAAACACTTTGTCAATTCCAATGCATTCATTTGATTTGATCGATTTGCTGTAAAATTTGATAAAAAACATCATTATGCTTACCCGGTTGAAGCAATCGCACATCGAGGATCTTATCAACCTGAGAGTTATAGGCGGTGATGTGAAAAACGCACTCCGGTGAGTCCTGAATGCAGGTGATGTTCACTGGAACCAAGTCTTCAGAGACCTGCTGCCATTTCACTGTACCAGCTCCGCTTGCTGACACGTGGAATACCTCAGCCCATAGTCTGTAAAAAATAAAAACATTCAATGTTTGCCCAGCTGGTTCAATAACATATTTGAGAGCCCGATGTATCGTCAAAATTTAAAATCCTAATAAATAATTATTTATAGCCTCCGTCATTGTTGGAATAATTTCAAACGCAACGAGGATGATATAATGGTCGACCGTTATACGTTGGCAACTTAGCGAGGGAGCTAGTGTCTCATGATGAATGCTGGATTACAAATGGACCTGTCATGCTTGCCATGCGATTCACACAATTATTATTGACTGAAATTATAAATTATTTGTCTTCACAGAACTAACTCTTACCATAACATTCCATCCATTGCTAAGAATTGTTATCGGAGCATTTGATATATTATTTGACTATTATATTCACTTTTACAGTGACAAACAGTGTCAAAATATGACAAATACTCGCTATATTGATTATTTAAGTTCTGAATACATCAGAAGATCACTTATAGTGGATGATCTTGTTTTATTGGGGAAGATAAAGTGGCATTATGGTGGTTCGGGCTCGGTTCCTTTGGGTCCATTGCAGACTTAGCAACCATCGTTTTTCGAAGCTCTGTCCATTTATCAACCTATATATTATGCACATCTCCTTTGACTTGTCCATATTTCACCGTGGGCAGTCTGCGAGTCAAGTCCCCTTTGGTACACCGTCTGGAGAGTTCTAATATTGTGAGGTGTTCGTAAATATTCTTGTCCTCAACGTAATGGCGACAAAAAATATTTTGAAAACACTTAGATGATTTTTTTAAGAGCTCAACGTTTTAACTGAATATTATAACGACAACTCTCTGGCTATAATTCAACTAAAGAAGAAAAAAATGTTTAAAGTTTTGAGGTTTTTAAAACTTTTAGTATATTTAATAATGTAAATATGAAGGGAAGTTAAATTGAACTGGGACAGATATTTAATTAATTTGGCCAAAGCAAATGAATTCATCTGTTTGTTTCTCGTTAACTGCTAGACAAAGAGACCTCGCTGAGCTTGGTAATTTATTGTATGCAAACTAAATATAAATTGCCTTCCGACATGATTGTCTTTGTTGCATATAATTATTATTCATAGATGTCGTTAACTCCCTTTAATATTATATAATACTTTTGAGATTTTTTGATTCATTTTAGATTCTAAAATTAAATTTATGATATTTATAAAACATGTATTTTTACTTAAAATATGTTTTTAATTTCATATTATAAAAAAGGTAATTGTGTTTCAAAATGTTAATCTTAAATTTTGTGGCTAAACAAGAAGGTAAGCAATATTAAAACTTCTATCAATATTGTTATTTATTAAATTTGATTCTAATTTCTTTTTCATAAACTAAGAAAAATAAAAAATACTGGATTTTAAGAATAAATAAATGTGTAGTAGTGAGACATTCAAAAACGCTAGATTCATATTTTTTTTCGACAATTTGATTATAAGATGTACATATTAAATATATAAAAAAAGAATAGATTGTAATAATTAATGAGAATATAGTGAATTATCTATTTATTATTCTTAAGTAATTAATCTATTTTTCATCAGTTATAAATTCTAGTGGTGAGCAAAACTAGTCCAGGTTATTGTTTAAAAATGTATAATTAGTAAAGATAAATGTTTTAAATTTGAATCATTCAAATTATGTACACTCCCACAGATTTTGTCACTAACGACCCGGGTTTCGCCTTTCGGCATCTTCAGGCGTTCAAGCGCACGGATGAACTTGAACTGACGGGTCGTTAGTGACAAAATCTGTGGGAGTGTACATAATTTGAATGATTCAAATTTAATATTGAAATTTCACCAAGCACCTTCAGTCGAAATCTTAAATTATAAATGTTTTAATTTTTATAACGAAACTAACCTTAAAAAATAACGATTGATAAATAATTATGTTTACAGGGGATGAATATGAATCTTTTTGAATTTGACGTCTCATATTATATTTGGTAAAATTTGTGATCAATTATATATAGCATCCTTGTGGTTTACCTAAGCAAGTGTCCGTCACGGCGCCTAGAACTCTGGAAAGGGCCATCCTCGTAGCGGTAGGCCTTGCGGATGAGAGGCGCGCAGGAGCACGACAACTTGTTGCCCATCGCGCCACGCTGCCCACACTCGCCACACGTCACTATACCCCCTGAAAATACAAAAAAAAATACTTAATATCACCATAAATTTAACTACTTTCACTCCCTATCTAAAACATTTGAGATACTAGAAGATTATTTTGATAGGTTTTTAACTCAGCTTCTCCCTTCGGAAAGAGTGAATACAAATATAGGTGACACGAGCAATGTTCCTTCTGAGCTGCGCGCGCGCGCGGCCGCGCACCAGTTGGGAAGCCTCCGCGCACTCATTCCAGATTGGCGCGCACCACAAGATAGTTATTCAATTCATATTTGATGGCCCGCGCAGCCTTTAAAATATCCGCGCAGCTAACCTCTTGTCTTATAGGGAGTATTGGACACGAGTATATATCTCTTTTTACTCCGTTTGCTGATTAAGACAAGGTAGATGAGAAGATATGAATTAACCTCAGACTGTATGAAAACTTTAATTTGAAGATTAAAATTCTTGACTACGCAATCGAGAGCTACAAAAGTTCCAAAGCAGTGTTGCGCACATTTTGTAAACTAAAAGATACTCTTTTCAATGATAAATTAGTCATTTTATTACCATTTCGTACTAATTTTCTCGATATATATAAAAAACAAATTCAATAGTATTAGTAAATGTTAATCACAATACGTATTAAAAATATACTTAACAAAAAATAATCAAAATATGTATTATTATAAATATATAAATACAGATTAAATATTATTTTAATAAAACATAATATCTTTTAATGTTACTTGCTACCATAACACTAGAAGTGTCAGGAGGCTCTAGAGTCTAGAGTCTAAAGCAGCGATGTCCAACACGCGGCCCAGTTAAAGATTTTCTGCGGCCCTATTGGAGTTTACAGCCTTCTACAAATATATTTTGCATGTTGTTCTTCATAAATCTAACAAAACAAAGCACTGACGTGAATTTGCCAAATTTATATCAGCATTTTGTGTATGACATCCAAATGTTTTCATGACAGCTGTGTCACAAATGAAGTTAATAGACCTCCAATCAAGCATATAGTTATAATGCATGTTTGAAGAAATTGAACGTGAGTTTTATCAGAAATATATTGTCGAGGATAAATTTTCAAAATTAAAAAAGCTTGCAATGTGCATTACAGCTTGCATTTGGGACCAGATATCGCTGCGAGTCATTTTTTTCAAATTTTTAAATAGTAAAAACGAAATGTCACAACAGGCTGGCTGATGAAAACTTAACCAATCAAGATCGAATAAATTACCAGTCGATATTTAAAAAAATCAAACAGTATGAAAAAACAAGAGTCACATTAATTATTAAATAAATAAAATGTTTTGATAATTGTTTTTAAAATAAAGAAAGTATCATGGTAATTATTAATTAATAAATTATTTTTTATGCGGCCCACTATATACCGGTAATATTTTATTTGGCCCATCAAACGATTTCTGTTGTACAACGCTGGTCTAAGGCTTCGTCACTCGGCTACGAGACCAACAATATATTGATTAATATTTTTTGTAACTTTTTAAAATAAAATAATACCGTATGCCGTTAGAAATATTATTTTATAATCTTATATTGATTAAATAAATTCAAGCAGAAAAATAAATAAAAAGTAAAAGTTAAGGCTGAGTGTTTTAATATACATAGAATACTTTCGAATAAACATTCATACCATTTTATATAGATTACATAGGTTGGTGAATCAACTATAATTTATCATTTCATTATTTGATAACTTCATTCTAATATTTTATATTAACGTCAAAACATCGCCACATATTTTATTAGTATTTTCAAAGTTTTGAGTTTTGGGTGTTATTTTTTAATTAGATATTAATCACAACATAAATAAACACGTAAACTATAACAAATGTTGTAATGGCTCGTTTTGTTTTTCACACAAAACAAAAATACCAAAACGAGAATTTGAAAATTTGGATGCATTTTCGGTGCAGATGCCAAACGAAACATATAAATGAAAGTATTTATAGAGATTCGTTACTTAAATCAAATAAAATTTAATTAAAATTTAAAATTTGCTTACATTGATAAAAAAATATCTAAATTGAATACGAAAACTCTTTATATGTTGGGTCAACTAAAAGAATTAAAATAACCTACCAACATTCTAACTACGCGGAAAATGTAATTGTAAACATTATCTAGTTACTAGATAACCGCAGCTGTTTTTTTTTCATTATTAGATTATAAGTAATTACTTAAATACACTGCAAATCATTTTTCCAATTAAAATTTCCAATTTCCATGATAAAAAATTATGTTCATATTCTTCAATGGTAGTTCATATACTCCGCACTGGTGGCGGATATTGTTAAAAAAACGTGTATGGTATCGCTTTTTGTATATGGCTAGTATTTTTCTGGTCAGAATTTAAATAACATTGGTCAGAATTTACATTAAATGGTCATAATATATCGGTCAGAATAAATAGTCATAATATAGATGAAATTTAAAAAAAATCTAACCCAACCTCACCTACTAACCAAAATTGTTATTAAATATTCTGACCGTATAATATTTTTATTCTAACCAAAAAATTATTTAAATTCTGACCATTTATTTTTTTTTCCTTTACCTATTATGAATAGTTTTGTCATCCGTCACATTTTAATTTTTATGAAACATTTTTTTATTATTAATTGAGGAATTAGATTTTTTAAAAATCTTTATGAATTCTTCATATTTTAATATTGCCAAACCATTAAGAAAAGGAAAAACAAATGAAAACAAAATTTATACACAAGAAATATTTTTTTAGCATACCTGCATGCATAGAGCATAATAGGGCTTATCTCAAGAGAAGTTATTCTAAAAGAACTGCTAGTTACTCAGTTGTTCAATCCTTATTTTTTTTAAGAAATGTTGACAGAATAAGACAGGCTACTAAGTGGTTAGCTTATTGTTCTTTCTACGTCCTATTTTAGGGATAAAATGGGTGGGAAGAAACGTCAAATATATTTCCATAAACCGATTTAATTATCAATTTATGAAACTGTCGAATTAGGACTGGGACCCACGAGCTCTGTAAAGCTGAACCTAACAAAATCCCTGTAGTAAATGTACAACTAAAATATAAAATAATCAACAGGATGTGTGGCGTGGGCAAAAATATTCTTCTTTCCTACAAACAATATATATATATGCGACAATGGCTACTGCCGTATGTAACGTAATATGTGTATTCAAATACTTTCACAACCACTTCTTTTCTGGTTTTACTCTATTAAAAATATTTTTAGTGCAATTTCTAAAAGCAAGAAATGAAAGTTTTTGTTTTTTACGGCTTTTAAATACCTAAGTGGTCCATTACAAAAGAAGACAATTCTTCATTTTAATGTAACGTGAATTTATGAGGCAATGTGGGTGTTATTTCTCTGCGATGTTTAGTGCTACATATGTACCTACATCCTAACCAATTTGATATATTTTTATTATAACGGTATGTTGACAAAGGGCACTTTCTCCTACACGTGACTCCAGCTGATATAATTTATTATTATTAGCTTTTACTGCCAAGAAACAGATACACTTGTGGGATTCTTCAAACCTTAATATACGAGAATGGCGAATTATTTGATAAAATCATTTTTTATCCATTTAAATACATATATTTTAAATAAAAATTATTAACAACAACATTTTTCTTTTGCAACCGTGATCAGTAAAATATTGACATACAAAAAATGAATACATTTTGTACTAGTTGTACATTTATTGGTTATTTTATAATGTTCTTCATGAGTGAAACCGTTTCTGATCATATTAAATAAACGTGGAATAAGTACAAAAGATTATTTCATTTTTTTAACATAATGCCTTTTCAACAAGTATTGATATTGAACGCCATAAATGTTAAAAATACCAATCTGCAGTTACGTGCTTTCAACGTTGAGCATAATATGCATTGTTATAGAGTTCATCAAAACATTAGTTGATCTACGAAAACTGCTTACCTTTTCTGCATAACTCTTTACCATTCTCGGCTAACTTTTTTTATTTTCTTATTTTTACAAAGAAGTGCTCGCGCGTTTATTGAAACTAGGGCATCCAATCCCGGGATCCCGTTCAATTTTCTGATCCCGAAATCCCGGGATTGATATGGTCGCGATCCCGGGATTTCGGGATTGAGAAATATGGAGTAAATCTCGAAAAGTGAGATGAAATTGGCAAATTGTCGATTGAAACTCCTCGGTGAGCTAAAAAAAAAAAAAAACGAGGTTCCTTGAGAATACGGGGAAAAAGTATACCAAATCGGAGATTTCAAATTCCTCGGTAAATTTATCTCAATCCCGGGATTGAAAATTTATCAATCCCGAAATCCCGGGATTGGAAAAAGGCTCCGGGATTGGATACCCTAATTGAAACCTGTTTTAATGTAATTGTAAAAGATGTGAAATTCACAGCATTAAACGAGTTTCGTTTTCATTTAATGAAGTATTACTATAGAGATCTTTTACTAAATAAAAAAAATAATTCTTATTTATGTAAGAAAATTAAACTGACGTCAACATTGAAATAGTGATGTAACAATTTATACCTACAAATTTAAAAATAAAAAAAAATGTTTTTTTGTACTATTTCCATAACGTTGATAAATATCAGAATCGATTTCACGATCGATTTTGAATCGAACATTATCAACTGAAAATGGTACCAAAAAAGAGTTTTTTTTAATATATAGCCTCCTCACAAGTGATACAAAAAATCTGTTTATTCGTTGGTTTCTATAGTTATCAAAAAATCTTTAAATATACGGGACTTATTATTGAGACATTGCTATTGCATTTTTATCTTAACCATCGAGTAAAAAATATTTTCATTAAACAAGAAAATATCTTAATTGAAAAGAAAGTTAGAGCTTCTGACTGAAAACTGTGATGGGGAATTTGCTTATTTTTATTCGTTATTTATTTTATAACATGTTACTTTTATTATTTATATATTATCATAGAATCCATAAAAATGGGGATATTGTTCTAGTAAATAATTTGAAATATGTATGTCTTAAGCAATTGGTGAAGAAACGCTTGTCCAAACTATTATTGTAATTAATTTGATCGATATGTAGTATCTAATTTCTAATAATCAAGTAAAAATACTTGTGTACCTTGCCACACCTACCACACGCTAGGGACATTCTTCGTAATTAGGAAAAGGTCATTTTCACTGTTCGCTTGCATATAGTAGCTAAAATATTTTACATGTTTGGTACACCAGTGACCTGGATACATCGTGGGTGTGATCAAATTGTGGCGTGCAAACGAAGTTACTGCCAAAATAAACGCAGATCCATTTCAATTGAAATAGTTACAAATACTATTTCACTATTGAAATACGTTGGATTGACATTCACGTAGCATACAGAATAGATATTGTGGAGTCTTTTATAGATAGATTATCAATATTAAACCGAAACTAAATTCAATTACTTGACTATTATGTGTTTAAATTTGAATCGCCACTAACGACCCGGGATTCTTCTTTCGGTATCTTCAGGCGTTCAATTGCACGAATGGACTTGAACTGCCATGTAGTAAACAAGTGTATGTATCGGTGTTTATATAAGAAATAAATGAATCACTAAGTTAAAAACTATTGATGATGACGTGGATTAAATTTACTATTTTAATGACATTCAATTAGCTGGCGAAATATTTACATAAAAAAATAGTCTCTACTGATTTTTTAAATTAAATTATCGTTAAAATGTTATAATATGGAAATGCCTCCAGATTTAAATGTTTGGTAACTGCAAGATTTTATATTTATTTTGATTGCTGGTTAATTTATAATTATTTTATGAAATTGAATTATAGTTCCTTACATGTAAAGTAAAGAAGTGCGAAATTTGGCAAATTTACCCGCACGATTCATATTAAATATTAAAATTTTACCAAGCACCTTCAGTCGAAATCTAAAATTATATTATGTTTTTGTTTATCAATACGACAATCGTATATTTTCATTTTTTTTCGAAATTATTATCAAAAATTCGTTCAGTTTCATTCAGTTTTTTTTTTAATCGAGTTTTCAAACTTCCACAATAAGGGATAATTCAATTAAAATAGGGAAAAAATTGTTTTCATCGTCTAATCGTTTATTTATTATAAACACTGTTACAGAATTACTCACATTTTATTCGGTTGTAGACTAATTATATCTGTCACGCAGTGGCGTAGTGGGGGGGGGGCGGACCGCCCTGGGCGGCACATTTATGTGGGCGGCATTTTCGAAAATGATAAGAAAATTTTGAAAGTAGTATGAAAATAAAGATTGATATGTATACATAACAAATGTAAACAATATCACTTTCACTCTATTTTCTTCCGCCCACTGACAATATACACTTTTTTGGAGGCGGCATTTTTGAAATTTTCAAAGATAAAAAAACAAATACAAATTGTTTTGGATATAGAATCAATGCGAGCTTTATTTCAATATTATGCCTTCTTTCGTCTAAGTTGTGCTTTGTAACTTACTGATTAAACACAACTTTTTGGGGGTCGCTTTTTTTAGAAATAGAAAAAACTTCAGAGGTAATAAACAAAAATTATTTCGTATAAAGAATCAATGCAAGCGATAATTAATTCACCATTTTTTCTTGGCATGATTATGCTTTGTAAAACACTAAAAACAAGATCATGGTAGCATTGCTTAGGAAGAATTAAAATTTTTGTTGCTGTTCCTGCTAAGCAAACAGAGATATGAAGACAAATTGAAATACTCTTATACTTTTTCAATTTATATAAAAAATCTCTTTCTTATTTAATTTGCATTCATACCACATCGACCAGTGGTGACTTTTGACTTATGCGATTTGTACACTCAAAAAAAAACATTCGGGGTCGTTAGTTTTTTCCGACTACGGTAACGACTCCAACTCTACAACCATGTTTTTAATAAAACAGATAAAATATATGTTGATAACGTTACTTACGATTTTGTGAAGAGAAAAGCCAGAAAATTAAATTTTAAATATGTTTTTTTCCCTAATGTTATGTTTACAAAATAAATCTGGTACCTTTGGTTATGAATTAACGTACAACTTTATATTCGTTTACTTATTTGTAAAACGAATACTTATAATAATAGGAATAATTTGTCACTTTTCCTCCAAACATAAAAAAAAGACAATTGACTAATATTTTTTTTGACACATTAAAAAAAGTTCATGCTATGAAAAAAAATCCAAAAGAAAAAAAATAACAAAACACAATATTTTTAGAGAAATTGTATTTATAAATAAAAAAAATTGATTCACCTGGAGTATCAGCAAAAAAAATATAAATGATTTAAAAAAAAAAATGGAAAATTATTGAGGGGGGGGGCGGCAAATTTAGGAAACGCCCTGGGCGGCGGGACCCCTTCCTACGCCACTGCTGTCACGTACTTAAATCTCACACAAAATATACAGCAAAGTTTCAATATAAGCTTAAATATAATATTTTCAACGTATTCACCAACGAATATACCAACTATTAAGGCTTCATATGTCATATAGTTTTATAAACCGACGCAAAAATTCAACGTTTTTAATAAAATAAATCCTGTTTTGCTAAGTTTTCTAAGCCGGTTTTTGAAAACCGATAATTGACATCAATCGATGAAAATGCTTTCAAACATTTTTCAACTATTCTTGTTCTTAAAAGAGCATGTCAGATCAAAAATCAAATAATAACATCGTTTAACCCGTAACACGCCATCCTAAAAAATCACGTTCCCTGCCACGATGGCATCTCAGTTTCACTATTTATTGACAGTATTTAAACCTAAGTTAGAAGCTAAAAAATAATTTTAAAAATGTATATATGCTTGAATACCCAAAATGATAAATACTTATGGACAATATTAAGAGAAATATTGAATGATTTAATGGCTCAACTATTTACGATTGCATCATGGGCATGGAGGTTTTAAGCTCATTACGACACGTTACCAGCGTTTGTCAAAATGATTGCAATAACAACAAACGGTCGAAAAAAGTTCATCATAATTTGTTGTTGTGGCACCAAAATTAAAATTAAAATTAAATATTATTCTGAGTATGTGACGTGTATATGCGCAAATAACAGTATTTAAAAACAAAATAAATACCTACTCGTAAAGGTTAAAATTTGAATAAAACTATTTCCGAAAAAAGTTACGTAGTTTGAAAACAGACTAATATAAAATTAAATTTCATAACTTTTTTATTCCACTTTTTATGTTACAATTTGTGACACGTGTTTTGCCTCTTTGAGAAGCATCATCAGACCATGAGTTTTTCTAATGATAAAGTATATCATACATGCTAATCAGTGGCGGATTATCCTATAAGCGCAAGAGGCGCGCGCTTGGGGCCTCCAAATTTTATGAGCCTCAAAAATAGCTTTGATTATGTAACCCATATACGTTTAGTTCAAATTTTTATTATTTTACATGGAATTTTCTGACGTTTTTAAGATATTTGGAAAACAGGACCTCGGAATTGTATTGCGCATGATGGCTCCCATGTGCTCAGTCCGCCACTGATGCTAATCTATTAAAATATTTTGATGGATGAACGGCAAGGAGAACTTTCAAATAAATAAGTAATCGCTTAAATCGATAGCGTAAAATTTTGCGTTTTTTTTTTAACTTAAAGTCAATTTACTTAAACTATTCTGCTATACTTTAAGAAATAACTACAAAATTCACAGTCACATCTTTTCTGCAACTGTTTTCATGGACGTAGAGATAGATATATTCAAAATTATCCATCTGCTCTTATATCTTTGGTCTGATAGTTCAATGGTAATTAAATACTTCGGGGATAGTCTTACCCGAGGTCCCGTGATGTCACCACATTCCCTCGGCTCTTGAAAGGGAGTGACCTCGGTTGAGGCTCTGCGAACGCTGCGTGTGTGCGTGCGCGTGTGAATGAGAGAGGGTCCCGTGCCTGTGGTGGTGGTGGTGTTTGCCGCTATGCTGGAACAATGTAACAGTACACTAGGTCAATTGAGAAATACACAAAAAAATAAAATATTAATAAACACTCATCTGAATATTTTTGTTGCAAAGATACTGATTAAAAACTGCATAATATAAGACAACTTACATTGTACCTTGTCCGATTGGTATTTCATTTTAACGGTGGTTATTATATTATTATCACTATTTTCTAAGACTTAATTTTTTTTCTTATACATAGATATTTGTAATTTTATCCAATCCAATCATTCCACATACATACATAAAATACACTTCTATTATTCATTTTTTTTTTAAATCCATATTCGCTATCAATGTGGAACATATGGCGTACTATTAGTGATATCAACATAAGTTTTTCTACAACTGCTTGTTACTCAGTTGGCCAACGTTTCTTTCAATAAAAAAAATGATAGAAGGATGTGACTAGGATAGGACTAGAAGTTAGCTAATTGCTCTCGCTACGCCCGTTTTTTTTAATGATAAAGATGAATGGGAGACCAGTCACTTGGTTCAATACTTTTAACTCGATTTAAGTTAAAATCTGTTGTCGAAACATCAAGATCAAACATTATTCTTTTGATGAAAATCTGCATGTTTGTCTATATGTATTCAGTTTATTATGTGACAGTCTGTGCCCCTGTGTAGAAAACCTTGGAAATTTGAATTTGTAAAAACATGTTTAAAATAATCCATCGATTTTCATCCAGCATTGAAATGAGTATAATGTGTTTTTTTTTTAAATTTAATCCCGCGTTTGTGAAATCCAAAGTCACGAATAATATTCATTCTGGACTTAAATTATGCGTAGGTACCGTAAACAATACTCCCGCTGCGTTCAAAGGGTTAAAATTAATTATTCAGTTCAAACAATGTCACAAAACCCTTTAAAATGTTTGCATAACCTACAGATTTCAGGAAGCCTGGATAAAAGTAGTAGCTTCCTTTAAAAATATTTATACTAAATATTATAATAGCCGCCTGTGTGGTCGAGTGGTCAACGTCGTTAGCTTCAGTTACGGAGGTCCCGGGTTCGAATCCCGGTACGGACAGATTAATAAATTGATTTTACAATCGATTTATGAATTTCTGTTCGAAGGCATGGATGTATGTGATCTCTTGAATTTCCCCCTCCCACCCATCCTATCCTATGAACGGGGCGTATCGAGAGCGATTAGCAAACCACTAGTCCTGTCATAGCTCTATCCTTCTATTCCTACTCTCTTCGGTAAAAGAGAGGTTGAGCAATTGAGTAACAAGCAGTTCTCGTAGAAACACATCTGTTGAGATAAACTCCATTAGGAGTCCATATGCTCCATATTGGGAGCGGACATGGTTAAAAAAAAATTACAATATAATAAATGATTTTCTGGTAACAAAAAAACCAAAAAAATCAGCACCTACGCTAATTTAATTATATGGATGCGATGTCATAACATCTTTATGTGTCAGAATTAGAAATCACTCACACGATCGTCTATTTTATTTAAAAAAAAAATAGTTGAACCTTCTATCAGTATATTGGTGCATGTTCTTTTATTTACTGTAAAATATTATTCAAATCCATAAAGGGAGATGAGATATATTTTTTTCCATTCTAACACATTTTTAAACTAGTGTAATCAACTTAAATCAATACCTTTTAACATGTTGATCAATAACACGATGTTAGTATTATATAAAATATTTTATACCACTTTTAAGGTGTTCACTGTCAATACATACTTGAAAGGCACTATATTAAAAAAATAAAACGCTCATTTAAACTGATTCCACTTTTGTTTTATAAGACCGGTTTCGCTCATGACGAGAAGTATCAAATTATTATAGTGTAAAAAAACAATTGGTAATGAAAGAATTTTCAAATTATTCTTTACTTTTTTAGAAGCAATAAACATTTTAACTATAGTCTATTTAGAGCCACTGATTCATATTTTGTATTTTTATCTGTAAATTCCTTTTTATTACACCCTCTATTTACACCCTAATAATTTTATTTTGTTTTTCATAAATAGCACTGAAATATGTTTTCTCTTATTAGTTGATAATGCTCGTCATGAACAAAAGAGGTCTTTATTAAAACGTCGAATCCTGGGATCCCATCCAATTTTGTGCAAATTAAAATCTGCTCGAGAGCCAAAAAAATGAATTCTGGGAATTCGGTAAATTCCTGGCTTTTTGAAATTACCCACTAATATTTTTTTTTAATCTCCGAGAAACGAGCTTAAAAAACAAAATGCCACATTTTTTTTTATTTCTGGAAAATTACATATTTCTGGGTTTTTGAAATCGGTCAATGACAAAAAAAAATGAAATTACGAAAAATGAAAAAGAGATCTAAATTTTTTTTATTTCAGGAAATGCGTAAATTCCCAGAATTTCAAAATCATTGATCAAAAATTTTGGAAATCCCGAATTAGTTCACGATTTAACAGTGAATGTTAAATCCCAGGTCTCCAGGATCCCGGGGCAGAAAAAATGTGAATCCCGAAGTCCCAGGATTGAAAAGAAGGATCCAAAATTGAATGCCTTAGTCGTTATTATGTAAAAATAACGTGAAATCAATACAAATGAGTGTTTTATTTTTGAATTTTGTATACACTATTTTGCTAGTTATTATCTACTAAGGCATTAGAAATGATATACTTAAATTTCCATGCGGTTATGGTAAAAAAAAACAATTTACATTACTTATAATGCACAAATATTGTATCGTCAAAAAAAGTTAATTAAAAAAAAATCGTCGTTTGTAATACATAAATAAAGTTTTATTCAATTATGACTATTTATAACTTAAATATTTAAAATCAATAACCTTCGATTAATGATTTTATAAAAAAATGTTACTGACATCTACTCTGTGGTTTTGTTACATGAATCACTCTAGTAAATATATGTTTTATAACAATATAGTATACGTCATTACTTTAAAAACTTTTTATTGAAATACATTTTTTTTATGATTCCGAGAACTTATAACTTAAGAGCCAATATTCACTTCGAAATTGTAGTAATATTCAAAACAAACAACCATGCCGTCAAAATCTATGATGCACCTCCCACAGACTTTTTAGAAACTCACTGACTCTTTCCTCATTATCCGCTCCAATTTATCAATTTCAAAGACAAATTCCATCTAGTACAATGCACTTACAAGCTGTTTAATTTTCTTGCATTTGAAACAAAATGTGCATTTATATTTTAAACAACGGCAAATGTCGATGCTTTTATGTCACATCGAACAAAAAAAATATCTGCCAAAAGAATGTATCATTTATCTTGCACATCCACATAACCTTTAAAACATCATGTGTTATTTATTTATGATATTTTACGATTTATAAAATATTAGTATAAACTTAATATTTTCGAATTCATCAAAATTTTACATTAATCATACCAGGGCTTTTCAGGTCTGAATTTATATAACATTGGTCAGAATTTAAATGAAATTGAAAAAACCTAACCTAACCAAACCAAATGGTTATAAAAATATGACCGTATAATATTTTCATTCTGACCAAAAATTGATTTAAACTCTGACCATTTAATTTGTTCCCTCATATCAGTAGAAATAATCTTGTATCCATAAACAGACTTTATTCAAATATTATATAATACTATATTTACCATAGTCTTCACGTAATTATTTATGAACTTTTAATGATTCAATAAAAATAAAATAATTTCCAGCTTTCTTAAAACCTCTATTAAAAGTACAACATTTTCAATTATTTACATACATATTGTATGGATTTGAATTGTGTGAAACACAGTAAAAAAAATACATATTTGTCTCTAAAACTGAAATAGTAATTCAACTTTTTTTAATGACTTTCGTGTTTAAATAAATTGAATGAAAATTAATCAAATTGATCAGATTAAATACTAACGTTTCGGAATGCTGTTCACGCTCCTCACCAATGAATGACATAAGTGACTTAGGTTAATGCATCGATAAATAAAAATGTTTGCTTCGTGATAATACCAAGTTGGCATAACTAGTGATTTACTTGAACGCTTGAAGCGATGTGACAAGCCGATATTAATTTAAGTTCAGGTCCGTTTTGAGATATTAAAACATCACTACCGATAAATATTTGATTGGATTAATATTATCAAATTGAATTACTTTATCCGACATTTAGTGTTTCCATTTACTTCATTTTCATATTTTCGAAGTTATTAATTAATTTATATTTGATATTTTGTACTGCGCTTACCTATATGAAGAACTTTAAAAATATTTTTCAATAGTGCGATTAAATTTTAACTTATAAAACAATATGCGATTATTAATCAAAGCATGTTATTTGTTTAAAAGAATTCTTTAATACGGTCTAAAATTCAGTTACTTAATCCTTACACTTCTAATCACATTTAATTGAGTTCTGAAAGGTAACGTTAAATCAATATTCATTATAGATTTCGTTGAAAAAATCAATTGATATCATATCTATAATATGCTTGCTGAATTAAGGTTTTTTTAAAAATGAATTTAGTACTTTTGCAATTGCAAATGCGTATACTACATGAATAAATAATCTTAAAAATTCTGCGTATTTTCTACGATAGCAGAAAACCATTTTTTGTTAAAAACGTTGATAAAAACTGTAATTTTATGAAAAAGCTGTTGTCTTTGATAGCTTGACATCGATTATAATGATTTGTTTTTATGTAAACGTAACTGTACTTTTTTATGGCATAATTATTTTACTTATAAGTTTTAAAAACATGCATAGGTGTAGTAACTATTGACAATACTACTATTAAATGAAACATTATTTACATATACATTCCAATGAATACAATTTAGAATAGATGAACTCAATTCAATTGCAATTATTTGATGGGTTATATGTTACCCACTTAGTGATAATAATTTAAAGGGCGTATTACGTTGATTAATCATCAAATTACTGAATTCGTTCCTGTCCATACATATATGTCCAGTGCTTGTAGTTGATTGTAAGTGATATCATATTCTGCCATATCGAATTTGCTTAGTCTTTCCACATATTTTTTATATTTGTTGGGCGTGAATACTGACAACACTTATTGCATATTGAAATGCAACTCATTAAAAAAAAATACACGTACTATACGAAACCACAACATATCATGGTTTTGATTGGTTTTTTTACTATAGTAGTAATTAATTATCAGGCGTAAGAGCAAAGCATTTTTTTGTTATATGATTTATTTTTACAACAGTATTTTGACTCATCCTTCGTCAATTACTTAACCTACAAATCTTTCATGTCTCGAACGCATTGAAGCTCTAAAGCGTCTCATAAATTGGATAAAAATTTTGTTTTTTTATAAAGGTATAACGTTTTCAATTTTTGATAGAAAAAACATGATAGATGGCTTACATTTCAATCACTAAGATCAGCTGTCATGGAATACATTATGCACCCCCATTGTTATCGCATTACATATATACTGATTGCTTCCCATTCAATAAATTAACTTTTTAAAACATCGAAGAAATCACACTAGTGCTGAACCTAACACACCGATCGTTTTTCGAATTTAAAACTCAAACTTGTTTTGTGTTTTTGAAATAATATTATTTATATATACATTATCTTACATACACCACCGACCTTTATAAAAGATTTTTAATGTACGCACACTTTGAAGGAAACATACTTCTAAATTTAAACGACAATTTATTTTATTTTATGGATTGGCACGTGCGCTTAAATATTACTTCTAGCATTTAGCTTCCTTCACGCAATAAAATAACAGTATATTTTAATTCTTATTATGGAATATGATATGAATGATATGAACATGAGGAAGGATACCTCGACTTTGCATAATGTACATTTTAAATATTATTTGTTGGGTGGGAATCAATTAAGTGTTCAGCATGTTATAACAAATAAAACAATGTGAACTATGGTTAATGGGACTGACTTCACCTTTACTGTAACATTTTCAATATTTTCCATCCATTGATATATTGTTTTAGGGACATTTTTTTGCCGAGTATTTCCAGAACTCAATTTTACATTTACTTTTTGTGTACTTGGTGTTAATTTATAATTTTTTTTTGCGTCATCGTATAATATTTCATTTTGAGCGTTTATTATGGATGATCTTATCAAGAAGTGCTACATAAAATAATACGTTTGAGCTAAATAATATACTATATTTTTAATATCATCTGTTTTATTGTAATATAAAAAATCTATAAAACAGAATACATACAATATATTTTATTAAACATTGATGTATTTAAAAGAATGTCATTTTTTGGTGCAACATATCGGTTGTCTCAAGCAATGAATCATTTCTATAGATATAGTATAATATAATAAATACTTTTTTTTTATTTTGAAAACAATTTTTTGTATTATTAGTTAAATTTACAACGGTCGAAAGAATTAAATTTGAATCGTTCAAATTATGTACATTTTGTCACTAACGACCCGGGTTTCTCCTTTCAGAATCTTCAGGCGTTCAAGTGCACGGATGAACTTGAACTGACGCTCAGTAAATGAATGGTTCGTGCTTATATAAAAAATAAATGTATCATTGAGTTTAAAGCTATTGCTGGCGAAAAGGAAAAGGTCGAAAGAATAATTTATGAAAATTTTACAATTAGTGTTCGGATGATATTGCATGATTTCAATTGATGAAAGTGGTGAAAGGAAAACACTGTTTCATGTTTTCAGATTGTGATTCGATGTATCTGTCATGGGATAAGACAGATTATAAATTCGTGATAAAATACAAGACAAAAATAAGATAAATTCATAAAGCTTTCATTTGTACTATGTACATATTATATCATAAGCTTTTGAATACCCCAAATGATTTGACATGGACTTCGATTGTTATTGTCTGAATAATCGTCTCGAAAACGATGTATTTTTGATATATTTTTTTAACCATCTCTGCTCCCAGTGTGTAGCATATGACCTTCTAATAGAGGTATCTCAAGAGAAGTTTTTTTCTACAATAACTGTTTGTTACTCAGTCACTCAACATCTCTAATTTAAAGATATTAGAAGGAATAGAATAACAGGACTAGTGATTAACTAATCTTTCCTAATTAAACACATGTGCCTTCAAACAGAAATTGAAGTCCGGCACGGTAGCCCACAACGATAACTGCTGCCAGATGTATTTATGATGACAATTAATCTTCTTACATGTATTATAGGTCAATAAATGCATCTTATCTCGCCACACATTTTATCAGCTTCTAACATAAATTTACATTCTTGAATTGATGTGTTATTTGACGAGACTATAGACTCGCATGCTTCACGGTTTATAATAAATCTACGTGTGCATATTAAGAAATACTTTAAATGCTTTCCATGTTGATATTTTTTATTTTAGTTTGGATCAAAGATATGCCTAATTTAAATGCATTTATACTGTTTTTTTAATTATTTAATTTTATTCGAAGATGATACAATAATATAATCTGCGGCAAGCTAATCAAGTAGTTCGATTAAGCAAGATTTTGGCCTCACCTGTTTGATTTAAGAAATATGTAAATATATTAAAGTCCTCCAAAAATTTATTGACCAACACTGTAACACTTTATAATGTAACAAATTCATAATTGGTTTGATTTCCATATTTTAAATAAATTAGTACTCCTAAAAAATCTTTCCACTGTTTACATTATTAACACATTGGTTTTTATGTATAAAAACTAAATAACGATCACAATCACAAAACAGTAAACTTTCACTATAAAAACATATATGTCAACAAAAACACTATTAAAATCATTTAAGATTTCCTTTGGTGCACATAAATAAAAGCAGTTGTTGACACAATCAAATAGCGTGTTATAAAAAGAATATAGAATCAATATTTTTTTTTTAATTTTCCCGTCATAAACTAGGTAGTGAAATTGCTACTTCCGACCCATTTCTATGGCATGAAAAATAAACCAAACGTTTCGAGAGACGACTACTGAAAATAAACACACGGCGACGAGTCAGTCCACGTGTGGCGTCCGTGACGTCACGGAGCTATTCACGTGTGTGTCAGCTCGGATTAGAAATTAGAATGACGAGTTTGAAGCTCGGTTTGCGTTCCGATCCGCTTCTGCAAAGGCGAGAGAGTGGGCTTTATCAGCGATATCCAAATGTTGTTTTAATCAGCTGATGTGGTTGATTAATCCACCTCTGACGTGATCTGTTAGCCAATTGATCTTGGTTACAATTATTATTAATGACACTAGGCCAGGGTTTTCTTGAAATTTAAGAAACGATACGCATACTCAGGGGTGGGCTGGAGGGGGCTCGCGCAAGCCCCTTGTTAAATTTCGGCGTGGCTGGCGAGCCCCTTGTTAAGATAAGAAAATCATTCGTCTTAGATCAAATCAGCACATAGCTGCAATTTCTGTCGACGGTTAAATTTTATTATGAAATAAGACATAGTTCCCCCTACGTTTTTTCATTCAGCGCTGTGGGTTTCCGTGCTGGACCTCACGGGTTCGAGTCCCAGTACGAAACAGCATCTTTTCGATAGATTTATTATCTGTTCGAAGGCATGGTTTTTTGTGATGTCTAAAAATTCCCTTCCACTCTTCCGATCCTTTGATTGAACTGGGCGTTACGTGAGCAATTAGTTAATCACTAGTTCTGTCTTCGCCTTATCATTAAGTAACAAACAATTCTTGTAGAAAAAAAAACTTTTGTTGAGATACCTTCAGTAGGAGGTCATATGCGTATCATTGGGAACGGACATAGAGGAACAAAAAAAATGAATAAGATTATCGAGCCCCTTGTTAAGATATTTGCAGTTCACCGCTGCGCATACTCATTGCTCTAAAAACATCATAGACTATCCTTACAATATTAGTCGTTATATAATACTATAATCAATGATTCCAATACATGTCAAATTCAGATAATATATTCTCTGGATAATTAAGTTAGAATTAAATTGGTCTTAAAGTAAATATATTTATATTTGTCTTTCACAAATCATCGCTTTGGATAAACAAGGTTTCATCTGAAAAAACTAAAATTGTGCAGGAGAAGCCATTTAAGATTTCAGAAAATAAAAACTTTTTATACAAACGATATTTTAGATTCAAAGTTATTTTGAAGCATTAATATAATTAGAACTAAATGTATAACTTTCATATAAATTATATTTTAATATCGTAATTATATTTGTATATTTAGAATAGACAAAACTATAATATATATATAAATCTTTGATGACTTAAGTAACTATTAGATAGAACTTTGTAGTAATAACTATAATGACATAGTTGAATACAAAGCAAACAAAACGCATTTTTTGTGAATCATTTAGCATAATTATATTTGATGGTACATCTTTAATAAGTGCAAAAAATTACCCTTTTTATTTTGATAAACTATTTGAGAATCACTACTGTCAAAAATGACTACCTCAGTGATAAATATTACAGTGGTGTATTTAGAATTGCGCATCACATAAGTATAGCTGAGCTAAAATTGTATAGTCTGTCATACAAGTTACATTTTGGTGACCGGTGGACAACCCATTGATTATCTGCATCGAAGTGGTAATCCATTTAAATCTTCAAATGGGAGTTGTTTTGACCTTTGCCAATCTTTTACTGCTTGAGGATGATTGTATTAATTGTATGTATAGCAATAACCCAGCAATAAATTATCTGCTAACTTTATTTTTCTATCGTTTCCCTATTTATCAAATTCAGGAAAACAGGGAAAGTGACTTAATTAGTGCTTCCAACCCTTTACTAATTGAATACCTTCAGCTGAATTATTTGTTGTGTACAGTTTTTTAATTATTCAAGCAACAATCCTAATATTTAAAAATAGAACATTGAATCAAACTTCACAACAAGGAAACACACCTTTTGCTTTAAGAATCATATTTATACAAAAATAATTGAAAAATGGTGATCCGTTTTCGTCTGCACCCAACTTTCCTTTACATATTTCAACGATTCATAATACATGAAATAGATTTTTATCGATGCGTGTTAATAAAAATGACTGATTAATTCATTACGAATCAAATGTAAAAATATCTATGAACAACTTATGATTTCATAAAATCAAACGGTAAGATCAGAGGTCAATATATTACTATACAACTGAATATTATTTTGTTTTTCACACTCAAGATGCCCGCAATTTCATGGATTTATTTTAATTCACAATTTACGGAACCGTTTATTGCTTTCAATTGAAAAACATGATGACTTCTAGATTATTTGAAATCATATACATATTTTTAAGCTTATTTAAATTTGATAACCTTGTTTCTCTATTTGTGTTAAAAAAATATGACACGTTTTGTGTCTTTATGTAGCATCATCAGACAATACAAGAATTATCGTTAATTATTAAATACAACAAATATTCAGTAAGATCTTCACAGAATATTTTCAAAAAATTATATGTTTATTGTCGATATTATATTTCTAGATGTTCAGAAGATCATTTACTTCGTATTCGGTTGCGGTGTTTATGGGTTTGAATTTACGCATTAAAATTCTAACTCTCGTCTAATTTCTACTCCGTAAAATTTTAAGTAATTTTCTAGCCATATCTTTCTATTTTTACGCTCTCCGGAAAAAAAATAAATTAAGTGACTAACATCCATGTTTTGTAAAAGCCACATATATTAAACCAATCTCGTTTCGGAGTTTATATGCTCCACACTCAAAACACATATAGTTGCTAAAAAACAATGAACATTTGTTAGTATTTTATACCTACAAACATATTATTATTTTTAATTCATCATCAATAATTTGTAGTTTTTCTCACAAAAAATACTCAAATATCGAGATTTACTTTTTTAATAATTAAGTTTCTCCCAACTCACTGTCATTATTTTTTCGATAAGTTCAATGACACTACCAGTGGGTGTTTTTATTTCCATTGCATTATATTATATTATAAAATATAATTGACAACGTCTCGAATTGTATAATTTATTTTAAAGACAAACATGAATGAGTCATGTTGTCGATAATGATATTATTTTATTGACACAATTACATGTTTTTTCACGGTAAATGGTTTTTGAATTTTTATTGATCATTATCTACAATGTTAAAATGTACATGATTTTATTATCGTAAAATATGTTTATTATTGTGTCACAAGGTACGTGATTACTGACACGATTGAAATAATGTCACTTTCAATTTTATACAGTCGAACTACCCTCATTAATTCCAATACATATTATGTACATATATTGAAAATGAAAATTCGCGTTGGCAAGAATAGTTTACTTTTTGAAAATAACTACATCCTGCAAATTTTATTATATTAAAATATTTTATAAAAAAAAAAAAAAAAATTCACCGATTTAAATTTATCGATGGTCGCATGCTGTGGACCAGTTGGTTAGAGCTTGCTCTACCGATCACGCAGGTCTGGGTTCGATTGCCGGTCAGATCACAGTGAATTTGAGAATTATTCAATTCAAAGTTGTGATCGAAGACTGGGTGTTTGTGATGTCAATTCGCATCATTTCCTCTCCTCCCATCCTTCTGATTCTTTAATAATTGGGTGTAACAATAGTGATTAGCCAACCACTAGTCCTGTTCTAAGAGCCTTATCCTTCTATCCCTACTACTCACTTTGAAAAAAGTAAGGTTGAGCGACTAAGTAACAAACAGTTCTCTTAGAAAAACTTCTGTTGAGATACCTCCATTATGAATCCATATGCTCCACATTGGGAGTGGACATGGATTAAAAAATATATCAATGAAATTAGAAAACAAAATTTAAAAAAAGCACATTTATATTAAGTTTTCTTTGAAAATCAAACTAACAAATACGTTGTACGCTATCTGGAAATTTTATAGTGAAATACGTTACATTATATTAAGAAGATGTATCTTCAGTATACTAAATGTTAAAAACATTTCATTAACCCATATTTTTTAACCACGTGACGAGCATGAAACGTTGTCGTTACATATAGGAAAGTGACCAAGTATATGGACAAACAAATATAGTTTTTTGGATATTTTTATGCATGTTCGCTCCCAGTGTGGAGCATATGGGCTCCTAATGGAGGTATCTCGACAAAAGTTTTTCTACGAGAACTGTTTGTCACTTAGTCGCTCAAAGTGAGTAGTAGAGTAATAGAACTTTTTTTACGATAACTGTTCGTTACTCAGTCGCTCAGTAGGTTGACCTCTATTTTCCAAGGAGAGTAGTAAGGATAGAAGGATAAAGTTAGGATAGGACTAGTGGTTAGCTTATCGCTCTCGCTATGCCCAATTATTGAATTATCGGAAGTGTGGGAGGACGGTAAGGAATTTTTAGACACGACATTATATATACGAATTCACCGAATAAGAACGAGTTTGAAATCGAATGCGGCTTAAACTTTTTACTATCTGACGGCTATTTTTTATCTAACTTTAAAAAGTACACACAATTATTGCTATCATCAGTATCATTGATAAATTATTGACTTAAAATTGTTATTACTTCACGAGAAGTCATCGCCAATTCAAAAAAACTACAGATTAAAATTATCTTTCGTTGGTCAGCAATCGGTTAAATATTGTAACATATAATGTCATGGATAATGAAATTTCTAGTGGTTTAATTCGACCAATTCGTAATACCAAAAATCCATATTTTTTATGCTAAAGTACATTTGAAATATAAAAATATAATTTAAATCTCCACATACTAATTAATATTCAAATAGTTCAACTACTTTTTGATCATTAAGTTTCAAAACTGATTTATATTGTAAAATTAAATTGACGGTTAAATAAAAAAAACTATCAATATTAACTTGAATGTAGATAGAAAATGTTATGAAGCAATTTGAAATAAGTCTTTGCTTACAATAGAATTTTTTTACATACATTGATAATATTATACGTGTTAGTAAAATCAATGGTCGCAAAGAAGTATAAAATAATAATATTTGAGTATCAGTAATTTTACTTTACAAGTTTGTGCACCCGATTTCTTACAATGAACAGGGATACTGAATGCATGGCACACGATCAACATTTTCTTGGCACGAATTTGTAATCGCATATTGTTAAACTTTAAATTTCATATTCTTTTATAAAAGTTTTCTTGTAAAAGCTCTTCTTACAAATAATTTTATCAGTGCAGCAATTTTTAAATTGTCTTTTACTTTAATATCGATTTGCATGTACAGCACAGATACTTATGAACTATTATGTGGATGTACAAAATTTAAATTTGTAATCATTATAAAATTTAAAAAAAAAACATGTGGAATAAAACGGTTATAACCTCAAAATAAATACTTGTACATAGATAGTTTTTACGTTAAAGACAGTTTTCCATAAAAAAAATATCATATATTAGTTTAATATGGGAAACGAAAAGATTAATAGGAGACGATCAAAAAAACCTTATGCTTTAAGAGGATAAAAGATTTCAGATAATCATTTTAAATGTGTTATCAGTTAATGATTACTAGACAATATAATACTTCTAGAAAAAATAATTCCTTTTTTACATGTCAATATTCTCATGTGTAATTTTTCTCACACGTATTCCTTCAAAAAAAAAGCTCGTTATAAGTGAAACCTTTCTTAATCAAGTAAATATATATATATTTAAAATATATTAATAGTGTACACTTATTTTAATTAATTCTTTTAATAATAATATTATTCTACCAGGGATAACAAAAACATTATTAAAAATGAACGTATCAATAGATTTCCAAAAACTTCGGAAATTGAGTCGTGTTTTTTTGGCTGGAGTTGGATTTGTAAAAAACAAGCAATTTCTTCATATTTTTCTTTTTTTAAATTAAATTTAATGTTTAATTAAATAAATAAAATATATTTTTTGAATCAGAATCACGGTATTTTTTGACTCCACAGTCCTAAAATTTATGCAAATATTATTTGATGCACTGATTCAAAATATATGTATTATAAATAATAAGCTATTTATAGTTGTTACGGTACATACATGACTTTTTAAAGTTATTTGTTACTTGTTTTTTTGAGTATATTATTTCAACGCACCTGTGAATTGACTGACTCATCATTCAACCCAAGGTAAACCTGCTTGATGCTATGAATTATAATACTTAGATGACGGTATTTTTCGTTCTTATTTGGAAGAAGAAAAAAATTTAAAAATACTATTATTATGGCCATGTTCCAAACTATTTAATCGCCAAGTAGTGAGAATGTGTTTTTCCATTATGGTATTGACAAGTTTATATCTTTTTGAAAAGATCTTATCTTTCTTATAATTGATATTTGAAATTAAGAATTAATATTTTACTTCTGTCGGATTAAAATGATTAAAAGTGCTAAATTTTACCTGCTGTACTATAAAAAATCTTTTCTTTTTAATATTTCATTATTCAATTTGCAATATAAAACAATTGTACAGCTTTCGATAATGGCATTACTTTTGATAAATCCTTTTCACAATATCATATCCACAAAATATTTTAAATATTGTTTTTTTTTTTACAAAATTGATTTATTTAATCTTTGTTAAAAATGAAATCTTATTTCCTAATAGCAAATGTACGAAGTTTTCTAAACAATGCAATGCTTTCAATAAGATTGTAAGATTTCCAAATTATAAAAATATGTTGACATTGATTTTGTTGAAAAATCACGGTAAAATGACCGATAATATACAAATATAAAGTGAACGTTTTTTGAGAAATCGTATTTAAGAGTAAATATGGTCACGCTGGAAATATGGTGTAGCTAAAAGTATAATTCCCAACCTCCAATTCTCCACGTCTGACGATGGTCAGTACTAATGTATCCAATCCCGGAATCAAGTTCAATTCTGTGATCCCGAAATCCCGGGATTGTAATATCGATCAATTTATACACGATTTTATGTTGAGAAAATTGTCAATCCCAAAATCCCAGGATCACAAAAAGGGTCCGGATTATTGTAATCATTGTAGCAAAAAGGGGATTGGATAACCTAGTCAGTACAATTTTAAATTCAACAAATTTGTTTATTTTCTTTTGAAATTGAATCGTTCAAATTATGTTCATTCACTTGAACGCCTGAAGATACCGAAAGGCGAAACCCGGTACGTTAGTGACAAAACTTGTGTAAACGTACATAATTTGAACGATTCAAATTTGATATTGAAATTCCAACAAGCACCTTCAGTCGAAATTTTAAATTTGTTTATTTTTATTGATTGTATAATTATAAGCATTTATTTTACTCGATTTGTATTTAACATTAAGATCGCATAAAAATAATGGTTACCAGTTCTTCTTAAATTTTTCGTTAAAAAAACGTTTTTGAACGAATTGAAAATATTTTAATATATACATGATGGTTGTTTCCCTAAAAAAATAGTCCTTTTATTTTAGATATATGTACGCAATGAGAGTTGACGGGAGGTCTTCAAAAGGTTAACGACCCATGACCTACATAATGCAGGGAGCAGTCAGTGAGCGGTGTGACCTGTCAATGCAATGTCAGTCCATCTATCGTCGCTTACTGCAGGCAGGCTACTAGACTCCTCTGCCAGCCGCAGCAGCTGCTAAATCGATAATCAGGGAGTGCAAAATTATGTGGGCGTAACCCTTTTCTAATATATTACTATTAAAAAATATTTATCTATACATCTTTATCTTTGTTTATTTGTAAAGCTAAGGATAGAATTTAATTAAAGATTTCGATTGAAGGTGCTTGGTAGGATTTCAATATTAAATTTGAATCGTTCAAATTATGAACATTCACACAAATTTTGTCACTAACGACCCGGTTTTCACCTTTCGGCATCTTCAGTCATTGAAGTGCACGGATGAACTTGAACTAACGTTTAGTAAATGAATGTATCGTCTTCATATAAGAAATTAATATATCACTAAATTTAAAGCCATTGCTGGCGAAAAGGATTAACCCATAGGAATGTCTACAGATTTGAATGGGGAGCAATTTTAAGAATTGTTGGAAAAAAAATATGATTTTATTTACTAACATATATGGTATAAGAATGCTTGAAGATGGCGAAAAGCGAAACCTAGTACGTTAGTGACAAAACTTGTGTGAATGCACATAATTTAATTGAACCAGCCTTCCAATAGGGATGCCACTGGGGAGATCTTTTATACAAAAATATCGTATTATGAAGGTTCAATTAATTTATTTGTGGCCCATTAGAGACATGCATTATTTTATTTGGCCCACCAAGTGATTTCAGTTGCGCATCTCTGGAATGTATGAATACTTTTAAAAATAACATTAATTTGAACAAGCACTCAAATAATGGAATCATTGTTAATGGTGCAATTTATTTGAATATTGGTAATACTAAATTAAATTCAAATAAATATCTATTTGAAATACCTATCGTTGAGTTTAGTCATTTGATTAAATGTAACAACCCTGAATGATATATTAAAGTATATATGATTGCATTTGTTATATCAAATGTTTTGGTAATCCAACAAGATTTCCTTAATAAATTAAATATTCCTCTTATTACATCAGATATAAAACTTTGCTTAAATTTATTAAAAACTTATCTTTATACAAAATAATATTAAGTTAAAAAAAGATATGTTTCTATGTAATCTATTTTTATTTCACAATAATTTTAGTTATAATTAATATTATTCAATTGTATCAATATAATTTGATCATCTTTATATTATATTAATTTAATTGGCATTAACTTAGTAGAACTCTATTGTAAAAGGTTAAAAAAACAAAGTATTTAATTCAACAAATGATTAAAAAAATAAACTATTTATTTAACGACTCTCATATCTCTGAAATTCCTATTTCTTTTTTGAAAACTTCAACTTTTATTAACTATTTAACTATTATGGTTGTACTAATCATTAGTTTTTGACTTTTCATAACAATATAATGTTATATCTTTGATTTTGTTAAATAGGTTTCATAGATATCTGTTATCTCAGATTTATTTCTGTCATTAAATATTTGTAGGCCATGATTGTTTGAATAAGATCTACTAAGAAAAAATATCTTTACAAGAATTATTCCAACGCACTCGATCTTCAATCTTTGGTAAGATAATACAAATATGTTAAAAAATGAATGGTTGTCTGCCTATCAAATAATATGTATTTGCTTCGTTAAAAACTTAGTATGATTAATGCTTGAAAATTTGCTGAAGTTTTTAGTGTGCCAATTAATCGAATCGAATGAACTAATCTTTCCGAACAATTGAGACGTTGTTTACGACTCAACACTAATCGATTCGTTTCCCATGTGTAGTACATGTACAAATGTATTGAAAATAGAAGTTTATGTTAAACATAATGTACAAATTAGTAAGATGCAAAATAAAATTATTACTTTTAGAAACGAATACATTTTTACTTTTATAATACTAACTGGCTTCCGGCAAGCGTTGCAATACCACCCTAAGTAAGAAAGTGTTTGTGTTAATTGTGGTATATTTAATAATGGTATGACATACGCGCCACCTACCGTAAGTTAATAGTACTAGAATCTTCGCGCAAGTGCAAGAATACTTTGTCAAAATGAACTCTATGGCAGACATACAAACATTGATTTTTAAATATAAGACAGTAAGTAAATTTAACTATGCTTATAATCTTCCCAAACGTGCAAGTAAAAAGTTTGTCAAATTTGTATTGCAATCGGATGAGCGGTGTGGCAACGCATACAGTACGAACAAACAAACTTTCATTTGCATATATTAGATTGTAGAATTAAGTTTATTGAAACTCGAGATATTCGGAATAATATCAATACTCAAATGTTAACGTAATACGATATATTTATTTTAAAAATCAATTAAGAAAATAATGCTGTTTTAGTATATTTATATTATCTTTTGATCAATAAATTTTTAAATAAATTGTTGTTTTTTTTACAAGCTGAGGCACCAGAAAGCCGACAAAAGAATCATCCAGCACAATGATTAATATCATAAAAGACTGTTTTGGAAAGAAAATTTTCCGGCAAACTGACAGGCTCGCTTTCTTTCATCGTGGTTCCCTGAAAAGCGGCGTCCGGATTGGGTCGACCGGAAGGAGTGTGTTCAGTTCACGTTCACGCAGGGCGGCAGAGGCGTTCGTTCGCGCTCGCGGTCGTGACTCGTGAACCGAAACTTGAAAGGCAAAGAGGGCCCGCGAGTACAGCGAATTGATATCCGTGCAGAGCGCGTTGTAGTGCTTATTGCAACTATGTGTTAACTACCGATAGTTTAAAAAAATGAACGAAATATACCAAAATAATTATTGGTTATTACGTGGTCGAGTGGTCAACATCGTTGGCTTAGACAATAAATACATGAAGAATTTAAAATGACCGAATGGTATACATTTTATGTTTGAATATTATTTCATGAAATACAACCGCCCTTACATATACAAGGGGTGCATTGATCCAATGCCACATTGACCGGCCGCCACTGCTTAGAACACGACGGTCACAGGTTCAAATTGCAGTATGGACAGTTTTTATAAATTGATTTTTTAATCGATTTCTGTTTGAAGACATGAATGTATATGATGTCTGAAACTCCCCCCTCCTACATATTCTGGCCTAATAAACGAGTCGTAGAGAGAGAGTTTAGTTAGTCGCTTTACCTTTCCTAACCATATTCTTCTATCTTTACTCTCTTTGAAAAATAGAGGTTGAGCAACTGAATAACAAGCATTTCTCTTTGAAACTCTTCCGTTGTGATAATCTCTATTTAGAGTCCGCATGCTCCAGATTGGGAGTAGACATGTTTAAAACTATTATACAATGCATGTATATATACGCGTAAAGAAAGAAAAACACCGGTCAAATCAATGTCGATTAGTAAATAAATTTTACTTGAAACTTTAAGTTTTCGCAAATATGATTTTGACTCTTCCAAAAGAAGCCGATTTTTCACTAAACGCCTTTTTCACTTCTCACGCAAATATTAATTTATCTGAGAACATATAGTATTGTAATAACCCCACGGATTCTTGTGGGTAGTAAAGTTCTTGTATTTAAAAAAATAAGTATGCTTTTGTGTTATTTCATAATTTTTCCAATATATCTAAATTACTCCAATATTTTCGATGGGATAACTTTGTAGAAAATATTTTTTAATATAAAATTAAATTTGGTATCTTGTTTTGCACTTTTGAGAAGAATCTTCACACTAACTAACGGTTATCTATCAATAAAGTAAACATTGATTCTAATTTATAATTTATAATTGATGAAATGTATGTTGGATTCTTTTCTTTACTACAGAATAAGGACGGAAGTTAGATGCATACAATATTGAATTATGTTATATAGGCTGTTGAATAGCAATCAATGTTTCATTTATTTATAAACACCTTATGATATTTAATCTAAAGATGGTTTTCAAAGCGTAAAAACAAAGTTATCAAATTTAATTTTATATAAAAATGAACTTTCATCTATAGTCAAAATAATATAATATACTAATCGAGCAAATCTTAAAATACACATTTTGTCATATATTAATTAATATCAGCTTTATTGCTAATCGAATTCTAATATCTTTTCTATCAACAGATATCTTACCAGTAATCAACATAAATCGTTTTTAATTTCTATGTTTTTTTATTGTTATATGTTTGTCTGACAAACATAATAGTTGGAATCGATCGGTGTCGTTACACTTTTTAAATACACAAAGGGTCGCCATTATTTTTTTTATATATCATGAAAAATGGTCAGTACTTAGTTTAACAGAACAATGATAATATAAATAAAGAATATGTATGTTATTTTTTCTGGGCAGAAAAGTTTACTGATATTACTCGTTTTATGGGCAGAAGACATTAAGTCAAAAAAAAATTTGGAGATAATCGTCATTTTCAATAATCATGAAATTGTATTATTTCTACTTATCTTTCTAAATATTTTCTATTCTAAAAATCTTCATGGAATTCGATTCACATATTCAAAATCGTTTATCGTGATTTATAGGTTTTTTGCCAAAAATAACTTTAATCGTAATTAATTTGATGCATATATACTATGTCCAAAGTATGTAAAAATACACAAAATATGGCTAAACTTGTTTCTTTAGAAGATACAGTGTATTAAAATCTATATATTTACATTCATCACTCAAAGGAGCCGGTTTTTGACATACGGCTTTCTGCCAGTGTACTGACGATAACACAAGACCATACATTCAATCAAATATAATATATCAAACTATCATTATTAGTCGAAAACTTTTTTTCATTGCAAATACGGATATTTAATCGAAAATACTTTATTCTGATGCAGATAAAAATAAATGAATTCATTATTTACACATTGTTTTTTTTTGCTTTAAATTGAATCTTTGAAATGTAAACAATACATTTTCCATCAATATTAAGGTATTTTACATATCTTTGTTAACAAATAAAACCGTTTTTTTCACAAACAAACGATTTTACACTGCATTTTATAATGCTGTGCTTTTGATATGATAACCGAACTACAAAATAGAGAGGGTAAAAATACCTACATGAAAACTGACGTAGACTTCTATATTAGGTTGGAATTATTTATAAGACATATTATCATATGGCAAGCATGCTGGAGAGAAATATTTTTTATTATCATAAAATGGACCGGTCCCAAAAAAATTATTCCAATTTTCAACCACGGTGAGTTTTCATTTTGAATAATTGTATTCTGACGTCGAAAACACCAAAATAATGCTGAACTTGACTTCAAAGATACACAAATTAAATCGCTATTATCAATGTGCATTTAATTCCTAAAAGTATTTATCTATGTAAGAAAAAACAAAAACATTGTATGTTGTTGTTTTTTACTGTTCTACGATTAACTATTATAATTACAAATTAAATATTGAAATTTTATCAAGCACCTTCAGTTGTAATCTTAAATTATATAATGAAATTGAAGCAACTATTTAATATATTAGTGACAATCAGTGCTTTTTTTGAAAAAAAAAGGTGCCGGAACGCACTTTTTTCGAGCATTTTCTAAGAAGGTATGTTATTTATTATATATTCGAATATCATTTGATAGAATTAAAGGCGGCTTTTCATATAATGCATAGAAAATAAAACAAAATATACATATTTTTATATTTATTTTAGAAATTTCAAATGAAAATTAAACAAAGAACATTACATACATTATGTAACAAAACATTAAAAAAATATGTATTTTATTAAAAACGCTATCCAAAATTGCATTCCAATTACAATGATTTCCACAGTTTTTCCCAATTTTCGTCAGGTAAATGGTCCCTATTTCTTTTTTTTGTGTTGGTGTCTGTGGCCGAATGTCTTCCTCTTAGTAAACATTGATCAACGTATTTTGAAGGATCAAAAAGTATCAAAGGTGGTCCGACGAGTTTAATAAACAAAAGTGACGAAACTGTTTTGGTCATCAACGAAGCTCTCATTGGGCTGATAATTAAATTCATTTGTGAAAGCCCGCGTTCACATTCACTTGAAGAAATGGGAATAGAATTCAGTGCATAAATTAAACGCCCTTTCCAAGAAAGTACATACCTGATAATCTTTTGCATGACATTAATTTATGGGTCCTTTGATACTCTATATATTCAAAAGAGATTAACAGTCAATGGCCAATTTCCAAGAAATGAAACGAAAGTTTTAAAATAGAAAAAATAAAATTTTACAAACATTTATTAAAATTTCGAGAAAAAAAGGTGCCGGAACACCGTTCCGCCGCGTTACAGGGTAAAAAAAGCCCTGGACAATAATGTATACAGTTACTATCAGTTATTTCTTAGAATTTCGAGACAGCTCATTATGAAAAAATGTATTCTCGAGTTTAATTTTTATTGTCATCAAATTATATTTTATATATGAAATACGAAAACAGGAATCAATCTATTTTACATCTCGGTTGTATTAATCGCTGTGTAAAGTTAAGAATTAACTGCTATTGACAATTAATCATTTCAATTAAAACACGGAATTATCAACAAAAAAAAATGACATTTCTCTTTAAGCAATATAGTATTTCAATTTATAAATCTGATTTGTTTAGAGTTTCATCATAAATATAATATATACTGTAAAAAAATGTAAATACGTAGATTACATCAAAAGACTTAATGAAACATGTTTACAAAGCCCTCCTAGTCAGTATTAGAAAATGTATTTCTTGTTTTTTTGGACAAAAAACTTACCAGGCGCCGTCTGATAAGTAGGAAATTAGGTACACGAAAAAATACTTATTGATCTTATTCAATTATTATTTACAATCAACATGTTTCATGAAGAAGACTGATTATTTCAAAGTGTTTTATTAAGCAAACATATATATTTTTTTAGTTTTATCCGTAACCGATGTCTTTTTTTTGTAAACATGGTGTCGTCCGCTTTTATAAAGTGACTGGCCGATGAAGGTGGAATCACTACAAAGTTAGAGTAGTCAGCGTTTTTCTAACAAAACATCAGTTTAACCCCTGCGACTAATGAATAGGTACAATACGTGTTTGGTGTATCGTTTACACCTACATGTATTCGATGAATTGTGATATTTCTCTTTATAAGTATACATTTCTATTATACAAATACGATGACTGTAGAATTGTTTTGTTTATCATCATACATAATTATATTATGCACACTTATTATACACTACCAAGTTTGCCACAAATTACAAATCGAGTTTAAAATGACTCATATTTTTCCGGTCAGAATATATATTACATTGGTCAGAATTTATATTAAATGGTAAATAATATATCGGTCAGCGTAAATAGTCATAAATGAAATTAAAAAACCTTACCTAACCTAACCTAACCAAAATGGTTATAAAATATTCTAACCGTATAATATTTTTATTCTGACCAAAAATTGATTTAAATTCTGACCATTTAATTTTTTCCCTTTAAATATGTGTACAATTAATTTTTCATACGTAAATATTTTTGTATTGATTTTTCTATGCTAAATAAATTAAAAAATCGAATGAAAATATTTTTTTATAGCCGATTGCTTAAATCAAAAATATTGAAAGTAAAAATCAATACAAAATATGTTTTACCAATTTTAATAAAAAAAAAAACCCGTGTTTTTAATTAAATTTATACTGTTTCCTGTTATGTTTTAACTTAGGATTTTTTAAAATAAAAACACAATATTCTTTTGTACTTCATTCCACTTTATTTAATAGGTCAGGACCGGTTTCGCTCATTGCGAGAATTATTATTAATAAAGTGGAATGAAGTAAAAAGGAATATTGTGTTTTTATTAATATAATGCCTTTCCACCAAGTATTGACAGTGAACACCCTAAAATAGGAAAAAAATATTAATTAAATGTACTCAAAAATTGTAAAATATGTTTTATTTTCATTCTCATTTTATTTTCGATTAACGTTCTGGAGGTCTACGTAATATAACAAAATAAAATGATTTATATTTTCAATAAAATGACATTTTAGAACAAAATTTTAGAGTTATGATTTCTTTATATCTATTTTTTGTATTTTACAACTTATGTATGTTCTATCTTTGTCTTTTCACTGACAAATAACATTATATTTTTGAACTCATTCAAATTAGTAATGCCGAAAGGAAATCTATGTATTATTAATTGATTAAAGTTGACCTGATCAATTTACCACGCGTTATTTGATATTAGTAATAAAACAATTTTGACAACGTTCTAATTAATCAATTTAATGGTATTAACAGTCTTTTTTTTTTGAAAGACATTTTATTTACAAAACAATTTTTTTACAAGTAAAACTGTTTCCTCTCAGCAAATAAACATTTCGAATGACTACTAACTTATGCATGGATATCGCGACAGGTTTTGACGGTAAATGGGATAGCTCAATTTTAATCGAGTAATAAAGTTTTCTACAAACCAGTATCAAATAAATATAATAAATCGTTCCTTAAATTTCTTTTGGGTGAGAGCTTTCGTTATTTTTTTAAATCAAAATTGCAGCTTAATATAACACATAATGTATGAAAAATTGTAACTGCTTTTTAAGTATAGGCGATCAATGATAACATATTAAATTTTACTCATTAACTAGTAAAATTGTTGTCTTATTAATCGCTATTCTGATTTTTTAAATTATTCCACAAATTTCGAGAAGTATGTTTTTAGTAAAAAATATTTTGTTTATCATTACCAAATAGCGCCATACGAACATTCATTCATACCAAAAAATACTTACCTCACACTTTACTAATTGAAACAAAACACATGAAATTTATATTATTTTAAAAAAAACATGTTTATATTTAAATACACACAGTTTTTTTGTATCATGCTTTTGACAAAGTGTAAATTTTGAATCAACTAAAAATATTTGTTAATTATTCGACAAATACATCCGTGCAATGAACTTCGATGTGTCATATCAGTCAGTGAAAAGAACGAAATAAATATGAGTTCAAATGGATTTCCATCGAAAATAAGAATAAAGTATTTCCAAAATACAATCATGCAGCATTATCAGATTAAAAAAATACACATTTTCAGCGAGAACAATAACAATACAAGTGAATCTACATGTAAAGATTTGGTGATGGAACATAAAATAAAAATGACACACAATAAATTATTCTGTTTTTTATGTTTATTATTATTAAATTTTGTTATTTATTTAAAAAAACATTATTTTAAATTATGATATGTTTACTGCATTGTTTTATATTATAGAATGTATTTCCATTTTAAATATACACATAACAAGAAACCAAGAATACGTGATTAAGGAAATAGAAGAATTTGTGCATTTAGGGTTAAACACAATATGTTGATTTTGTGAAAAGTTCATTCTGGGTTGCACTCACTGTGAAACAACTTTATCAATAAATAAAAAAAATACCAGGTGACATTGACAGTTAAAACGAGAAACGTGTGTTACGGAAACAGGTGTCTTGAATATAATATAATTAATATACATAATTTATATCACATCACATTTATACGAACCTCCAAATTATTCCAATTTTGCGCAGAGATTTTGGCAGCTTCTACGCTCCCTTTAGCTCCCATTGTGAATAGATTTTATAATATCTATCTTCTTGATGAAATTTTGTTATTTAGTTTATGTTTATTTTGGTTATTGATTTCACAGCGAATGCAACTAATTCGGTTACACGTTTACTGTTTATGTTTTCCAGAATCTGAAATGTTATGGTCCAGGCTGAATGGAAAAACAATATTTTCTTACTCACTAAGTTTTCGTTGAAGTCTAAATAAAAATAATTACTATTTCGATATTATTATGCATTACGTAGTGATTATGAATTCAAAATACAGCCCATTTTAATGTTAATTGAAAAATAGTTGTTTTTTAATTTAGTTACGCCTACGTTTAATATGACATGTTGATGAAATTAAGTACTGTTATTTTACTGTCATACATTTTCACATAAATAGATTTTTTCACATGAACGAATTCAAATATGAAAAATATCATGTATATAATGATCGTAATTTTATACTACATTGTGATTATAAGCCAAAAAGCAATGGTTTTTACAAAATTCAAACAATACATAAATGTTTCAGATGTGAATATTGTGACGATGTCAAACAGTTGAGTACAAAACAAAATAACACCGCATAGCTTCACATAATACAAGTTAAATTGAAAATGAACACTATTTTCGTGTATTCACGTGTTCGCAAATGTTTAATTATTGTTGATTGTCAAATAAATTGACAGATAATGTGAAAACTCGTGTTCTAAAAATCGTTACGGCCGTATAGCGTTTGAGCAGTCACATCACACTCATTTGGACTGCGAATGCGCCCACCTCCCAATTCTCAATCGCACCGGCCACAACAGATCCGAATAATTAACCGTGCAATTTTACCCACATTTTGCACTTTAAGTAATACGAAAACTGAATTTTCAGAGCGTTTCCGAGGGGAGACTGAGCCGAGAACTGTTGCCTCAGCAGAAACTGGGCGTTGTTGAATCGCTTGAATATTTACACTGGATAGTATTGTTTTATTATTTGCGAGATGAAGATTTTCACAGCATCCTTATCGGAATATTACTTAATAAACACGTTTACGGATAAATGGACGTCTATGAATGTAAATAAAACGTCAAATCTATAGAACACGCAAGTGCGGCTCGGTAGAATCGCCGAGAAAATGGTTGTTGACACGGTGAGGTGAATTATTTATACGTTGAAGATGATATTTATTGAATCTCCCCTTACGCTCACATCTGTTCTCCGGTAAGTCGACTATTTAGATTTCACTGAGCGATGTCGTTTTCACTGACAGATATCCGCCGAGATTCAGCTGCGACGGGAGATGAGTTTTAGCGATTCCCGGCCGACGCGAGCGCGATTCCACTCGGTCCGTCTGCGATCAGAGGAGCAGGGAAGCGCGAGCGGATCGAGAATATCGCCTTCGCGAAACAGACTGGTCGGCGGACCTATCCTGCTCTACGCCACGCTACGAGCCTTTGCAAACGTTTGTGTGGGGATGCTTTTCGTAGCGTCGCGGCGAACGGCGAACCGGTGAACTAACATATGACAGCCAACATGGCTGTCGGCGCTCATGGTGATATTGAATGCTGGACATTAAACCGCCGGTGGCGATTGAAGCCCTTTTAAAACTGGATTTAAATTACCCCGAACGAGATACGAATGTTTCTCCTATTAATGTGTCCAGGCGAGATGGGCGTACCTAATTGTCAGGTTGCCGTGTGAGGTTTGTTTTTAGATATGTTGTGAAAAAATACAGCAGCCGGTGTGGAGGGCGTGCGCATGTCCGTTTATCTCTGGATTCGATTTTGGTCCGGCGTCAGGGAATCTGCGATAGTGTTTGCTTTACTAAGGTTACGGGTTTTCCTATCGCTACTATTTTTTTTCAACAATACCCCAAAATTTTATGATGATAAAATTATTGAATATACACATTTGAAACATGGCGTTTATATGTATTGAAGGATTGCAAAGATTTTAATTTTTTTAAAACAATCATCAAAACGAACTTACATGTTTCAAATATACATTGTTTTTACAGTAAATTTTGTTTACGTTACATAAATAAATATTGCAGAAAAAATCAACCATAATAAAATAATGTTAATTTCGTTGGCAAATATCATATTTTCGTAGTAAGTGCCTTATTGTTTCTTAAAAATATTAATTTTTCAATTTTCCATTACTGATTTGCAGTGCAACGTTAAACATTACCAGCCACGGAGCGTTTTCCATGGACCGCGTTTCCTACACATACAGAGACACATACACAGACGCGCCACCTGTCAGTTCACCTAAGTTCTGTTCTGCGCAGCATCCCTACCTACCCTTCTCGCCCCTCGCGTCCTCTCACCGACATCAACCCACCCGCGAGCTTCGACTCCCACACGTTTTTAGAAAGAGGACATACACACACAGGAGCATGCCAACAAGCACACAAATAAAGATTCATTTAGAATAGTTTTTCGTATATGAGTGCTATTTTTTTTTATTTTAAATTGTTGACCTCTGAAGGAAATAATTATCAAAAGAAATATTATACAAGTGTAGCGAAAAAAAACAGCTGCTTAGTGTGAGTTTTTACGTTTGTGATAGACATTTGTAAATATGCAATTTATGGCAGCTTAAAAAATATATACAAATACTTATTTAATTATATGATTAAATATAGTTTCAAAATCATCGCTCATATATTAAAGCAAAGAAATGACTTAATGAAATGAGATTATAAGGTTCGCTCACGACATTGTAAGTGTGCAATAATTTTAATTAGAGCTCATTTACAGAAAGTTGTCTAATACACACGAGTTTCCACGAAATACATACACACATAAACAACGTGTGTGCACAATCTAAAATATCTACCCCCAAGGAGGTGAACTTTGCGTATCCAGCAGTCGACCGTATTATTTATTTATATATAATCTGATGTTGGCTGAGTTTGGTTTGTGCGCCGTGCGCTATACCCGATGATTAGGAATCGACTCCCGTTGGCTGATAAAAATGAAGAAAGCAAATGGAATAAATTATTCTCATTTCTATTTTCATAAGGAATCCATTATAATAATGAATATTAGTTTAAAAATGTTGTTATTCATAGACAATCATTTTTTTAATTTTATTTTTTTACAATTGTTACAATTATTTGTCGCCTGCTGTGGCTCAGTTGGTTAGTGCTTGCTTTACCGATCGCGCAGGTCTGGTTTCGATTCCCGGTAAGATCACAGTGAATTTGAGAATTATTCAATTCAAAGTTGTGATCAAAGACTGGGTGTTTGTGATGTCAATTCACATTATTTTTTCTTTTCCCATCTTTCTGATTCTTTAACCTTTCCCTTACTATGCAAAAAAGCACAAGCTCCTGAGCTGTGTATCCGTTACACATCAGGCAAACGGGAGTGAATCATGACAATTATATAACACTACTACAGCAGTACTACATATAATTGTCATGATTCACTCCTGTTTGCCTGATGTGTAACGGATACACAGCTCAGGAGCTTGTGCTTTTTTCGCATAGTAAGGGAAGGGTTAATAACTGGGTGTAGATAGCAATAGCGATTAGTTTTCCAATAGTCCTGTTCTAGCCTTATCCTTCTTTTCCTACTACTCACTTTGAAAAAAAGTGAGGTTGAGTGACTGAGTAACAAACAGTTCTCGTAGAAAAAAACTTCTGTTGAGATACCTCCATTAAGAGGTTGTATGCTCCACATTGGGAGCTGACATGGATTAAAAAAAATACAATACTTCACCGTTTTTTGTTCATTACTGTTACAAAATGGACTTCATTTTACTAATTAATTCCACCAATAAAACTGAGCATTATAAATATTTACATATACTGTTTAAATTGTACACGTAAATGCACTTGCTATGTAAAAACTTAGCTTTTCAAAGTTAATAAAACTACATAATAGTTTTTAAAAAAGAACGAATAATTAAATATTTTTAAAAGCTTTACCACCATTATTTCACTCTGAATTCAATAGTTTTCAATATTATTTAACAATCATTGTACAAAGAAGCACTTTTCTGTATTGACTCCAATATTATGTTCAATTCAATCAGTTGTAAAACTCCAAATTTTTACCATATATTTCGACTACCAACCAACACGCGCATATAGTACCGAAATTCGAGTCAAAAAGATTAGGCAGTAAAAATAAAAAGTTTATTGTTCAATCACTTTATGTATTCTTATGATTTTTGGTAAGTAGAAAAATCAGACTCGAATTTAATATATCAAATCAGTAACTCATCAAAGTCAGCTGATTATAATAAATTTGAAAAGATTCGATAGTTGATTTTATAAATCAAAAAACAGAACAACCACAATACAAAACATTAATAACCTAATCGGGGTTGGTACTTTTTTTTAAAATGTCTGCGACTTTATAATAATTCAGAAGCTTGAAAGCTTAAAAAAATTGTAAGGTAGTGAAGTTCAAATTGCAAACATATTGTTTCTGTTCTGCAATTAATAAGTAATAAGAATTCATTAACTTCCAGAAATTATAAAACGTAAGAAACAGTTTTTCTGATATAACTTTTTTATCCCATTACCGCAGTCTGTAAAAACTAATGGTTTCTAGCTATGTAAGAAAGAAAACAAACACTTAAGAAATATAAATAAAATTTAGTCGACGATTAATTATAAACACGTCATGAGCAACTCATTAAACATTGAACCGCGAAAAAAACGAATAAAGCTAACTTAATAAATTCGCCAAAAATTAGTAACTTAACAAATTTTTCAATGTAGCTATTACATAATTTCTAATTGTAATTCATAATTTAACAATGATCGAATAAAAAGTAGTTGGAATTTAAATAAGTAAACTAGTATTTAAACTGTATATATGCGTGATCAAGTCAGTTTAATTTTTTTGCTCGCTAATTAGCAAAAGAAAATACAAATTTGGTATAAGAAAATAAACTTAGTATTAATGTGAAAAAAAAATCGCGGAACTATCCAACTGGTAATGTTACTTGGGATGTACACCTTCACTATCTTTTTCTCAAAAGTTGGTTGCACTCTTCGTTTATCGAAGATAAATTTTCCTTTGCAATTCTTTTACGTAACGTAATTTGAAAAAGTAACTTAAAGTTTAGAACCAGCCAATTTTATTGCAACCATTTCTCGCCATTGGTGTCCGGCGACATGATCCCTTAACACGCTTATCTTTCTGATATATTTTTTATCTAATAGTTTTAAACTATATTGTATTTTTAAAAAATGAAGTTTACTTCATACTCAATTATGTTATGATAATGATAAATCCTCCACGTAACATTCAAAGGAAAGAGTTAAAAAATCAAATCATTTTTTTTATTTTCGCCTTTTCACGTATTCTGATATTTATATCCCATTTTTTATCAAATAGTTCCGATTCATCGTTATAATATTATTATTGTAAAGAAAATATTTTACTTAATTTTACTCACCAAATGAAAGTATACATAAAATATTGAAATTGTGAAAAACGTGACAACGTATAATTTTTATTGTAAATACTGTGTATTTAAAAATCATTTAAATGTTGTTTAAATTTATTTTCATTGAAAAATCTTCGAAAATTAATAAATTAGTGATATTCCAAAACGAACTAAAAGTAATATTATAAACATTTAAAATTTATGATTCACAATCTGCTCATTAAAGCACTTTATGCTTTAAATAAAACAAACATTTGTTTTCAATTTGATGAGGTAAATAATTTAGTAAAAAAAAGTATTATGTTCAATAAGATGAAAATTTTTCGATATTTCGTTAGGTTTTAATTTATTAAAAAAACATGTTTGGTATTGCGAGTAATTCATGTATACAATTTCAAATTTACTTTACTGGCACTTAAGTCCTGACCAGCATGATTGCTAGGGGAAAGCTATTACCACCTGGACTATAGAAGATGACTTAGTTTATCAAGAAATATCAGTCTCCAGTTACTAATTAAAAACGTAATTTTACATGACGGTTAAGTTCAGTTAAAAGAAACGATCCATAAAAAGAGCTCGAATAAAAAATGTTCACGAAAGCTTTAACAATATAAGGTTTGATAGGTTGAAGTTTTATAACGACTTGTATTAACCTTAAATTTTATTTGAAAGAAGAAAAATCTGTTTGAATTTTATATCGTTTGCCTAAGTAGCTTGAGTTTGATTTAATAAAAACCCATCGACTTGGAAATTTACTTTACCACATTACAACATATTACAAATCAGAAATAAAGTTTATTTATCAACACTATAATATTTATATAAAAAAAAACTTTTTACCAGTATTATTCACTATAATCTGGAATGGTTTCACTCAAGGAAAAATTATAATAACAAAATTACTGTTTTTTTTTGTGGCATAATTGTCCCGTATTATGTAAGACATTATTAATCTACCAAAAAGGCCTACCTTATTTGGCACAATTCAATCCAATACAACTACAAAAAAACATATTTGCATTCAAAATGAATATCGATAAAAAATATATTCATGAAAATTTTAAGTTATCAAGGAAAATTTGTCCATAATTTTTCTAATTACTAGTATTGCATATTTACAAAAAATATAATTTTCATTAAGTATAAATCTTTAACGAACAAATCAAATGATCAGAATTTAAATCAATTTTTGGTCAGAATATTTTATAACCATTTTGGATAGGTTAGGTTAGGGTAGTTTTTTTTTAATTTAATTTAAATTATGACTATTTATTCTGACCGATACGCTATGACCATTTAATATAAATTCTGACTAATGTAATATATATTCTGACCGGAAAAATACGAGCCAATCTCTAATGGTTTTGTTTGCAATGGTTGCCACAGCGAACGCGTGATCACTATTTTTAATAAATAATATAATATATTCATGAAACCCGTGTGCAATATTCATTTTATTAAGAAAAGAATCTTTCTGATGACACAGAAGCTTTGATCGTCTTTTTGTGTACGCCTTTGAGTATAGTTGACCTGAAAGCAAAGGCTAATGAAAAACGGATACAATTAGGCTAAAGCAATTTTCACATAAAGCCACGGAGCTGCTCAACTCGGCGGGGATTTAAATGTCGGGACACACCTCGTTTTGTCACGGTTTAAGGTAGAGGAATATTAAAAAACACATTACCGGTAAAGTCAGTAACCAATGATGAACGGTGTATTACATTCAAGGCAATATGGTCATTACATTTAATGGTTAATTATTATGGTTTTACTTAGAAAGTTGAAGCTAGGCTTAACATGAACTGTGATTATATCGACTGAGTAAAGGAAAAAAGACGTAACTTACAGTTTTTCCAAAACAGCTTTTTTCAATAATTACAATGTATTTAACTTGATACACAGTCTATCAAAAGGATGTAAGCTGAAAATGCCAAATTAGTCTCTAAATGTAGCTTTTAAGTTTGAAAAAAGAAGGGCCTGTGAAAATTGAGACCACGAAAAAGTATCTAAAAAAAGGTTTTTCTTGAACAATTTATTGAATTAATATTAGGTTAAGTCAATAAAAAAATTCAGTTTATCAGTCACCGTGCACTTCAAGATTGTGTATTTTTCATAATTTTCTTAGTCCCAAAATCATTAAAAAACTTTTTTTGTGTCTTCTGTAAAATTTGTTATGTGTGAGTTACATCTTTCTCCTTTCCACGGTTGATATAATATTCATACGTTAGATTTATTTTTTTATCTGATTCAATATATTATATAGTATAACTAACATTATCCATGCCCATTCTTTACGTGGATAACATGGGCTACTTGTGAATCAAAATAATTATAGTAATGGAGACCTAGTTGTAAGCTTCCAGTCGCATAACGTCTCTTTTTTGTTTGGAGGTAATAATTTATTTAAGGAAAGACTGAATAGATAATCGATTTCTGTTTTTACGTCTAAATTTGAGTATTCAATGTTATGTGTGTCAAATAATGAAAACACTATTGATAACAATCTTTTTGGCTAAAACACCATTAATCAATAATAAAAAAAAACAACTTATGAATGTATACTATCGACGTATTTAACCCTTGGCCGCACAATCAAGCAGGACGACAGGAATTTTGTATCGGGTCTAAGCTTCAACACTTCAACACAAAAACTAGCTAAAATATAGTTGATATATTCATTAGTAAACTATGTATTAAAATACCGGTAGCATTGTATTGTTTTAATAAGACGAGCACTTATACTTGTAAAATTTACTCGCGTGGTAAAATATTTCTTTTTCCAATATATACGTTACAATTTGCACCTTATAATAACCATAAACAATAATATGTTAACAACATATTTTTAAATTATAATGTAATTGACGATGATTATATATCGTATTTAAGTCGCATAAATTTTGGAAACTTCCAATATTTATATTAAAGTTTCATCAAGCACACTTAGTCGTAAATTATTCCGTCACTTTGTTTGGTTTTAATATTTATTTCATAAAATATATTTAATCAAGTTACTACAATTTAAATCTGTATGCACAACATTACAGAAGTTTAGATATTCTATTGTCCGATAATATACCAGAAGGTGATGTATTAAAATCCCATCAATCATCCTGAGTCGATATTATAAATTATCAAGTAATTCAATATGAATTTTAACACAAAAAAATTGTATTATATATTAGACAAAATTACTGCAAATCTCCGATTTGTAAGTAAAATACTTCGAATGTATTCTGGCAATATAGCATATTGTAATTTTTGAAAAATACGAAAATTCATCTAAAACCCATTTACAGGATTTCAAATAAATTCCATTAAATATTACTAACAAACTGTATTTGAATATACTAGTGAAGGTTTGTTTTCTATAATCTGATTTTAAGAAATGTTAGAAAACATGAATCTATATTTTCGTATAATTAATGCATTACATTATTCGAATACTGTTAGAAATATTTAGAATCGCGAGTCACAGTACATGAATAAATCACGTAAGAAAAAACATTCATACACTTTCAGTTTCCCGTGTATTCTGAAAGTTTGCAAACACGTTTTAAGGGGTAGAATAATATTTATTATACTCATTTTCATTAAGTTTTTGTATCAAAAATCAACATTAATCACTCTTATACAATTACACGTAATAATTTTTAAGACAATCAAATCTTATTAAGGAATAATATGCAATATACCGTAATATAATTAACATAAATTGCTATGAAATGTACTCATGCACCTTAGTTTTCTAAAGTAAAAAGTTCTAAGATTGACGCAGAAATATGTACCATTTTTTTCAGTTTTTATACTTAAACCGCCGTAGATAATATATATGTATCAGAAATTGCATTAAAAACTGATGATATTTGTTTTATTCTTTATTTATTTAACAAAAGTTTCTCGGGCCTGAGTAAAATTTGACAAGGGGATCTCGCGAGCCCCCTCCAGCCCACCTCAGCACATATTTGTAAAAATGCAGCTATAATTTGTTATGCGTGTAAATAATTGAGAAAAAATATGTGCCTAATCTGTACCAAAAAACTTTTTATACTAACGTGATACGCATACACATAATACAAACCATGCTCAAAAAGACGATTTCAAATCTTAAAATATATTCATTTTGGTGTGCAAGAGAAAAATATCTATTATTGTTTTTTGATCAAAAATTGTTTCAAGTATATAATTTATATATTCGAAAATTATTGATTGTAATATTCTTGAGTATTTACTATGAATGTTGTTGTCATTTCTGCTATAATTTGAATTCAAAGTTGGGAAAAGTAATTATCAGTTGAAGTGATCCTTGTCAATATTTGAGCAGTCTGTAAGCAATTGGGAAAATTATTAATCTGTCGATCGTTTTTGGCACTACACTAAATTATGAACATCTATTTTACATAGAAATATATTATAATTATACATCAAACTAAAAAACATGACGATAACATTGGATATGTCCGTAAAACAATATGCCAACAAAGAAATGATTCAAGACGATTTTTTTTTTAAGTTTCACAATTACCTATAGTGCTATATTTATATGTTATAAATAAAGTTTAAATTTACATAATCTCATTTATTAATAAGATATTTTTTAGTCAAATAATATTCATTCAATTATAAAAGAACAGTTAATTATATATAATAATTATATTGTTCGATCCGATTATTATATAAAATAAATTCATCTTTAATACTAAAATAAAATATATAATTTTGAAATTAATTTTGTGTGAAACATCTCCGTTAACAAGCATTCACTAACTTAATAAGAATTTTGAGCTTCTTTTATAACAGTCAAAAAATATTTTAATATATTGTTTGTAATAATAATTTATATTTTTGAATGAAATTATATAGACTATAACTATTAATTTATCATGAATATTTTTTTTATACTGTAAGCATTAGATTATAAATGATAACTTTTTTATTCCGCTGGTTGTGTATTATTTAGTTGGGACTCGTGACAATTACACTTATTTGAAAAGCATATTAAAACTAACTAAATATATACGTATCAAATATGCAAAACACGTGTCAAAAATCATGACACAAGCATAGAGATTATTTTTTTTTTTATTTTAAATATGATTTTATTACAAATTTGCCGCCGAGTCCATCAAAAATATTGTTCTTACTGAACTATTTTTATTATATAATATCACTTTTAGGGTATTCACTGTCGTCAAAGGCGTTACATTAATAAAAACAAAATATTTCTTTATTCCACTTAATTTAAAAGGTCAGGACTGGTTTCGCCCATTGCGAGCATTGTCAACTGATAAGAAATATATATAAACAGTGCAAAAGGTGTAAACAACAATTGACAGTGAAAAGAATTTACAAATTACAGTAGTAAAGTGATTCTATAATTACAAAAAATTAAAATGTTTAACACCTCTAACATATTATTAAAAAATCGTCAAAGATTAATGAAGTTTAAGTGGTGACTGATGGTAATTACAAACAACCAGTCCTGACCTTTTAAATAAAGTGGAATAAAGTACAAAGAAATATTGTGTTTTTATTAACATTATATAATATAATAAAAATTCATTATCTTTCTCAAAATGTGTTTGAAATATGATCCCATACCTAGTGCTACGGTATAGTTTTTCTGTTCTTAAATATTCCATTCGAATTTGAGTTTGTGTAAAATGCAAGTGCAAGCCTGCTATTGCATCGTCACCTTTGACCGTTGACTCCAGTTTCCAAAACATCAGTGCGGTCACACCGGCTGACATTTGGCAGTAGGGCGTGGCACGCGGCAAAACTGGCAACGAGAACCAAATAAGTTTCGTACTTAGATATGTACACAAGAGCGGGACAATCTCACGGAGAGACTTTTAATTGCGGGAGACATCTCACGTGCTCGGGAATATAAATACCTCATTTGAAAAGGAAATGATATTTTTAAATTACATCATTTTTTAAAAAATTCAATCTTCTATCTATAAATACATAATGTTTCATTTTTAAGCAAACTTATTTATTGTAATATGTTATCGTGATCGAGCTCTGAACTATTTTTATAATATCGATGCGAAAATTTTAGTTATAAAAAAACAAAATATTTTATAGAATATATTATGTGAGAATTAGGAAGAGAAAAAACTTTCTTTGGATTATAATCTACCCGAAATTATATCATTGACACAGCTGTATTTTAAAAAATGATCATCATATTCAGGTAGAAATCTATCCATTAACACAAATAAAAAAAATCGTTGATATGTAAGGAAATATAATTCTGAATTCTTATGAACAGATTTTTAACGAAGTAAATAATAATGCTTTGTTTCGTCAGTTTTAATGTGAACAACACAAGAATTAAAGTATGTGTGAATTGAAAAAATAATTTAAAAAATGGCAATTTTTTTACTATATTTTATGTAACAAGTCAAAATATATCTAGTTTACCTAAATTTCATTGTTACAAATAAATACAATACTTTCGTTACAAATAAAACCTACAGTATTTATTACATATTAATATCGGCATTCTTCAGATGGGACTGATACCTGTCAAAGTTCTTTCAACACTCACTCTCTCCCGTCATATTTTTCACACATACACCATATCCTTAGCGCACGCTGTGTTGCGAGTTGCGTTACAGAGATAAAAATAATGATATAATAATAATATCATAACATTGATTTAAAAATATATACATATTTTTTTTTTTTACAATAATTAATCTCATCTTCAGTAATAAAATCATTTAAGACAATCTTCTTATACTGTCATCCTTTGAGGAAATCCAGGTTTTTAAATCATTGCAAATTTAATTCACACATGTTGTTATGATGTCAAGTAATGACAACATTTTCAACTATTATGAATTATGTTTGTACACCAGTTTTGACAATTTACCTGATTACCATCGATCAAAACATTCTTCGCAAAATAATGTTACGAATTGAGTTCAATGTTTTCATCATACGTAAAAAAATTGTCACGTTAAGAACTTAATTCGCAGAAATGAGACTTTTCCATTAAATTAAATTAAATTTGATTGAGTTCTTCAATGCGTGAGATTTACATTAATATATTTAGTAATTGCATACAAAACAAAGTTTCGTTTAAGATTTATTATTAACAGCAATTTTTGTTATTAATCTATGTAAATTTTCATTATCTGCATCTACTTTATGAATACAAATACATTAAAAATCAAGAAAATATATTATGTTGTGAACAATTTTGAGAAAAAAATTATGTCTACATAAATAATACTATTTAGCATAATAAATATGAATTTTTCTTCAAACGACTTTTTTGAGGAAAAAGATTCCATAAAAAGTGGCAACTGGAGCTTGTTTATTAAACCGTTCGAATTAAATACCCGAACGACCGTAAAAAATAAGACAAGCGGGAAGAAAAAATAATACGAAACCTGTGGGACATTTCAGATAATTTACGACACTATATCTAATCTCCGTTAAATAAAGATCTCATAATCTCTTTTAAAGAAATTCCTGTACAAATCGTTAGAAAGTGTTGGAGAGATTCGCTTGGAGTGCTGCGGTAGACGCGGCGGCAGCGCCACCGGAGAAAAACTCAACTACATTTCGGTCCCGGGAAAGCGGTTCTGCCAACATGAGCGTCGGAACGAGACGGAACATCTAAGACGAGACGAGTGGGAGTGGGAGGGAGACAGGGTGGGCGAGGGTGGTGCATCGCGCAAGAAGGGGCGTTGCAGCTGTTCGATATTTGAATTCGAAATTATTTTCGGCGCAGAGGAATTGGGACAGACACACAGCCGGTTTGCCGCCATATAAACAATATATGAAATATGACAGCTCATAATATGATAAATTAAGCTTATTCATAACAAGTATGTAATAAAACACAAAACAATATAAGCACTCACTTACTTTTCTAATTTATCTCGCAATATTATATGACCTCTCATGAAAATGCACTTAAATGCTTTATTTATTCTCAAACGATTTAAAAAATACATATATACATAATAAATACTGAAGGTTATATGTAAATGTATTAGTTGTTTTCATCAACTTGGACGTAAGCAATGAAGCGCACGAAAAATAAATTAGTCAACGAAGAAAATTATTTACTGTTCACATCGTATTTTTACAATTTTTATACACCATTTCATAAATAAATTATAATACCTAATCACTTTTAATTAAGGTTAAGCTTAGTCAGTGGAAAGACATTATGTTAAAAAAATAAAGCATTATTTTGTATTAATCCTACATTTATTTTAATATGATGAAGACTGGTTCACGATCATTTTAAACTGAAAGAAATTATAAATTTTTTGAATGATTTTGAAACTTTTCTTTGCGTAATAAATATTTTTATTTTATGTTTTGTTTAAAGCGACCAAAATAAAGCATCTGGTGAATTTTAAATTACGCCAAAACATTAGAAAAATAAAATATTACCCACGAAATATTATGTACTAAAACAAATCTATATATCTTAATATAATTTAAGATTTCGACTGAAGGTGCTTGGTGGAATTTCAATATTAAATTTGAATCGTTCAAATTATGTACACTCCCACAGATTTTGTCACCAACGTCCCGGTTCCGCCTTTCAGCATCTTCAGGCGTTCAAGTGCACGGATGAACTTGAACTGACGCTTAGTAAATGAGTGTTTCGTGTTTATATATTAAATAAATGTATCACTGAGTCTAGAGCCATTGCTGGCGAAAAGGATAAGCTCATGGGAATACCCAAAGATTATAAATTTTAATTTTAGAAATTAATAGGGCACAGTTGCATAGTCTTCCGATTTTAAATGAAATATTAAACCTTTCGGGCTCTCCACTTCTATACCCTTTATAAATAATATCATAAATATTATCATAAAACCTTTGCCGACAAAAAAATAAATATAATTCTTAAAACCACTCACTACTCAAATCTTTGGGTATTCCCATGAGCTTATCCTTTTCGCCAGCAATAACCTTAGACTCAGTGATACATTAATTTAATATATAAACACGAAACACTCATTTACTAAGCGTCAGTTCAAGTTCATCCGTGCACTTGAACGCCTGAAGATGCCGAAAGGCGAAACCCGGGTCGTTAGTGACAAAATCTGTGGGAGTGTACATAATTTGAACGATTCAAATTTAAATCTATATATCGTTATTTGATATTTTTTTGCGACATGACAACGTGATTCCAGAATATATCCATAAGTAATCATAATGTAATACACATGATGCATTTTTTTTTAAATCATTTATTTATTACATCATATAGTCAAAATGTAAACACAAGATCATGTTAGAGATTTTCTTCCTATATAATAAAATTTGGAACGGCTGAAATTAATTCTATTTTCTAACATATTATTTTATACTGTGATGTGCCATATCGCAGAATCCTATCTAGCAGCGTCGCTTACATTTTTGGCAAGGCTCGCATTATTATCTACTTTACTTACTATCTGCCTTAAAACTTTGCATTTGCACTTTTTGACTTATAACTTGCTCATATTCTTGCCTTAAAATGCATTCTACTGTTAAGAGAGAAATATAACATCGTTGCCAAATATACTTAAAGAATATTCGATTGCCATATATAATACATCATGTTTCTACATCAAATGAATGAACAAGTTTTTCCCGCTTTGTGTTTTTCTAAGATTGATTACCGACCAATAGCACTCATAACAACAATTATAAAAATTGAATATAAGATATATGAGAGAGTATTTTTACGATTAAAATATCACCTATTTTTCATATCACATTAATTAATAGATTTTTAAAATGTTTTAACTACCCATATATCGTTGTGAAATATGGAATTGTGTGCAGCCTTATTTTTGCTTAATATATTTATTTATTTGCGCATTAGAGTTAATAAGCGGAAAAAGAAGCACAATCTCAAGACAAAGTTATATCAAAGTATGTCAAACATATGCAGATTGACTGTCTTTGGACAAGTAAAATGGTACTAATTGGACATTTTCAAAAACTTTCAAATGATTAAAAATAAACTCTTAGTAAACGAAATAGGAAGAAAGATATATAAACTATATTTTAATTACTATATAAATCATGACGGCTTATTTTATAGTCAAAAAATTAATGAAAATTTATACGATTTTTGATTTTAGATTTTCAATGCATTTGTAAAATCAGTGATTTTTTTTTGTTAACCATATAGCAGGTCTATAATATATCTGAGTCTCAATTGAATTTATTTGGCATTTAATTTTCTTATAAAAAAACACTATCCAAAGCATACATATTTGTGATGTTCACGCCAGTCAGAAAAACGGACATAGAAAAACGGCAGCGGTCTTTTTCAGTATATCATAATTCATTGAAAAAATTTGGTTTAACATGTGAACTACAAACAGTTCTTACAGAATAGCTGCATGAATTCGGAGGAGATATGGTTGGAAAGAAATACTTTGTGATACAAAATTACCATTCAAATCAATATCAAAATATATTGTTCTAAAACTTACGCGCATACTACGGAAAATGTAACAATGGCTGGAAGAAAAATAAATGTACGATTTACTTTACATTTATGGTTTTGAAAGTTATTATGTGGAATTTGTAGTCGCAATATATAAACAGCCTTTACGCTACAGAGTCACTCGAAAAAGCTTTCTCAATTTCGTCACGTTCGATTGCTCGAACGGAAGCTTGGATATTACAGCGTTATTATGTGCGTTAATGGAGTTTTGAAATAGCTTAAATGACAGGTGCACCCACTCTAGGATAGTCAAACTTACCGTAAAACTTAATATTTTCCGGGCTAATATAAAAAAATCATTTACATCTCTTAACCTGCAACGTATTTAAGTTGAAGAATTTTTTAAAGTATAATACAAATGTGAGATAAGATTTTTCTACTCACTGTATGTATATAGCAATGATATTATGAGATTTCAACAATATTTTATGGTTTAAAATTATCACTAAGATACTTTCATTTCCGTCTAAATTAAAAGTAGATACGTAGTTTGCATGCTAATCTGACGATATAGTATTTTCAACAATTTCTTTAATATAAAATAGTGCGTGTTTGAATAAATTTAAATATTAAAAATCTATGCACAATTATATTTTTCAAATCAATCGTTTGAAATATAATCTTTTTCGTCTACTTTAAAAAATATAGTTTACGTGTCATTTGTTGTAGTGTTCATATTAGCATTCTATTGATTGAATAAGTATTTATTTGGTAGAACACTATTATAGTTAAGTCGAGGTAAAACTTTATTTTAGTTCTACATTTTGCTATTACATTCATCCCTCGTCAGATCTACATACTCGCCCGGAGAGATTTCTGACGAGCATGAAGCCAGAATAGCTATCAACTTAATAAAAAAAATGTAGAACTAAAATACAGCGTTATTTGACTTAATAATAATTTTAAACAAACTGAGATATAAGAAATGAACAAAATAGAACATAACAATTAGATGAGTTGTTGAATTGTTTTGTCATACTTATTAAATAAATAATATTTAGTTTATTTGATCAAAATATAGCACGGAGATAAATTATCAAAGTTTTGAAAATACCCAACATTATTTCTGAGGATATACATTATAATACTATTTTAAAACTTACATGAATGAGAACATAAATTGAGTGGAATATATGCAGCATATGGAAAAGTCTGATATTTTTTTTTATGTATCCTGTATTCTTTTACGACCTTTCTACGCTACTGAGTCAATTATGTGTACATAATGGTCCAAAATACTCGGCATTGGGCAGCTTTGAATTTGGCTGACATGCATATCAAAAAGGTTATAATAATATGTAAGTAATAGGTAGATATGATTGATTGCATTTTATTATATTCAAATAACCCAAAACGTTGAATCAAAAATGACACAACAGAAAAGCAAAAAATCATTAATAACTACAACATTTTAGTGCATATTTAAAAGCAAACTCATCGTATCGATTTACCAGCATATTGGAACATTAACTATTATATGTTAGTGAATATTAATTTTGCGTGGTATTTTGCATTTTTTTTTTTAATTAAATTGATATTTTTTTGTAATCACATTTTAAATAAATACGTCTTAAAAGGACTAACGATTGTTTGTAAATAACAAAAAATAGATAAAATTTTCAACGACACAACTATTTTCCAACTAGTGGTGGATTTACCTATAAGCGAATGAGGCGCGCGCGTGAAGCTTCAAGAAAAGCTTTAATCATATAACCCATGTAGTTTTTGTTCAGATTTTAATTTCTTTTCATTATTGTACATGAATTTTTTTAACGTTTTCATCTCATCCGAAAAACAGGGCCTACAAATTTTATTGCGCCTGGGACCTCTCATGTGCTTAATCCGCCACTGTTTCTAACCAAGATATAAGTTTGTTGGCTAATTTATTCGAACTAATTTAAACATTAAAATAGTATTTTTATTTAATCTAATTTTTTAGTTGTTTTAAAAAGGTTACACATCCCCTCTGAAAGGGATTGAAATTGATTTTTTGATAATGTTTATCTGCTCGCAAGAGATGAGATGCTATTAAATACGATACAATAAAAAAAAACACCAATTCATAATTATGCATCTATGGGTCGACATCAAGACACCCATCATTATATTCTAAATGGACAAATTTGATGATACATTAATTTATTTTACTAAATATTTAACCAGTCTTTATTCGATGTTGGTTTCGGTTACGGTGTGAGCACGAATCTCAGTGCGAACAATTTCATGAATTATTTTTTTAATCAGTGTGATAAAATAAGTTCCCTGCAAAATTATCAGATATAAGTTCCAAAAAAAAAACACTTAGTATTCGTGTGAGTAGATCACAATGTAAAGAAGTGATTCACTCGTCACTTGTAATTGTAGCAGTCGTAGCGGTCGTAGAGGTATAATATTCGATGTAGGCATATACCGTACAGAAGTTGTTAGCACAGTTTGAAATTTGTTCCCGAGCGCATTCAAATGAGGATGTGTGGCATATTACTAAATATTTATCAAAAATGCTTAAAATATTATATCTTAATATTTTAGTAATGTACAAATTAATATTTTGCGATATGCAGAATATAAAATAGACAAAGTTATGTTTGTTTTATACAGGGCTGTGTAAAAAAAAAGACGACTCCGACTCTAGCTTTAAAATAGTTAACGACTCCGACTCTGAGGAAATAATTCAATAATTTCATTTTAACTTATACGTATGTATACCATCAGATCATCTTTAGTCAGCCAATCATGCAATATGAACACTTTGGACTATTTTGTTTGAATACACATTATTAAATATATTTTTCGAAAAAAAATCGAGCCGCTCATTTTTCTCCGACTCCGACTCCGGCCAAGATACCGCGACTCCATGACTCCGACTCCTCAGCCCTGGTTTTATAACATCGACCTCTTATTTTCAACAGTTTTTTTTATATATGTATACCTAGAAACTTATTCGATATATTTCAATTATTATGAGCTGTTTTAACACATTATTTATACTTTCTCTGTTGCGTATTTTAGTGTACCGTCTTATTTGAATTTTATATTTACATTTGAGACTGAACTTTGAATTTAATTCATAAACAATATCGTTTTTGCATAATAATATCACAAAAAATAGATTTAATTCGCTATAACAATCGGAACTCTTGAATATGACATCTCAGTTTGTATATGCGTTTTTATTATTTTAAAATATTTATTATTGTGTAAGTAATATGACGTGTTGATTTCTGTAAATAAAAAAAACCCGAAACATTAATAACATTGAAACGATGAACATGAATCATATAATAATGCGAATGAAGAAATTGAAGTAAAAAAGCACAGATGAAAATGGTAATATTATGAAGGTATGTTTACATAGAGTAACGATGAACGTTTGATGTCAATTTCTAATTGAAACAAATATTATAACACAAAACGAATCAGTCAAAATTCTCCTAGGCATGCATATCGAATAGTCAGTTGATATTTGTGATAATGGAAGTGATGTCTCCCTTAACTTTGTATAATGTATGAGCCTGCAAGCGGATGATTCTCTTCTCGTTTTCTAAGCGATCGAAGCTAGTCAAAAATATGTTCGGAAACAATGAGCGATCTAATTTCTAGACATTGTCTACGACGTCCAATAATTGACTTACCGTCAGAAAAGTACGACGCCCAAAATAACTCTCTCTCCGCCTAACTCACATTTAAGCACGATTTCTATTTTTACAACCAATCAACGTGTGAATAAATATTTCTACCATATACGATGTGTTAAAACTTTCAATTTCTTCTAAATTGTGTTAAATCATTGTTTTATTACTAAAAATATTGATTTTAAAAAAATGTGTTTTTTATCAATTTTATATCAACACTTTTTTACGCCGTTTTACTCATAAATATATACATGTGCATACACTATCATTAACAAGTTACATAAAATATCATAATTTACATTCGTACTCAAATATTAACTTAAAAATGCATTTACTTGCAGCCGTTTAAAGTTGCAATATGTGTAATCAAAAAATAGAAAGTACTTAAAGATTAAAAGGGTCACTTAATAAATATGTAAATTCAATGTGAATTGTTTCATAAAATTATTGTTATATTATAAATATAAAATTCAGGACTTTTTGAACATTTCAACAAAAAATAATCTAATTCAACTGTCGTACATTTCTATATGACCAGTTAACTGTTACGGGACCAACGATAGATTCAAAAAAAATCTCCGCTAAATGACTTTTGAAAATGTTAAAACTAATGTTTCAATAGCAGTTTTGAATTTATAATGAACACAACCAAACTTCTCGCCGACAGTGTACGTACATACATAATAAACACACACACACATACACACGTAATAAAAAATCTTTTAAAAGGTAAATAACTATACGTTTGTATTACTCTTATGAATACGGTAAGGAAATTGACATAGATTTATATGTTGTGCAAAATTTCGATGAGATTTTTGTCGCTTCCACAACCCCCTCACTTTTGACAGTCGACCGACAAAATTCACTAGTCATCATTCAATACAGTGGCGGTCATTGGTAGACGCGTCCCCGCACGCGATATTACAACTTTCTCATTAAACTGCGAACCTTCAGGGTAGGTGTTTATGACGTTACTTAAGCAACGGTGTGACAGATCCAAGACTCGGATAAAACGGAAGAGCAACGGTCTCGTTCGACTCGCTACGCGGAACTGATGCGAAAAGAGGGCGCAGAGGGGACTTCCCTCAAACGTAGATTTCATACGCCAAAAACCTAAACATCCAGACGACCCGTAAAGCTTTCTCCGTAATATTTTTTACCACTTCACACATACCGTTCGGTAACAGATGAAGAGAATTTTATTTCTCGAAGCGGTATTTCGTACGCTTTGTGTTAGTCGTACTGCCAGGCTGAACTTATTTTTCCTGATAAGCGGTAGTTTGCACGGAAGGGTGGGAGGGAGTCGAGGGATGACGAAGGCTCACAACGAGCGGGGCTGAGAGGGAAGAGGCGCGGGAGGCTATGTAAAGCCAGCGATCGCGGCCCAGTTGGGCTCCTGACGTTGGAAAATGGGACTGTGATCTTACTTTTCACTATTTTCTTATATATTTCATAGATGCTTGTGCTCACTCGTACATATAAGTATATTTACAATATATTGCATCCACTTTTCACCTGAGCTTTTGAGAAATAAAAACTGTATTCCATGTGTTATTCACAAAATATAATATATAACTACAAAAGTTCTAGGTACGCCATTTCTGTAATATTTAGAAATAAAATACTTTTTGCTTTTTATTTTACTATTTTACCTTAAAGATCAGGGACTGATTTCACTTATCTCAAGATTGATTAAAAATACATCCAATAATGGTTGTTTACATATATACAATTGATTGTAAGTGGTGTAACTAATGTCAGATGAGATATAACAAGATTTCTCAAATATATAAAAGGTATAAATAAATGAAATCAAATTGTCTAAAATTATAATGTTATTGAACTTTTCAAAATATATAACGACGTATCTATTATTATAAATTAAGCCACGTCAAGAAATATTTTTCAGAGTATTTTTTTGTTGGCTTAAAAATGATATTCATAAGCAAAATTGTAAAATAATGTCTTTCCACCGAGAGTTGGCAAATTTGTACTAAATATATTCTAATAATCATATTTTAAAAAGCGTTTTTTTACATGACTTACTTAAAACAAACTTTTATTCACCGTTAGATATTTTAAAAAACATTAATTTTACGACTCTTGGTGGGTGGTAAGGGGAAAGTTTGAATGGTTTCTTACGCAAAAAAGGCAATTTAAAAATATCGTTTGAAACGAATTTTGTTTTGGAGGATCACAATTGGTCCAGGAACTGCCCAATTTCATTATGCTATCTTAAATATATTTAAACTCAAAAATAGTTTATTTATTGATTTGGCATTTACTTGGTAGAACTCCATTCTAATAGGGTAAAATATCAAGGTATTTAAATTCTACAGTTTTTTTTAAAGTTAAAGGTTGATAGCTATTTCGGCTTACGCCATCGTCAGAACTAGTTCTGACGATGGCGTAAGACGTATTTATTTATTCATTGATTTGTAGTCAATAATCATTGGCTGGGGAAAAAGAAATTTAACTTAAATATATACAAAAATATCTAATAATATCGAGTTGATATTTGAGGAAGCTCGACAGTTATATAGATTTTTAAATAACGTAACGTCATAAAAATTTGCAAAAGAATCATTTAAAATATTAAATGATTGATTTACAGAGAAAAATTAAAATGTAAGCACAAAACATCAAATTTACCGTTAATTTAATGTATGTATCTATCGAGAAAGAACTGATGAATCGTAAAGCTCTTATGGTAGGTATCTCATGCGCTCGATGAGAAACCAATGTTTACAGTATTACTATTGCGTCGGTAGTTATATGGGACACTACGCACATTGAGCCAGGAAGAGCATTTTTGTACGCTTTTTGCGTTTTTCTTTCAATCTGATTTTCAGGAGACCAATATAGCCAAGTATACTAAGCTCCCGTTACGATGTTGAACTTTTCCAAGTAGTGAATGTTGGTGATTCCTCTGTATTTTGTGTCCCATTCGGTCGTTTTTATTACGATCGAATGTTTTTTTTTAATTATTTCTTCAGAGGGGGTCGCAATTGGATCGCATTTGTTTCGTATTCGTAAAGTCATAATTTGATAGTCTATAGTTCTATAGTGCTACAGCTAGAAATTAGTAGTTTTGAAATATAGCTGACCAACGTTTTGACCATGTATCTCAATTCAATTTAAATGTATTGCAACGTTGACAGAACTATAAAGCGATATTTCGAATTGTATTTATATGGAACTGAGAGATTTTTTTATTTCTATATACATCTGCCCATCAAGAAAAAGCAAGTAATATTTTCCAGTTGTATTTTTCTGATGGCATAAAGAGGTATTCGACTATAATAGGTAATATAACATATCTTAAAACATAACGATGTTGACTTATCGTGTTATGGAAATATGCCATCTATTATATATTTACTTTAATTTATTTTGAAATAATCTGTTTTTAATTCAACCGCTTGGTGCTGTAATAATCATTTTTCTTTATTCAACACTTTTAATGTTTACCATTTTGAGATTTGCAGCAAATACATGCATAATAAAGCAACTCAACAAAATACGTTTAACGAGAACTGGTTTCAAATCAAACACCCAAACTCATTTAAGAGTAAGAACATGATGATATGCACAAGATATGAAGTGTTGTTTACTAACTAATCTTTACACTATATTGTTAATGATTAGTTTGGATAGAAAGGTATACCAAAAATCACAAGTCAGGACATAAAACATACATGCATTCAGGTAAAAAAATCTTAATAAGGTGAAAAAATACATAATATGAAAATATTAATTTCGAGATTTGACCCTTTGACCTAGAAAGGAATAAAGATATAAACTATAACACTTGATCTAAGACAAAAAAAAACTATTTTTAGTGAACCTTAACATTATATGAACTTCGTTATTTTATTTGTATATTATTTTTCGTTCCTAAAGTTGCTTTAGTTTTTGATGAAGATTTATTAACTAAAAATATTTATTACAAAAACCGTCAGTCAGACCATTCTTAAGCTCGCTTAAAAAAGTATGGTGAGAATGTCAAAGTGATTTTTTTTTTGCAAATTACACCCTAGGCGTGTTAGGCTGCTTAAAGTCATGTTTACGCTGAAGCGCGTCAAAGTTAAGATCACGAATATGATTAGTAAGCATGTTAATGGGTGAGTTTTACCACACACCACACCACGCTCACTTATTGGCAAACCTAAACAAAACGCACTCATATTTAGCTATTTATTAACTAACTGACATTGGTAATAATATGTTCTCAAATAATCAACTTGAAAAATAATAAATCATTATGGTGCATGGGTTATCTTGTTAAAGTTGTGTGATAGAAATATGTGTTGGTTGTTTTAAATGAAATTGCCAACTAACTTAACTAGCCAAGTCTTGATGTATAAATTAACTGTCTTTACATCATATCTTGCCAATATAAAATTATATATGATACATTTTATAACAAAAAAATATCGCTCAGCAAATTCAATAAAAAAGACATTGTGTCAGTGGCGGTTCTAGGTACTGGGCTAGGTGGGCTAAGCCCGACGTGCATTTTTCACCCAAAACATTAGATGGCTGAATAAAAATGAACAGCAATTCGGCCGATGAACAAAATAAATACATTTATAAGCGTAACTAGCCTTTCCCAAATGAATATAATATCTTTGTTTTAATTTTCCTCTGTCAATATAAGACAATGTTACGTCTACCTACAATCATATTCTCTATTGTGTTTTGTATTACAATTTTAAACTGATCCGGAATAAATAAAACAATAACCCTATAAATACGTCATAGAGAACAGGCGACGTCACGTCAATCTGGCAACACCAAATACTCAAGGGCTAAATCGTTCAAGCCCGTAACCACAGACAATATTTCTTTACACTGGGGCGCTATCAAGCACGATTAGATTTTTTTGTATTTATATGTACAGAAACGTCATCAAACACAAACGATTGTGTTTCAATCTGTCAAGCTTCTGTCGATCGTTGGGGGCTAAGCTGAATCTGCTAATTACGCATACTTATGCATTGAAACACAAATACCAATATCGTTGTATTGTATGAAAGTGACAGGTATTGACTCTCAGTGACAGTTCGTATTGCTCTTTGTATTTGTTATTTCACTTTGAAAGAGACGAATTTAAGGGTTCCGTATTCTATTATTTCTTAGTTACATTAGCATTGATTTTATTATATAATAATTTATGCATTGCAGTCGTGGCGTAGTATTTGTTAATTTTCTTGTAGATTAATGTATAAGATGAAGTGGAAATATGCTTTTCTCTAGCCCACCCAGTTTTAGGTCAGGAACCGTCACTGCATTGTGTAGAACACTTTTAGGGTGTTCACTGTCAATACTTGGTGAAAAGACATTATATTCAAAACATAAAATATACATATGTACTAATTACCCACTATTATTTAATAAGATCAGGACCAGCGGTGGGCTGCCAATACGTTAACAATGGACTCGCTTAATCTCAGAACAATATGTAACAATATGCAATTTATCGTAAACTTGTCAATCTAAATGGCTAAAAACGTACTACTGTGTATACTGAAACTGTCATAGATAATACATGTAGAAATTGCAGATATATACTAATTTGATATGAGAATATTGTTTTCTCTTAATTTAACAAGGGGCTCGCCGGCCTTAGTAAAATTTAACAAGGGTCTCGTGCGAGCCCTTTCAAGCCCCCTCCAGCCCTTTTATGATTAGGACTGGTTTCGCTTATGACGAGCTGATAAAAACTGATAAAAAATACAAAATTACAGTATTATTAATACAAATCAAAATGAATTTATAATTTGTCATAATTATTTGGTATTGAAAAGAAAATAAAAATAAAAGTACAACATATAAATAAACTAAATTAAATAAAATTAAAAGTTTTATAATTACAATTAATTACATTTTAGAGGTTATAAACATTTTAATTTAATGAATATTTTCAATGTTATTTATATTGCAAGTTTTTTCCGCTATAATGTTGTTGATGTTTATATGTACGAATAAGTACAAAAATATTTTTAAAAAAAATATCGATTAAATGCAACGACACACATATTTTTTTGTGTGTTTGCAACGGAAACCGAACATGATTTAACAGAAAATGACTTAACTGAACATGACTGGCATGAAGAAGGATTTGAAAAATTAAATAATTCAAAAGCCAGTAATTTATGCTTAGGGTCTCATTTATGCTTAGATAACACATAGAAATATGTATATTTAATTTTAAACTATTTTCATTTAAGACTACCAGATTTATACCATCTCAGCCAAATATATTTATAATCAGAGTTCCTTGTTTTTGACAACTTTTTGGTTTAACTCAAAAAATTAAATACTCATTTGTACTAATTCTATATTTATTTTAAATAATTTGGACCGATTTTGCTCATGACGAGAATTATCAACTGATGAGTTGAATTTAAAATAAAAGTGGAATTAGTACAAATGAGTGCTTTATTTTTTTAAATATAATGCTTGTCCACCAAGTATTGACAGTGAACACCTTAAAAGTGATATTTGGTAACATTTATTATCTCATTAATTTCACTTAATATTTTTCACACCTTTAATTTTCAATCAATCAAATTTAACCAGTGATTTATTATGTATGTCCAGCATTTTGTGCCTGTCGAATTTCAAATATTAATTAATTCCGTAGTATTCTAAATATTTCATACTATCGGTAGTTCAAATACTAATAAAATGTTACGTAAGGGTATTTGTGTTACAACCCTCATCCCCATAACACTGATATATGAAACCCGTCAGAGTAATATACCAACCGATACGATATCACGTCAAAATTTCATAATATAATACAAAATATTAACGATTTGATTTTATTCTATATAATTCTATAACGAGCATGTTTTGTTTAGAAATCATTAGAATGAATTAATTTTTCATTGATTTTGTTATATCATATAAAGGAATGGTATCGAATTTGTTTATGTTGTACAATTTTAAATTTGGCTACAATAAATTTCAATCCAATGATACTTTTATCGACGTCGGTGTTTTTCGAAACTAGTTGTAGACATTTTGATTTATTTTTATTCGGTTTGGTCTGATTTCAGCGGGTACAAGATGAAAATGGGTGTAACCAGCGTGCGAGAGAGATGACCCAATCTAAACTAGGTTGATACTCCGAGTCGTCACTGTATGGGACAGTGTAAAACATATACATACATGAGAGTCACCACTGTAGTCGATATTCCTGTAAGTGAGTAAATTCAACTTACACTGGTGTGTGAAAATGTGCCTAGGTGTTAGAAGAGTGGAGTAACTTATTTCTTTTAGATAAAAACAGCTGGCTAAGCAAACAGGAAAATCCTTCCTGTGCATTGTTTTCGGTATTGGAGAACTAGGATTTTCCTGAAAATGAGGATAGCATAAAATAAATAAAGATGAATTGTTATATTATTGAAAAACAAAGACAGATTTTGTTAAACTGTAATTTAAAATAATACTTGGCATTTTGCTGGATAAATTATAAGCTTTTGATGTTTTTACTAGTAATTATAGAAAAAAAACTTGTAACAACATATTCAGGGACGGCGCCACCATACAGGCGAAATGGGCAACCGCCTGGGGCGCAAACCATAAGAGGGCGTATAAATGGAGGATTAATATATATATTTATATATTGAATCCATGTTGGGAGCGGACATGGCCTCCTAAAAGAGGTCTCAACAGAATTTTTCCACTGGTTGTTACTCAGTCGCTTAATCTCTCTTTTTTTAAAGAGAGTAGTAAGGATAGAAGGATAAGGCTAGGACAGGACTAGTGGTTAACTAATCGATCTCGCTTCGCCCAGTTATAAAAGGAACGTAAAGGGTGGAAAGAATTTTTTGAGACATCACAAGCACCTATGCCTTCGAACAGAAATTGATAAATCGATCGAAAAAATGCTGTTCGTACTTGGAATCGGACCGGTGAGATCCGGCACGGAAGCCCAAAACACTAATCGCTGCGCCATAGCACCCGACAGGTTAATAATATTAAATTTGTATGCAGTGAGCTTCAAACAGTAGCTTGAAAACTTAAAGAATCTTTGCCATCACAAACAGTACTGCTCTTCTACACGATTTTGTGGTGAATGTCGCCTAGGGAGCCAAATAACCTTGCGCCGGCACTGAACATGTTTGCGTTATTTAATATCCCGGCACGTATTTTGCGTCTAACATCAATAAAAAAATCATTAGAAACACATCATATTAATCTTCCGTAGAGTAAATTCATACCATCCATCAATAGATAAATTCGATTCAATATAAATAAGATTTTAAAAAAACATTGATACATTTTCTTTGGTATCGCAATTCAATTTCAAAATAAAATTGATGCTTTTTTAATAGAGAATTTGGAATTTACTTTTCTTAGCATCTTCAATCTGACTTATTTGTAAAAATATTAGGGATGTAAATATTGATTCGTATATCAATGATCATAGCATTACTAATGAAAAATTAAAGTATTTTTACTTAATTAAAATTTCTTTCATTTTTACGAAAAAAAGTACAAAAACTTCGGTAGAATATAATTTTGTAAGAATAATATTGATTAAACTTAGACCTGTTTATGCATTTTAGTATTCCAAATCGTTATTTCTTTAATTTGTGAGATATTTTATTATAATAGTATTTGTGATTTTAAAAAAAATAATCATAATATCTTATACTTAAATATGTGTAATACAGTGATGGATTACCCTATAAAATAAAAGAATGAGGCCCGGGATTTTAGGCGCCTCAAATAGCTTATAGTATATGTATAACCCACATAATTTATTTCAGATTTTGTTCCAAATTGTATTGCGCCTGGGGCCTCCCGTGTACATAATCCGCCACTGCTATCGTAGTATAATTTATAGATTTTTTATAATTTTACCAATACCAGTTTTTCTATAAAGGTTTGTAGCATAAGATGACTTGTTTTTATTGTTTCTATTTAACGATATTTTTGAATAAACCATTCTACCTTGTCACTACCTACAAAGTGATGATAAGACAATAGATTACTTTAAATATTACTTTACACCTAAAACTGCATCGCGAAATTTTCCGATGTATATTTTTTCATCTTTGCAAATATTTGATAACACGTGATTTTGGAAACGAAGATATAGTATTTAACAAATTGTGATTAACATCGTTATAAAATACGTTGCGATTGCACTGTATGCTTTCCTCTCGTAATGAATGTTCGATTGAATTATCATCGAAAAGGAACGACGTCGAACGTGTAGGGACAGTATCAGTGGCGTATCATGGGTAAATTATAAAGTATTTAAATTTCTTTCACCCCCAGCAAAAAAAAGTCCAATTTCATTGGTAAAACTCTTGGTCAATATATTTGTTTACCTAACACATTGTTCAAACTATACTAATTGTATATTTACTTGACTGTTCTATATACATTAAATTTCACTTTTCCGATAAATAAAGTAATGCTGGCTGTATAATAATGACTATAATAATGGCTGAATAAAAAATTTTGAAACTAGCTCTATGAAAAAAAATACGGCAATATGTTTATGATGAGCGGGCTATATTTACCGAATGTCTATTACAGTGCAGGGGAATCTGCGGCCATTTGGCTATTCTGATGCGGCCTTTTGACTTGATCAAAACATTATACGTAAGCGTTTGAAAAAAGAGCGTAATCAACCCATTATACGTTCTATAGTCGAAAAAAAGGGGATGTCAAAGTTTTCTTTACAGCGGCCTTATGTTGAATCGTATAAATTAATGTGGAGTTTTTAAATTTAAAGATTCCCCACACCTGGTCTAATATTTTTCAAAAAAATATCATGATACTTTTAGGTTGCGTCACTGCACGGAATAATATTTTCATCCCGCCTGCAATGTGTGAAGGTATAATGATCCCAATCTCACAACAAGGAAGAAGAGGTTTTCTTTGAAAACTTCATTTTTAAAAGGATGACTCCTTCCTACTGGAATGACTTGCGAAAAAATTCCAAGCTTACTTACATGAAAATTCACTTACGTTTTGAAGCGTTCCTTTTCAACTTTCAAAAACTTTCCGAAATGCATCTTTGACAATAGGATTATACATCATAGAAATGACTTACTTTCGATTTATAAAGGAAAACTTTCTTCATCCAAGACGGTGAATCGCTGGAAAGACATTTTCTTTTTGTAAATGAAAATTCAATACTCAACTGTGTTTATGTAAAAGGGATCAACCCTAAATTTTTTGAAAAGTAGTTTTATTTTACAATCACAATGTTTACAACTAAATACACCATCTGTCAGAAAGACTTGTAAGAATAAGTGTCTAAATTTCGCTATTAAGATTTAAAAAAGAATGTTCTGTGAAAATTGCAACCACGAAAAAAGACCTTCATAACGGGTTTTCTTAAACAACATTTTAAATTTATAATACATCGGTTGATAAAACACCAGTTTCTAAGTCAATTTGCACTTCAAGGTTGTGTTTATTTAATAATTTGACTTCGACCCAAAATCGTAAAAAAACGTTTTTCTTCCCTCCTGTAAAATTTGTTCTGTGTGGGTTGATCTTTTTTACCTAGTCACAGTCGAATCACAATCGTGGTTTGTGGGTAACTGGTGGATCGTGAAATTCGTTGATGATCTTCTATCTCTAATTACAGTCAAACCCCCATTTACGCGAAAGTTGAGACCGCGCGATTGGTAGTCGCGTAATTGGGGGAGTGAATCTCATACAAAAATTAGAGGTTACGTTTTTTAAATGAAAAAAAATATACGGACTAAATATTTAATTACTAGGTAGTAAAATGCATAGTGCTCACTAACGTTTGACTGTTTCCACTGTATATAATTACTGATTGAAATAATTAAAAAATTCTCAAAATAAAATATTTCCAATAATTGAAATAACTAATAAAAACTGGGAAAATTTTGAATAAAATTTTTTTTTACCTTATTTTATTTTCACACAAAAATATGTTTTATCTTTTTTTGTGTGCACATTTATTGGAGCTGTTCAAATGTACTGAAACCTAACCCTGCCTTTACCTAAAAGCTTTACAGATAACTCTTGACTACTTGTAAAATACGTTATATTGCAATTTTAATTTTATATTAAAAATAAATTTCTTGAAAACTTCTGCCGAAATCATTGAAAATACAATATACAGTCAGTTCTCGACTTACGACCATTCGGACTTACGACGGAGACCAAAATTAAAAAATTAAAATAAAAAAATTGAAAAATAATGCGTGCGCCTTAATATAATTGATGCTTCCACCTTAACAAAGATGATGCAATCGATTGCATCATCTTTATGTAAACAACGTGGGGTTATTATTTAAGAATTACTTTTGCCCAAGCAATTAAACCAATAGAAAAAGACCAGACATTGAGAGAATTTTGGAAAAACTATAACATCTTTCAAGCAATTAAAAATATCTCAGAAGGATGGTCAAATGTAACGACATCATGTATGAATGGCATATGGAATAAATTATTAAAACGTAATAATAAAATTAATTTTTATAGAGAAAATGAAGTATTAGAAGTAACGAATATAATTGTACAATTTGTTCAAAAACTTAATCTGGAAGTTGACAGTGAAGATATAATTCAACTATTAAAAAATGATGTTGAAGAGCTCACAAATCAAGATTTGATTGAGATTGAGAAGGAATGTGCTACACAAAAAAAATCAAAAGAACTAGATGAACACAATGACCTACAGTGGCGGTTCCTGACCTAAAATCTTGGGTGGGCTAGAGAAAAGCATATTTCCACTTCACCTTATACATTAATCTACAAGCAAATTAACAAATACTACGACACTACCGCAATGCATAAATTATTATATAATAAAATCAATGCTAATGTAACTAAAAAATAATAGAATACGGAATCCTTAAATTCGTCCCTTGTAAAGTGAAATAACAAGTACATACCTACTAAAAGCAATACAGAACTGTCACACTGAAAGTCAATACCTGTCACTTTCTTACAATACAACGATATTGGTTTTGTGTTTCAATGCATAAGTATGCGTAATGGGCAGATTCTGTTTAGCCCCCAACGATCAACAGAAGCTTGACAGATTGAAACACAATCGTTTATGTTTGATGACGTTTCCGTACATACAAATACAAAAAAAATCTAATCGTGCTTGATTGCGCCCCAGTGTAAGGAAATATTGTCTGTGGTTACGGGCTTGAACGATATAGCCCCTGAGTGGTGTTGCCAGACTGATGTGACGTTACCTGTTCCCTGTGAAGTATTTATAGGGTTATTGTTTTTTTTATACCGGCTCAGCTTAAAATTCGAATACAAAACACAATCGAGAATATGATTGTAGGTAGAATTGCTGTTCATTTTTATTCAGCCATCTAAAGTTTTGGGTGAAAAATGCAGGTCGGGCTTAGCCCACCTAGCCCAGTATCTAGAACCGCCACTGATGATCTACCTAAAAAAATTGTGCTTAAAGACATGGAAAGACTGCAGATTTTAGCCAAATCAACAATGGAATCCAACAATTTGAGAAAATGGACCCAGACACTGATTTTTGAAGTTTAATCGCCTAATTCAGCAAGCACTCGCAATGAAATTCATAAAGAAAAGAAAAGGCAATTTACACAAAAAAAATTGGATATGTTTGTGAGAAAAACTAACTCCACTACTACAATCACTGAGACACCTAAAAATACCACAGAATAACTTTGTAAATATGTATTATTTATTATTATTATATTATAAATACATGTATATTACTTACAGTACATATTTCTGAAACAAATACCACTAATGTACCACACACTTTTTATATCTATCATTTCATTATTTTTTTGTATGAAATTCGACTTACAACCATTTCGACCTACGTCCTAGCTGATGAACGAAACCCCGTCGTAAGTCGAGAACTGACTGTATTATGTTAAGCATGTTCAAAATTGAGTATTTTTATATGGATTTTTGTTTAAAACCGTGTTCAATTTTCTGATAATATGAGTAAAATCTGAACCCAGAATAGTCTAAATTTTATACTAGTGCAAAGTGTTAAGCCCCAGTACACCGACAGATCATTTCATATCTCATTATCAAAAAATGAATATGTCAATTACATGGCACCGATAAATCAGTTCTCTGTAACAAAAAGTGGGAAATAACAAGCGTTTTTGTTTGATAGTTTTATTTATAAAGTGAATTCATTTGAACATAGATCATTTTACAATTATTATTTTTTACAAAAAAATTTTATGAAATCAAACACATATTTTAAAACAGTTCTAGGATCTTTTAAGCTATTGCTAAAATATTTTTTTGTACATTGTATAAGAGCTTAGAATACTGACTAACAACACAATTTATGTTTGAGGTAGATTGTTGCTGGTACTTCTAATAATATATCGTAATATACCGACAGAAGTTGTCAAGTAATAAATTGACAGTTGTGAGTCGACAGCAAACAAAAAAATATAGCTTTTAGGATCAAACCTCTCAAGTCAATATATAATGTCACATAGATTATTATATCATCAGAATTTAGATGGATTTATGCCTATCTGGCAAAAATAATACCAGAAATTAATACGTAATTACCTACACCAATTGCCTATCATTAAATCTGCATTCATGATAATTAAAGATAAACCAAATTATTTTGTTTGCCAGACTGGTACAATAATGCACCAACTGAGTTATTCTGTTTGAAGACTTGATATCTGATAATATCAATGAGTGCTTAATTATTTTTTGTCAATTTTGTTACTTAACAATTTCTGTCAATATGTTGACGATATGTACTGTATTTGTCTGACTATAAGGCAACTCAGCAATATTATGTCAACAGTTAAAAACAATTGTCATTTGTTTTTCAATTTCTTTTCTCTTCGAATTACAAAAAGAATTCATTTTTTTAATGCGAGTTAAAAGTTTATGGTAGAATTATTATTATAAACATAATATGGCATTTCTGTTTTTTAGACAAGTTTATGCAGTTTTGATTTGGCATGTATGTATAATATATGCAAACCAATGATTTCATGGAAAATAGAACAAAGAATAGTTGTAAAAATCCTTGGATTTTTAATGTGACCGTTTTGTGATACAGAGGTTCCTCGTTATGCAAGAGTAATTGGTGTAAAAAAAGCTCTAAAAGAGAAATCCACTAAAAACGAAGACCAAGATTGGCTTAATTTTTTTTTCAAATTTATTACATCTAATTTAAAATATAGATTGTAAATTTTACGTTTTCTTCTTCGGGTGAATACTGTATCGTTACTTAGTGCAAATTTTGGTAAAGATGTAATGTAAAATCCAGATTTGTGATTTCTTGCATTTAACTACAAATACGTTACTGCAAGGACTCGCATAATGAGGACCCCCTGTATTAGTCTTTCCTTGCCTCATATTCAATTCAATACAGTACTGCTTAACAGAATTAATTTAAAAAAAATAGCCTACTGCATGCGATATTGTAATATGTATGTTTAAGAAGGAAAAGTCAGCTACTGTAATAAAAAGCAGTCTGAGTAATTTCATGCAATATAATGCAAAAAAACCAGATGGTCTTTTTCAGTGACGGATTAAGCTCTTAGGAGGCTCCAGGCGCAATCAAGTTTGGATGCCCTGTTTTACGAATTACTATAACTGAACTATAAATAATTTATGGGCCCCTAAGATTCGGAGTCCCAAGCGGACACCTCCTGCGCTTACAAAGTAATCCGTCACCGGTCTTTTCAGAATGCCTGGTCTCTTTGCATGTATCTTTAACAGGAATACATTAAAAATAATATTAAAGGAAAGTAGTTGTCATTGCTATGCAAACTGTATTCATTTTTTTCAAAAAAAACAAATCAAACATTTATCTTTATTATTTTGTAGTTGCCATCCTTTTAACTACATGTTTTTTGAAATACACATAAAAACTGAAGATTTTAATTTCAAATCTTACAATTAATTTCAATTTAAATCAATATGTTGGTACATTGATAAAGTTGGGTCATAAAACTAATTAGATATGATTAAACCATTTATGAAAACTCTACTTATTACATTACTTTATTTATAACAAGACCAGATAGATAAAATTTCAAAAAACCACCAGATTAATGTTGAAATACGTAAAAATAAATAAATAAAAATTTTAGAAATAAAATTCATATAGATAGCATCAGTAACAAATTTTATTTGTTACATTGAGCTGATATTCGCCAAAAGCATTTTTATAAGCTAGGTAATATATTTACTTTCATACTAAACAAGGTATTCAAGTGAAACGCAAAAATATTTATGACAAAAAAATTTGATGTTCGTTTGAGTTTCTAAATTATTTGAAATTCAAGTCAAGAAGCTGAATAAATTTGTATCATAATTAACAGAAAAAAATTCCATCAAAAACTAATATAAAAAACATTTTTTTTTTCAAATATAGTTTTGAAACGTAAATTATTTTATGCATAACTAACTAAAATCGGTTTCACTGATTCACCTGTAGATAATATGTAGAGAAAATATAAACCTTATTAATCTATGGATATTTTTGATTTACAAACGAAAAAGAAAAAAAATAGAAAAGAAATCAATTAATTATTATTACGTTAAGTATATTTTTTTTGAAAACACAAAACAAACAATGAAAATAAAAGAGATGTCTTTTATTTGTTTTAAGTAATACATTTTCCGAACCGAGCGACATACGATTTATAATGAATACAATGTTGTTTACCCTTCTTTATAATATTGTATTTTCATGGCAACTACGAATGAAATAGCATGGCAACTTAACTATATTCTACTTAATAGTTTTAAAGAAAAAAATGGTTACTATCCCTTAAAATTGTATAGTTGAATGCGTTTTCAGTCTCGTACTTTAGCTAATTAATGTAAAAACTAGATATTTTTATACCAAACACATGTTAACTTAAACAATGATTTCAAAATGTCATTTAAAAATAGATTTATTATGACTTACTTATCATATTTTTGTCTAAAAGGATAAACAATAAATTATGAAAATAAAACTATTTTTAACTTACAAATTAAATGAACACATATTTTGGTATTATGAGGTAGTTATTAAGATTTGAACTTTATTTTTCCAGTCAGAAGTTATTCCATCCTGTAATACATAATTTAATATAATGTTTCTTATTGAAAAATTACAATGAAGAATTGGAACACTCATTGAGAAAAGAAAACACCAAAAAAGAGATTATAACGAAAGAAAAATATTAAAGGGAAGAGAACAGAAAGCTACTGTCAGTGTGACACGGTGACAATGGTAAATTATTAATAATTACATCAATATAAGTGTAACTGTTAGAATCCAGCTCATCACGATGCTTCAGTAACATCTCAGTTGATTCGAGTTTTACTAATAAACATCACAGAATGACCCAATGTTGCTCTCTAAAATGATGTTTATTCAAACCCCTTGCACTTGAATACCGCTTCTACAGCAGGAGGAAGTCAATATATAAAGTATATTCAGGCTTTTTTTAACACTGATCACTTCATAATTCTCCAGACATTAAGCTTAAGTGGCATAGAGTGCTCCTACTATTTTGTTTTAGGCTTTTGATGAAATATAAAACATTGAATCAGTTTCATCTATACTGGCTTGATGTCACTCAATGGCTTTAAAACACAATGGTACAATTTAAATGTCAAGTTTTAGTAGTTTATGAGTTATACGTAATATTCGTCACATATTTTGATGGTGTTACTGATCACAATAATAAAATTAAATAGCTTTTTAATTCATGGTAGCAATAAAATGTCTAAATATTTCATTTACATAGCTGTACCTAACCAAGCAATGTGGCTTTTATTTCATCACTGTCATTAGAATGCTGAATTTATAAAACCTGTGCATATCGGAAAAACCATACATTATCATATATAAATTTTTCATTACATAATATTTGTTGCTGAAATGTTGGTAGTCCTAAAATCTGTTAAAGCTATTATTTTACTAGAATGCTTGAAAAATGATAGATGGAGAATAATTAGTTGATTAGTTGATTGTGAGAATTCACAGAATTGAACTTTTGACTTAATACGTTAATATTTTTTTTTATTGTTGTATATTAAAACATTGTTGGATGAAATCAAGATCACACAAGATTTAAATTTACAACGAATGGATGAAAATTCTTTTCTTCTACAGTGCCTTAAATTTAACAGAAGATTTGAAAATTGTTTCTCATGTTACCATTATTTTTGACATTACTAAAAATGAAAAAAGACAGCTGAAAACAATGAATAAGCAGTAATGAAAAATCTGAAGTAAGTTGTGTATGACAGCAAAAAAAAAATTTTTTCAGCCTACCACCATGTTGCATTATTTTCCTATACGTTTTATCTCTCTATGTATGTTGTTTTCAAATTCTCGTCAGTTTACACAAATGCAATATTAGTGAATACAGAGCTTTAACTCTACTCATTAAACCAAATCTACAACATTTAATTACATTGTAACAAGGAATAATGTATGTTTTATCAAATTGACATGAATTAATATACCAAGAAACAAAACTAAGGTTCTTGCATATTTACAATGGAGGTAACTAATTTTCGTAAACTTTTCTCACTGAGGTTCCTTTATAGTTTAGTTCTTTAGTTGAAAAAAGTAGATATCTAATTATTGATTGGCTTAAAGGAATGTCAAATAAATTATTGTATGTTTATTTTTGGCATTCGACACATATTATTAATTCTCAAAAAACCCTAATAATCATTATACTATTTGTACTTTCAAGGAAATGATATGAACATCTTACCTATTCAAATAAATATGAATCATGAATATAGGTGTATAAGACTTTTACAATTAATGTGAGGTACTCTGTCTTTGTATATAAAATATTTAATTCCTATCGAAGAAGTTCTGTAAAAATTACCTAAAAGTTTCATTAAAACAGCTTATTGTTCTTTGCTAGACTCTTTAAAAAAGACAAATATTCTAAGTAACCAAATTCCACATAAAATGGCAAAGATATGTGTGCTTCTACAAACAGTCAAAATTTTAACGATACCTATTGTGTATTTATAGAATTTAACTATCTAATAACTGTTCCTTGTCAGCGTGTTGAATTTTGACACAAATTTTAAGACTATATCATTCAAAATATAGGTATTAAGTAAAATAATATTCCACATACAATATCCACAATCGTAATTGTTAATGTAAATTGCTTTCGATACGTGTCATTGTTTGTATTAATTTCTTGTATGTCTCTTTGATGTAAGTAATCTTATTGTTAAATAATTGTAGCAAATACAAATTAATATTATTACATTTAGTTGAACGATAATTAATTATAATATAAAAAAATTATACATAACTAGTCAATATAAACCCTGGTTAAAATATTTGCAATGACATTTTCATGTTCGGACCCAAAAAGAACACAAAGTCAAACATTTTTCGCCAATAGCACACACCAGACTAATTATTTGAAATCGATAGTAAAAAAATGCCTCATACACCTTGCGGTGAGTCTGAAATACTGTCCACAGACTGGTCTCCGTTTTGTCCGGATACTGATTGATTACCACTTTGCTCACTTGGAGCTTTTTTACGCTCCACCTGTAACAATAGAAACAAAACATCATTCCATTATTATGCTAGGAATATTATTCTTTACCACAAAGTCTTAAGCATAAATAAACAGATGTCAGTTAAAAAAAATGTAAATTTTTTTATTCCACTTGTGTTCGAAAATGCGACACGTGTTTCGCATCTTTTAAAAAGCATCACAAGCAGACAGAACAACGCAAGGTTTACGAATAAACTAAAAATTGATTGTACCCAATTCTTATGTTATAAATTGTGTGGTTGTAATGCAAAACGCACTATTTCCAAAAATCAAACTTTTCAGTAGAGGTAAAAAAAAAACCTATAGCGAACAACACAAGCATAATATTATGATTGAATCAATTAAAAATCATACAATAAATTATTTTGAAATCATTGACCTGCTTCATAAACTTGGCATATGGTAAAAAGTATTTTAAATTCGTCATTTTAATGTTTTTTTTTTTCAAAACACACTATTTCCTGGAACTATGTGTACTATGTGTAGAGAAAATAAACTTCTTTTTTTTTTAAACAATACAAGAAAATATATTTAGGGAAACAAGTTAGTAAAAAATGGAAAAAAAAATATTTTTCAACAAAATAAGAAAAATAATATTATTTTATCTTTAGCAAAGAGACGATTTGCAACCAATGCGTCTGTGTAAGTATTTTTTCGACTCAGCTCTAGCTGCGTAACTTATAATTGGGTAAACATCAAGTTTCATTGAAGAATTCACAAATCAATTGCAATTCATCCCTGAACATTCAATTACAAGTCATCCCTAAACCTTTGCAGAAATATGTATGACCAAATGGATGATTAATACGGCTGTCAAATTTCTCAAGTAAGTAGAAAAGCAATCTCAATTACGCGCACCTCCGATCGATTTTGATCGGTCCTTAGTTTGTTCTCTTCCTGATTTGGTTTCTTGACAGGAATAAACAAAAATATTATCCTTTCCTTTACTGTCTTCAAAACAGATCACAATGCTTAAAATATACAGTCAAATTTACCAACATTTGACAGCTCAATTCAAATAGTGCGTTTTCCAAAAAAAAATGTTGCTCCGCTCAAATTTCTATTGGAAATAGTACGTTTTGCAGAAAAATACGATTTTCAAGTTGAAACATGGCGGTGTTCTAAACATTTTATCGTAAAACTAATAATACCAGTCGATTCATTAGGCTTGAATTACCCTATCTGCATACCTAACTCAATATCGCTCATTTTGGAAATAGTACATTTTGCATTATAGCCCCACAATTGTGGTGATTGTGGTGACACAATATGATTTTATTATCCCTTGGAACCCTTGAGGCTGGTTAGTCGGCCTGAGCATCTAACATTATTACCCTACGAGAAGCTTGAACAAAACCATGCCAAGGCTTGGAAAAGCAACGTATATACCCAAAAAGCCGGCCTCAGACTCGTAACACCATAACCCTTTGGTATTCTATAACGATTGGTGCATGAAATAATAGCCATTTTTAAACACTGCATATCGGTGTTAATTATGCAAGGTGTTGCTACTGGAGATAATAACTGAAGTTTACCATTCCATGGTTTAATTCTTGTGATATTTTTTTTGTTTTTTTCTCTTTACCTTTATTCTCTTGTTTTTTTCTGTTATTCTCTTTTTTTTAACTTCATTCTGTTTTGTGCTACATATATTTTTACTTTTTATGTGAAAAATAAATAAATAAAACAGATAAATATAATTTTCTTTATTTGATTAGTAGAAAGATTTGAATAACTGTCATACTACAAAAATCTAGGTTTTGGGTTGGTTGGAGCAGTGTTTCTCAACCTTTTTGGGCCCGTGCCCCCTCGTGAGTGTCTTTATTTTTCTGTGGCCTTCCATACCATTGTTTCGCCTTCCCGTAAAAATTCTAATTTCAAAAACCCAGAAATTTTCAGATTTCCCAAAATAGTCAGCGTGGGACCTTTTTTTTTAGGTCTTCCAAGAATTTCCGAATCCAAAATTGCAGAAATTTACTGATTTAGGAAAATTCTCTTGTGGCCCTCCTAAACTGAACTGTGGCTCCCCTAAACAAAAATGAATCTCTGCGTCCCTCGTTGAAAAACCCTGGGTTGGAAAGTTTCCAAGAGCCCGAGGTATCAGCCCTTGATGATTAAGGAGCTTAGGGTTTTGACTGTTAACCATATCTATTAACCATTATCTATGTGCTAAGTTAAAAAATTTATGGTAAAAGTAAATATTTGGTAAATTTTTATTGTCGTAGGAATTCTGTGAACACATAGAACACAAAAAATATTGTTTTTTTTTTAATATCTCGCTGTTCTACAATATCTAAAGCATAGACTACCATCTTATTAAAATAATCTGTTAAAAACTTGGTACGTAGACAGTACTTAGTTTTTAATTATAGCAGGAGAGCAATCTATATAAATTTTTACACACCTAACGTTTTGTGAATTCAAATGGTCTTCTAAGGCTTTCATTAACCCATTACTTAACTCCTGCCAACTGTGACAGGCAGCTACTAACAGTGCTGATCGTAGTGTCATATATGCTTGTATTAAAATTAAAATACAAATAATAATACTTGCCTTTGAAGGGCAGTCAGCAATAAGATGATCCTCACTTTTGCAGTTATGACATCTCTTTGGCTGAGGACCCATTACACATTTAGCTGCTATGTGATTGGCGAATTCTCCACAGTTATAGCATCTGAAAATAAATGTATTTGATTATTATATTATTGAATTGCATATAATATGTACTTATTAATAAATTTTTACACAATTAATTTTTTGGTTGCTTCATAATATTGATGAAAGAGTACTCTTTTGATTGTCTTAAATATCAAACTAAACTGTTTTTTTTAATTATTTTTCATTATTTTTTCAATACAGTTCTCAAGCTTGTAAAAATCATCCATAAAACTGAGAGAAAAATCAAAAATAGTCGCCGAAGCCATCGGAATGAGAATATTATAGCAGAATTATATTCCAAAAAAATTTAAAACTTATACCACAAATTACAACCAAAACAATTGATAGCGGGTAAACAGTTTATTAAATATATCGCTTTAATATAATACTGGAATCATAAATTCACAATTTACAACAAAAATGGAATATATAACATTCATTTAAATTTTCCACCACCGATAACCTTTTTCTTTATATTTGAAGATGTCCCTTTGCAACAAAAGATTCATAGTTCTTTGTATTCAGAACATTTAAAGTGTTTTCTTAGTCAACCACTACAGGAATGTATGTATTTTCATTTTCATTACAGTAAGGGCCAACTCGAGCAATATACTAATAAAAACACAATATTCCTTTGTACTTTATTTCCACTTTATTTCAATGTAACTGAAGAGGCTACATTTATGGACCTCCCCTGAGTGTCTGGTATTTCAGACCGTATGTCCACACATGCCGGGATTATCATAGTAGTGAAGAGTCTTAAAAACCGCAAAGCACCGGGTGGAGACGGTATACACACGGATTTTTTGAAATGTGGTCCTAACACCATCCTATACCCTCTCTTTCACCTTAAGGCCAGGGTGTGGGACGGTGAGCATTGTCCAAGGGAATGGGTGGATGGTGAGGTGTTAGCACTCAGCTCTAATAATTACAGAGGCATAACTCTTCTCAGTATCCCTGAGAAGGTGATGGCACACATTCTCTTTGCGAGAATAAGAGGTCCCACGATGCAAATACTTAGGAAAAATCAAGCTGGCTGCCTCCCCGTAAGGTCATGTGCGGACCAAATATACAATCTTTGATGTCTCCTCCTGCAGAGCAATGAATTTAACAGCGCTCTTGCTTGTTGTTTTATGGACTATGAGAAAGCATTTGATTGTCCGCACAGACCTTCTTTATGGAGGATACTCGATGCATAAGATTGTGGCCTTTCAAATCAAATCCCTGCATGAGAATATTGCATGTTGTGTGAGAATCGGTGACTCAAATACCGAATGGTTCGGGGTCACAACCGGAATGAGACAGGGCGGCGTTCTTGCACTATTCCTGTTTATTATTATCTTTGACTTCGTACAGGTCGCAGGTCAATTCCACCTGATCGAGATGTAGCTGTTGGTCCCGGTCTGAGGCTGCTGTGTGACTTTGATGATACTGTCATATTCGACAAATCCGTTAAGGGCATCCAGGAGATTATCAACGAGTTAAGAATTAACTCAGGTCGCATTGGTCTAAAAATTAATACAAGTAAGACAAATGTGATATGTAACCAAATTTGTCATGACACTGATAAGACCCTGACCAGGGCGGGAAATTCTTTTTATACATTTGCAATAGATAATAAAAATAGTGTGACTGCCAAAAATCACTGATAGATGTGTGATATATCCATATTCGAAGAAATAATAGTATTAATAAAATAGAGGAGAATGGCAATAGATAAAAGGTGACAAAATACTTTGCGGTATTAGTAGGGTGATACTCATCAAAGTGTTAAAGGTCATTTTTATAACTTTTAAAATTTGTTTAATCAACGTAGTTGTAAAATAACTCCTGCAATCTATTTTTTATCGTATCTTAAGGTCATTAATATCACCCCTAAAATTTTAAATCAGCATTGATCGCATTCGTCTATTTACAAATCTAATTTTATCACTTTACTACCATGTATGTTATCCATTAAATAATGAATCATAACGGTTTTTGATTCTGGTTATATTTTTAATTTACCCGTTTCGAGTGAAAATGTTTTATATTGAAGACTTGCCCAAATAATTTTAATAATTTACCTGATTCTTCTGAAGCGTTTCTTTGAAGTAGGTCTACGATGAGAGCCATGACAATCGACCGCTGATGGACCGCTTACACGAGTGGCCTCCAACCCCTTGTCTGATGCTTTGCATTCAAATTCTACCATCTCTTCATCACCAAGAGACCGGAATCCTGGCATTTGAATAACACTCTGAAATAATATTGAAGGCATTCTTTGATAAGATATTTATTATTTAATTGAACAACTTTTATTGAGGTCCTACATTAGGGGTTTGTATGCTCTATGTAGAAGATAAAGTGATTTAAAAATAAATGAAAATGTGTCACATGAGAGACGAAAGGGTGTACAATAAATTTCACTTAAGCCATTTTTCAAATTATGAATTGACCAATTTAAATAAGCAAAACTTTTGTATTACTTTATGTAATCTGCACGATTAGACTAACTATTCAGTTGTTTAGACCTCATTGAGTATTATAATAAGTAAATATATTAAATTTTTGTTTCAGCCAGATTAAAAGTAACACATCAATTTCTCCTTAGAAAATAATTGTTTTATCCTTTTAATTGTTATATTTTAATATATTGTCAACTTTTTGGCAGAAATTGTTAAGTAACAAAACTGACAAAAATTAAGTAAGTATAAAAAGAGTCTTCGATATGAATTTTCAATTGGTGCATTGACCAGTTTGCCGAAACAGCATTTGTTTTTATAGGCAATTATTTGTTATGCTGATTAAAGACAGGCAATTGTCCTTGTCTATTTATTTTAAACTCTTATGTGTATCATATCAGAATTGATGCATCTATATTTTGATATTATAACTATCTACGTTTCATAAAATATCAATGATAGAGGCTTTATCCTAAAAGCTTAATTTTTTCATTTGCTGTTTACTCAGAACTATCAATCCAAAACAGTGAAGATATTACAGTTTCTCAAATAATTGATATCTTCAAAATTTCAGTATTTACGAATTATATATTATGCTACAAAAAAAAGGATATTTTTCATTACCTGGTGCACAAAAACATCCTGACCTCCATCATCTGGTGTAATAAAGCCCCAACCTTTGGCAACATTGAACCATTTGCACCTTCCAGTCCTCGAGCCTCCAACATTGCTACTGCCTGCAGGAGAACCTGAAAAATAATAAATAAATATAAATATATATATATATATATACATGAAAGTAGTATGCATTACAAATCACAATGTAGGGAGGGTCAGATAGGTCAAAATTTTAAGCCTGTGTTCTTTGCCAGTGAATCATGACTCGGTGATAGTAAAATATTAAGTATACAAGCAACAATGAACCTGGCTTTGACATGTGCTTCTTATGCCTCAAGGAAGCCTGAATCTCGTGTTCTACCAACCGAATGGATCCCGTCACTGTGGTAGACCACTGATGGTCATCCATTGGATGTACTCGGTAGAGCTATGGATGACCTGAGAGAAAACAAGGAGACAGGCGGGGGACGGAGTATCTTAAAAGTAACGAGTGGTGGGCATAAATTCTGATTAGGGAGTGAATATATTTAAACTATTCTGGTAAACAATGAATAGATCGTTTTCAAAATGATCTGCTTTTCTAGATTGTTTTCTATTTGCTTCTGTACTTGTCTGCAAGAGTAATCTTCAACGCATCTTTAAATCAAAACTAATTCAAGAAGCAGGTTGAATGCTAAGAAAGACTAAATGTTAGGCTTAACAAATACTAATTATGGGAGTTTAAAGCTGATTCCCTGGCTGTTAATATTGCCTACTTATGAAAATGTGGTGGCGTTCGCAGGTTACTTAACTTCTATAAAAAGAGATGTAAAATTTCGAAACCCACCATTTCGAATTTCCTTGATAATTTTTTAATTGATTTGTTTTAACAGCTATTGGATACGATTTTGGTACTTAATGGAGGGAAGAGATAAAAGTCTGTTATTTATAATTCTGCCACTTTTAGTGGCTTAAGCTCTTTTATGTTTTATGCTCTGTCACGTAATACATATGATTTTGTTTTAAAATAAACACTTTTTCCCCCCAAGTATTGGTTTTGCTTTTATAAATTTCTGTTCGAAGGCATGGATGCATATGATATCTTGAATTCCCCCCTCCCACCCATCCTATATATCGGGAGCGATTAACTTGCCACCAGTCCTGTCCTAGCCCTTCTTTTCCTACTCTCTTTAAAAGAAGAGAGTTTGAGCAACTGAGTAACAAGCAGATCTCGTAGAAACACTTCTGTTGAGATAAAATCCATTAGGAGTCCATATGTTGTATGTATATTATTTTTCGAGTATTAATCCATCATGGATTTTTTATATCGATAGATATCGGTAAAATTTACCTTCTTATCCTAAGATTCATTCTTTATAAATGTAAAAATCCGACGTGAATTTTCTTTAGAGTACAGAATATTTTGATAATTCGAATAAAATAGGTTATGCATTTGAAAACGTGCCTGCGAAACGCATAATGATTTATAGAAAAACTTTGTTATGGTCTAAGCGCGCCTCGAGCTTGGCCAATAAATTAAACAAATTAAAAGTGTACCTTGGTTACCCAACTTTGACTGGATCTAGTTAAATACTAAAAAAGCAGTAAATTTGCGGAAGTCATAATTAAACCCTTCAAAACCGCTCTACTTATTAGGTTATAAAAACAACGCTATATTATATATTATCTTTGTATGCTCGAGTAACCTTTCAAGCATGTTATTATATATTTTTTTAAATGTGTGTGTATAAAAAATAATGAACATTATTTAAGAAAATGGTCTCTACTACATCAATTTTCTCAAAATAAATATTTTAATACATTTGATTTACTTGATATACATATATATAACATAATGTAAGTTCGGGAGACATAGAATGAATGTCGTTTTTTATTAATGAAACGCCTACTCAAATTTCAACATTTTTTTGCAATATTTTTCCTACAAAATAATTTATGCCTACTCTTAATACCTGTATGCCATTTTTCCTATATACGTTTCTTATAGAATAATTAGTCTTTTTTTAATGTCATGCCCAAGGGAGGTGGGGAACCTTTTCATTTCAAAAGGCCACATTCATTCATCTGATTTAACATAAGGCCGCAGTTAAAGAAGACGTTTGCATATAACTTCATATCAAAGTAAACATTTTGATCAAGTCAAAAGGCCGCAGGTTCCCCTCCACAATACTATAATATATAAGTCTGTGGTAACTACTTTCAAAACAGCATGCCGAAAAAACGTTTTTTTCTGGGTCTCTCTGGTACAAAACGTATGTTCAAATTCTTAGACTTAACAAATTTATTATATTACGTAGAACTTTCACTCCAAAAATAGCTATTTTTATTACAAACTTATTTTAAATGTTATGGTACTTTTTGTCAATTGAAAATATATATATTTTGCGTAGATACCAATAGTTTTGAATAAGTTTTAGAGGTATCACTTAATTATTTAACAAATTTGGTAAATTCATTTTATTTTGATTTTCGGTGCCTGTTTTTGTAACTTGAGTGTAAATTTACAAATATTACATATATGAATATGCTGTTACAAGATTCTTTCAAAGTCTTTTGTAATTTGCAAGGTGAACGGTATTTTTAAGTAGTCACATTCCAATCAAAAATTCCTCCTTGCGTTAGTATTGCAAGAGCAGCACAACATACACACGTGTGCACGTGTAAAGGTTCTCACACTCTCGCACACAAGCCGAATGAGCGTGTTGTTGCGTTCAACACGTGGCCATCGAGCGAGGAATGGGCTTCCTACACTCAGCATTGTACACATGAAGGCTTACAACAAAAATCACTCGTTCACTTACTACTCAAAGTACTCAATACACTGTTGACAGTGGACACCAACACACAATTGAATACGGAATAATAACCGAAAAAATGTAAAATAATCTTGCAAGTTAGACAGTGGTGTAACTAGAAAATCTGAACCCATATGCAAACGTTATCAAAGGGCCCCTATTTTTTTGGACAGTACACGTAATTTTTGATTTTATTTTTAACTGTCGATAATAAAATAAACAGTTGCTCTTGTTTTTCACGTATAGACGAAAAATTCGTTCACTATTTACTCGTTTAAACGGTACAATTGTTCATTTTGTAGTATTAATTTTCTTTATTTTATTATTTTAATATATGTATATATAAATTTGGGGGCCTTATTACGTCGCGTATGGTCCATTGTATGGTGGTTACGCCACTGACGTCAGGCCATCTCACTTATTCCGCTTATTTCACATCTTTACTAAGTGAAACAATGAATCTTATGTGGTTGTGAGATCTATTGATTATATAAAAGAATGGAAATTAACAATTAAGTATAATTGTTAAATCTAACTTGCGATAAATCTAAAACAACTCAGTCAGTCAATTTAGTTATTACGAATATTTCTATAGTCATTCACTGTGCACAAGGAGTCTGTTTTTCATGACGTAGTAAACTGGAGACTGCAGTATTTAATATAATGCAGCATAATATGCTTTATTATATTTTAAGCAATGGAAAGTATTAGCATTATAAATTGTTAATTGTTAAAAAAATAATTAAGTTGATTGAAGCCGGATTATCTTGCGTTTATTTTTAATCTTAACACAATAAAATTAATAGCATTTAAAATTTAATAGACCTTAATTTTAATAATAAACTATTCCACAGACTCTTCTCAATAACGCGTTAGTATTTTCATGTATCGAGATTTTAGTGCTAGAGCTTTTTCAATAAGCTCCAAATTAATGTTACGAATAGTTCTAAAATCATTAATTTCTCATTTGGATTATTTTAAATAATAAATTACAGTATGATGTAATACAGGTAACCTCTTCCCCTCATAAATCGCGACCGCAGAGAGTCCAGATTCGTTATATCGCAATCAATTTAATTAACATACAATTTAATATTTTTAATATAATGAAAGGTATCAGAAACAACGAAGAAGCATGAAATGAATTAACTCAGTAAAGTTACTTGGATGAATTGTATTTAGAAAAGTTTCATCAGAAAAATTGTAGAAAGTCACATGTTAAACGTAAAAAATGTTTTCAATGGATTCTATTATTTTTAAGATAGATGACTCCATGATGAATTTTTCACGCAAGAAGATTTTTCGGGTCCAATGGCGAAATGGTTAGCGTTGTAGGGTTTCCGTGCCGGACTTCACGGGTTCGAGTCTCAGTACGAGCAGCATTTTTTCGATCGATTTATCGATTTCTGTTCGAAGGCATGGGTGTTTGTGTTGTCGGAAAAAATTCTTCCCACCCTTACCGACCTTTTAATAACTGGGTATAGTGAGAGCGATTAGTTAACCACTAGTCCTGCTCTAGCATTATGCTTCTATTTCCACTACTCTATTTGGATAAGAAAGGTTGAGCAACTGAGTAACAAACAGTTCTTGTAGAAAAACTTCTGTTGAGATAGATTAGGAGGCAATATTCTCTACATTGGAAGTGGACATAGATATTTAAAAAAAACAAGATGAAAATATTTGTTTGCGAAGTAATATAACATTTATGTTATTTAAAATGTTTTTTTTAACCCAACTCCCCGTTGCCCCGCTGATCTTGTAAGTATGCGTATCGTGAAAATGTCAGAACGTATCCCCCGCAATTATGTATATAGCAATACTTATAATGGTTATTTTAATTGATTGAAAAAATACACATTGCAGCTTAATCGTATGAATTAAAAGTCAAATACAAACCTCTGAATAAAATATTATAACAATACGGATATGCAGACATTTGAAAATCCTTACATATTGTTCAATGAAACCGGTATAAATTTGTTGAATAAAATCCGTTGCTTGTTACCGTATCAACTCGATCTTGGATCTTGGAGGTATAAATAAGGCAGCATTTTTGTATCGAGCACGCGATTTCACTGGCATTAACGCCGAGAATAAGCAAGGTGTCTAACCACATAACCGACTGATAAAATAATATACTTATACTATAAATAATTCTATCGACTCGAGAATGTTAAAAGACGATATGAGGTTTGACGTCTTTTAATTGTGTAAGCAGGTGAATTTTAATAAAATGACCACAACTCAATTTGCATATTATATTTAAATGAACACATGTTTACACTGCAGCACATTTTTGTTGATATGGCATGATTGATATATTGTTTAAAATTTATATAATTGAAACACGGAAAAATCTTCAAATTTTGTAATTTTTAAGTTATTTTGTGATGTGAATTATCTATATAAAGACATAGGTAATATCAAAAAAATACTTAAGTTGAAGACTTAAGTGAACTTAAATATAATAAAAATACAATAAACTTTTAATTTTTCATTTACCAACTGATTATATTTTAAAACAATATGTTTTTATCTATATTTTTTAAAGAAACAATTTTAATAATTTAGAATTTCAACTGAAGCTACTTGATGAAATTTCAATATTAAATTCGAATTGCTTGAATTGTGTACGTTTCCATGAGTTTTGTCGTTAACGACCCAGGATTCGCCTTTCGGCATCTTCAGGCTGTTCAAGTGCACGAATTTACTTGAACTAACTGAAGACGACTATGGAAGGCGAAACTCGGGTCGTTAGCGACAAAACTCATGGAAAAGTACAAAATTCAAACAATTTGAAATTGATATTAAAGAAACGTTTATAACAAGAATTACTTCGTAAGCTTCTATATGTATTATCATAAAATCTATAACCAATTGTAAAAGCTTTAGTGGTCTTTGCCCTCCGAAAATCCCGTTATCGTAAGTATGTATATTGTCGGAACATCTTTGATTGTAAATAAAAAAATACTTTTACAAAACATGCCCGGCCCAATTATAACAATGAAGAGCAGCGTTCTTCGTTTTATTTATTCACCTTACATAATAATAAATTAATAAATCATAGAACTAAGTTAGCATAATAAGCAATTAAATATAATTTTCTTCCTCGTGCAGTTTTTGCCATATAATTAAGCTCTTTGAAAATTATCAGCTAAATTTTAGGAAACCTTGTCAGTATAATTAAATTTTAATATATTGGCTTATATAAAAAAAGCACGTGAATAAAATTATTGTTTACTTTGAAGTAAAAAACTTTTTTGTACTGTTTCCACATTTTTTATCTGAGATCAGGAACATTTCCGCTAATCACGAATATTATCAACTGATGAATTTTCGTGGTAGTAACTAGTAATTAGTACAAAAGTGCTTGTTTTTAATATCATGGCTTTCCACTAAATGTTGACAGTAGACTTTAAAAGTGTATAATTTAATCAGAAAAATAATGTGAATAAATTCTCCCTCCACACTGAAAAATTTTTCACAAAAATGTACAAAATTTTAAATTTTATTTTTTGTTCTTTAGTGAATATTATTGTAATAAAGTATTAAATAATATATTAATTATATATTGCTAAATTTGATAAATACTGATTTGTTTACTACGCTCTAGGATTTTTTCGTGCGTAGAGGTAAAAATATTTGTCTGGAGTGGGCGTAGTGACAAGGGAAAAACTAAATGAAGTCTCGTTCTTATAAATTACATTTATGTGATATTCAGACCAAACTTAAGAACACGACGTACATATGTATTTTATTACATCAAGGTTTTAAGTACAAACCAGAGATGGGCTGGAGGGGGCTCGGGGGGGCTCGCGCGAGCCCCTCGTTAAATTTCGGCGCGGCCGGCGAGCCCCTTGTTAAGATAAGAAAATTATTCTTCTTAGATTAAATCGTCACATAACTGCAATTTCTGTAAATGGTTAAATTTGAAAATTAGTTGTCCCTTTATTTTTTCATTCGGCGTTGTGGGCTTCCGTGTCGGACCTCACGGGCTCGAGTCCCGGTACGAAACAGTATTTTTTCGATCGATTTATCTATTTTCTGTTCGAAGGCATGGGTATTTGTGATGTCTTGTGATATTGCCTCCCACTCTTCTGATCCTTCAATTCAACTAGGCGCTACTATTAATTAATCACTAGTCCTGTCTTATCCTTATCATTTTATTCCTACTACCTTCTTTGGAAAAGAGAGGTTGAGCGACTTAATAACAAGCAGTTCTCGTAGATTTTTTTTTTCTTGAGATACTTTCATTAGGAGGCTATATGCTCGACATTGGGAGCGGACATGGATACAAAATGAATAACATTTACCGAGCCCCTTGTTAAGATATTGGCAGCCCACCCCTGGTACAAACTATTAACCTTTGTATAATTTAAGTTATTTTAACCTCTTTATAGTTCTGGAGTAGTAATTTCCGAATTTGTCGTCTAGGTCAAAGCCTAACTATGACTTCTTTGAATCTACTCGATATTTAGAATAAATATCTTAACATTTATGATTTCATCGAATGCTTCCTAAGTTACCTGTAAATTGTGTTACCACAATGTTCTCATAATTGGAAAATCTTCCACCAGGCTGAATCTAAAACAAACGATATTAAAAATTATTGATGAATTGAGATGTTATGTCTACTTTGTATTACTATTTTATTGGTAGGATGAGTACTCATCAAAGGAGGGCACGTCCGGTCAAAAGAAACGTCTGGTAAGCCTATTTAGAACATATTTTCGACTCTTTTCTTGACACTGTAAATAGCACGACAAACATCTCTCTAGCTTTATCTAGCTTGATAAACCCTACATGCGTTCGTCTCACTTTTCCGCGCATAAACACGCTCGTGTAAGGAATTTAGGTTATTGTGTTTGTTTCGACATGACATAGCTTCGCATTCCGAGCTGCATTTTGTTGTTCCTTCTGTTCCGTGGCGGCCATCTTGCTTTTTTAAACATTCACACGTGGAATAGAATGTCGTCCTCCTATTTTTGTTTTTATGGCGGGAAAACTAGAAGCACCAAACACGCGCTCTGTCTGGCGGTGAAATAAAAAATATATTTTCAAAAACAACTGCAGCTGCATTCCGTATCTTTCACCAAATATTTGTTCAACGAGAGCGATACGAAATAGCCAAATCATATCTTTAAAAAATATCAACATCATTAACATCAATCATTATGTATACTATTAATAAGCGATCATCGGCTGCTAACAAATTATAATAAATTAAACATGGTTACTGTTGAAATTATTTTTTTATTTCTTTAGAAAGTTTTCAATGATTACATTAACTGATAATCACAATATATAAATAATAAGTAAATATTTTTTTATTAATAAAATCTATGTCACGTTTTTATCTCTAGAGAAATAATGAGATTTTAAGTGTAAGCTCATACAATCGAATATGTTGAATTTTCCATACATCATTTAATATGAGATTTAATTTTACTTCCAAGAAATACACCTAAATTTAACGAGAAAATAATTACTCTTCAATTTATTAAGTTCGGACGGCAGGTGTAGCCGAGTAATGGATGGTTTTTAAAATCATAGCTGAGAATAAAATAAGTTTTTCACCAAGTGTCATTACAGCGAAAAAAATCATTTATTCCTTTATTTCATATTGGATTATGGTAATTAATCGTTGTGCAATGTTAAATACGGGTCAAAATTAAAAACATTGTCACAATTTAAAATTTCCCGACGTAATTTTCGCATTGAATAAGAAAAAAAATAGGATGAAATGTGTACATATTTACAAATTTCGAATATTGTAAAGATGACCTACAGCTCTGCGATTTAGTACCATTTGCATTTCTCAGCTAATGAGGACTATGTGGAGTTTAATAATGAATGACATATTAATTACGAAACTTAAACGACATCAGAAAATATATTCAAGGAACGCAATTTAACATATTATTTTATTTCATTACAGAGACATAATTAACAGTTTTAGTGTCGTAATACGTTTGTCGACGAAGTAAACATTTCTACTGCGCAGTTATTTTATTTTACGTCACGTGTTTATGAAACCAAAAAAAAAATAAGTAAACAATATTTGAATAAATTGTTTCACTTGGCGAGTAATAAACAATATAAAAACGGTTTCAAGGAATTTCCTCTAAAAAATTGCCTTTTAATGATCATCAATGACTCCCTAAACCAAATTGATAATAAAAGCACGTGCGTCGTATACAATGGCACGATAAATTAATAAATGTATTGTAAAATGGTAACCTTTCACAAAGTTTCTGGTTAACTCATTGTCAATCATTTTTTTTTATTATTTCACTACTTTAAATCGTTCTAAAGTTGATATTTTCTGACGCTCCTGTAATTTTTCAACAAACGTTGTTTATTTTCTGAAAATTCTGCCATTTATCATGCTTCATTTTATGACTAATAGATTGTTTATTTGATGATTTCGCCTTCGGATTTACATTGGATAATTACAATAACAATGCAAGCAATATATTATTTTTAATGTGTCGATTCGGGGTGGAATATATATATATATATTTTTTAAATAATGATCAGTAGAAAGAACATTTCAAATAGTGAAATGTTTTACTAATAATAAGATGTCAGACAACAATTTACAATTAAATAAAGATACTTTTTTCAATTACATACCTCTAAACATTTTTACTGTTTATCAAAAGAAACGAAACGCTTAAAATTCAACGTAATAATAATAATTGTCCAAATATAGTTATTTATTAAAATTAAGGACAATTTGATTTTTTAAAAACAAAAATATTTTGCAAATAAAAGCGAAACGTATTCATTCATTTATTCTTAAATATAAACCAATATATTATATTCAAAAGCCAGTAAAATCGAGGGGTGAGTAACCTTCTCACAATGAATACCCAAATATAGAAAGAAGTCAGGAAACATCTTTTCTGGATAAGTAATTTTAGGGAGAATGGTTTCTGTGGATATCGTTTTACATGATATTAATATACAAACATATTTTTTTCTATTTCTTTAGGGTGAAGAGAACATAATTTAAAATGAGTGAATAATTCTCGCTAGTAAAATCTATACTTATTATTGCTTCTGCCTTTTTTATTCAAATTTAATTGAATCAATGGAAAAAATATTGATATGCATCAAATATATAAATGTAAAACATACATTTTGGATGTTTAATTCCTCGTTTATATGCAAATGTCAATGTTTAATTATTAATTATTAACCAAATAAAAATATTATATATCTGTTACACGAATCATTTTTACCTAATAATTTCGAATAAATAAATACATAACGGTTTATCATGTTATTAAATATCATATTTCTTTCTATATACATGAAATAATAAAATATGGCACGTATCACTTACGTAAGCAAACCTTTTTTTATGTAAAACAATTTAAACTTAAGGATATAATGGTGGGTACTAGAGGTCTGCACGGGCTCGGACCTGGCCCGCGGGCTCTTACCCGACCCGGCCCGTGGGCCGGGCTCGGGCGGGTAAGCGCAATTGGGAGTCGGGCTCGGGCTTTGGAATTTGGGATATAATCTGGGGAAAAATATAGCAAATCGAGGATTTCAAATTCCTCGGTGAGCTAAAAAAAAAAAAAAGAACTTTCGTAGATTATCTGGGAAAAAGTATAGCAAATCGAGAATTTCAAATTTCTCGGTAAGCTAAAATAAAGAGTTTCGGGTCAGGTTCGGGTAACAAGTGCGGTATTAAGACTCGGGCCCGGGCCGGGTCGGGCGTGAGTTTTTCGGGCTCGGACCGGGTAGTTTTGTAAAATTTTGGCCCGTGCAGACCTCTAGTGGGTACACATCGTGTTTTATTGTAAGCCGTCTATAATTCGTTCGTTCATATATCTATCGATAAGTCCTTTATTTGTAAATGGGAACAAATTAAATGGTTAGAATTTAAATCATTTTTTTGTCAGAATAAAAATATAAACGATCAGAATATTTTAATAATCATTTTGGTTAGGTTAGGTTAGGTTTTTTTTTAATTTCATTTAAATTATGACTATTTACAATGACCATTTAATATAAATTCTGACCTGAAAACGAGTCTTTATAAACACATTATGTTGGGCTTTCTTACGAGTCGCTAGTTTCCATAGTGAACAGAAAATAAATGATATTGATGCAATTATCATTTATCATTCGAGCCGTGATTTATTAATAACATTATAGATGTATATTATTTTTAGAATAACAATGCGTTTCTCTTTAGCGCTGTTGACGAAACTGATTTCCCAAAGAAAATCATAAACACATGTAAACATTAATGCCAGTGCGAAACCCATTCCTCGCGTTGTTTTACGATTCCTGGTCTTTCTTTACTTGTGTTATGAAAAATACTCAGTAGTTATGTATGTATCGGATATAGCCAAGATACCATTATGTTAAGATGTGCATTTTTTCATATTTTTTTTTGATTCAATTCATTTTCAACACTTCTTCGTTGATTGACAAACAAATTCTTGTGAATGTTTTGTGGACGTAGTATATGCAAATACAAGTTCAATAAGACTATTATTTAGTTCTTAAAATATATTTGACTGTGTTCAAGACACCTGGTTTAAATGTATTCTGCGAAAATATAGTCGTGACTACAAGTTATTTGACATTTATCAAAAGTGATTGAAAAGTGAAAAGACATTGGAATTCCATGTCCTAGAAATTTCGGAGCTCTACAGATATGAGCTAAAACCGACGCCCTAATTACAGAAAACAAGGTTAAAATTCCAACATCAACAATATTTTTTCTGTTATTTCCGAAGTGCATTTTATGCATTAGAAAAATAACAAAAAGTTAAACTATTTTCGTTTAAAATTAAATAATAATGTTGCTTAAAACTTAAATATGAAACACATAAGTGCATCTTCAAATTAAAATATTTATTAAAAAACAGAGATTTACCAAATATATTATAATTATGATAAAGCATGAAAACAATGAAATAGGTATGGAATTTTAATATGTAGTGCATTTTAGAGATAATATATACCAAACATCTTAAGACTATACTGTAGGAAGAAAAGACTGTTGATATATAAATAACAATTTATAACGTTTGTATACAATAGAAATACCGAGTAATAGAAATACTAAGTAGATAAGACAATTTGTTGAAATTACATCAAACTATGTCCAATTAAAAAAAGCACACTATCTTCTACGTTTTGCCCCCAACTTATACTATATACAACTTCAGTGAGTTCATCTGCCCTACGATTAATCTTGTCCCTAAACGACCTGTTAATAAACGTATAATTAAATGTAATGTTCCCTCATAGCAGGACCTATTCAATAAATTAAAATATTGTCAAGACCCTTCCCTTTTATAGCATGCTTGTCAATCCATCAATCGGAAATTTTGACAGATGAAAGAATATGGTGGTCTAATCATTTATCATCGCATATTAAGAAGCTTGAATAGATTTTTTACTTAAGCTTATAGCTCAACACAATATTTTTATATATAATTTTGATGTAATCTCACTATATAAGTAATACACGTTTTACGATAGAAGTTGAATTTTATTGCACTAGAAATAACAGAGTTATGCTCGCCAAAAGTTAATAAAATAATTTACTTCCGATTCAAATAAAATAACTTTACTTAGTACCTACAGGTGTCCTAAAAATGTTAGAATAAACTTGAAACTCATTTACATTTTTTTTTAAATCAACCCGCAAAGATTATTTGTTGCACATGAATAAAAGAGCTGTTCAACATTAAACGGCATAAGACTAATAGTAATTATATTAATATTGCATAAAATTGAATCGATTCACCTGTTATTTAATCTACGCATTTAAACTGTCAGGTTTTCTACAATGTTATTAAATAAAAATATTCATCGGTAGTCATTTTGAATTGATTTATTTCAAATAAATAATTTAATTTTTAATCTCTTTTTCAATTAATGTAATATAATATAATACTTCTTAGGCCAGTGAAAGAGCTTTCAATCATAGTAAAACAGTCGCGATATTTCAGTAGTTGTTTTTAACTTATTTTTCAACCGCTATCGATAAATAAACATAAAATCATATTGCCAAATCAAAAAAATATATAAGAATGCAAAGTTTCGATCCGTTCTATTCAGTGAAGAAATTTTCTCGTAGATAATTAGAATCGAAATTCTACATCGGCAAGAAGTTTTTGGTATTGAAAAGAATCTCCAGGTAGTTGAAGTTGTTAGTCACCACTTGGTTTTGAATATTTATTAGATCTATTTAAAGCTCGTCGACCCCTTTCTTTCCTCTGTGAGAAATCTCTCCGGCTGCATCCAACAACATACATATATGTATACCACTACTATACAGCGAATGCATTTTTAGTACACAACGAATTCAGTTTACCCTCGTATTCCCACATAGTATATTATGATCTATCAGTATTTCAGACACGGTCAAACTTTTTTCAACTACATATATTAAATAGAAATAATACAATTTTTCAATAATAAGTATTTTCAATTATTTTTTCTAACACGACTCTCAGAAGCGGATAACGGATTTGCCAATAACAAGAAATTCAACAACACAATACAGTAATAACAAACAAAATATTTCAGAAATTTCTAACGATGAAAGCGATGCATGTCCAGTCCCCCATAAAAGTCTCTGTATATAATCAAATGCCGCCAGTGTGGTCGAATGGTCAACGTCGTTGGCTTTGGTTACGGAGGTCACGGGTTTTAATACCAGTACGGACAGTTTTATAAATTGATTTTTAAATCGATTTATGAATTTATGTTCGAAGGCATGGATGTATGTGATGTCTTGAATTCCCCCCTCCCACCTATCCTATTCTATGAACGAGGCATATCGAGAGTGATTAGCTAACCACTAGTTCTGTCCTAGCCCTATCCTTCTATTCTTACTCTCTTTGGAAAAAGAGATGTTGAGCAACGGAATAACAAACAGTTCTCGCAGAAACACTTCTGTTGAGATAAACTTCTTTAGGAGTCCATATGCTCCACATTGGGAGCGGACATTAGCGATGAAAAGTAGTGTTTTTCCAAAATTAAAATACATATTATAAATATTTTTTTGTCTAAATTACTTATTGGGCGATTATCTATATCACAATGTTGTTCTTTGTTCAAATAAGACGGTTTTTTTTATTCGAGAAGCCAGTCTTCTTATCAATTATATCACTTTTTACATGGTTTTTTTATACACGGTTTTTGTGGAAAGTATAAAAAAATAGTTGATCGCATATACTTGATATAAAACACCTACACATTGTACGTGCTGTATGAAATATGTTATATGTAATTTAATATTTTCAAAAAAAATGTTAAAAAAAATATTTATTTAACAACAAAAATCAATCTACAGAATTTTAGTTTTTATGGGGTCAATTTAATTATTAGGGTATTATCGTAAATTGCGTATAATCGATATACTAATATGCTAAAATAATTTTACGATAATTTCTCTCATCACGTTTTGTTAATAAATATGAAAAAACTAATCTTATATATTTGGCATTTAAATAATTTCTTTAATTTAATAAAAAATCAAATCGCGTCGCACGTGAGCCACTTGTTATTCGCACCAATGGCAATGTCGTCACCGTTTGTTGTTGAAGAAAGATCATTTTTATTTTAACCTACCATATTTTTCTGATCATGATTTTCAAAATTGAATAATGTTTGCATACATTTTATAAATTTATAATATTTAACAGTTCTGATAAAACAATAAGGTATTATGTTAACAAACGCGTATTATCATTTATTTAATTTAGTAATATTTTAATCCAATATTTAATACATTTAGCACCGTACTTTTGATTTTTAAAATACTTTCAAGAAATAAAATACTATAGGATATTTTATGTGATGATTTTTAAAACTTGAGAGGATGCACTAAATTTGTATCAAAAATATTAAATCTTTTATTCCATATGATGAATTGAGTTATATGTGCTCGAAATACATAAGGAAACAATAACTAAAATACATTTTAGGTATTGATTCTGATTTATATTTTATATAACGTTATAGAAAAAAAGTGTTAACTGAAGACCGGGGTAGAGAGGAAGAATGGACTATTTATCAATAATGATTAATTTTATACTATTATTACTAACGTTAATATAGCAGCTTGGTCGACGTATTCGACCATACAGTTTTAACACAATATTTTCAAGATGCTGCTATTGCTACCCACCTCAGTTTGAATCCAAATAAATAACTATTCGGTATAATATCGCGTCTGTCATTTATTTCAGAATTATTAATTAGAAATACGCGCGAAATACACCAACAATTTCACTATTTTAAAATTGACTTTACTACTAGAACAGGGCAGTTTTAAAAAAATACTATTTTTTCTTCAATTCAATCTACAGCCGATAACAAAAATAATAATCAGCCAATTAAGTTGAAGAGTTTTGATTCGATACATGTAATTAAATATACGGGTAGTAATAAAAGTAGACAATCTTCGGACGGTACATCAGCATTTTTGTATGAAATATAAATAATATACTGAAGACCATGTGTATGTTTACTTTAAATATGTAGTTAAGTGTTAGTATTGAAATAATTACTTGAAAATGTTATCAATGTTAAGTTTTAATCTTACCCGCGGTTGCATTTCCATTTCCTTCTTGTTCACTTCGCATTTTCTAGATTTTTCTTCGTTTTAATTTACATCACTCACAAAACTCATTTGTTCGCACTAACGTGGTCGTGTATTAACAACATTATAATTTTCTTAGCATCTGTCTAAAAAATCCGATAATAGGCGATAAGTTCTTGGAAAAATAAAATGTTATTTATTTGTTTTGGGGTCAAAAAGATTGATGGCGCGAGTGTTTCTTATCAAATGTTTACATCGCAGTGTGGATTCGGCCCTTTACAGATTAAAAATAAACATAAAAAGCACTATTTTATGTTAACAGTACCTTATCTGACAGACGAGTAATTAAGATGCGATATAAATTTTAGAATAACTGGAAAACGTTTGGTTTGCCTACTTTATTTAAGTATAAACCAAAATTCGTTTAACAATTACTAATTTTACTTAGAAAATTAACAAAAGTTTACCTTAATTTAATTGTAGTCTAAGAAGTATAATTATATACACATTTATCATTTATTAGACGGAAAATATATAGCGGGACATATATACAAATATTATATCGTAATAAACGGGATCACTAAATTAAAAATAATAACGTATCTAGTTCCTTTATTATCTCCTTTTACGGTTGTTTGGGAGTCTATTGAATTTATGTTAATAATAAAGAGTTAATATATTTATTATAGTATAATTATCTCAACAACAACCGAGAAAATAATTAATATTCGTGATGTTAAGACCCACGAAGTAACGCTTCAGTGACGCATAGAAAACGCAAACTGACCGCGAAAATTTACCCGGAAATTTTTGACATTCCCTACGACCAGTTTACAACTGGACCACGTGTTCGTATTTTAGCGCGAATCCGACATCTCATGCGACCGACTGAGTTGAATGAATCACGACACCGAAGTCAGCGAGTCGACTCTCCGATAATATTATGTTTTACTACGAGCCCTGTTTATAAAACTCACGTGTGAATGAGAGAAAACGCCTTCTACGGACAAACAACTTCAAGGAAATAAAAAAAAACGACGTGCCGACAAATGATTAGGCAAATATGTTCAAGGTAAAAAATACTATAAGACTCCGATACTATATTAGGAGGTTTGAATAATCACCGCATCTTACGTTATTTTGATGACGATTTAATTCAATATTTATCGATTAAATTGTAATGAAATAATCGCGGCTTAACGAACGCGGCCAAACTATTCGGCACCTTCGCGTCAACTAAATGAACTAAACAAACTTGCCTCTAAGTCCAAAAAGTTTTATCTAGGAATGCGAGCCTATTATTTGTGAGTCAGTGACTCTCAAAATTTATCAATGAATCATGTTTTACTATGTTTTTCTCAGAAAATCAATGAATTCCAATAAATATATATATGGAAGTTATTTATCAATAAAAAGGTTACGACAGGAAACTAAAAAATATATTTTATACACATGACTAACAACAATAAAATTCTTAAACCTAAAAAAACAACAATCGTTTGTAAAATCCATTTTTTTAAACATTTAAGCATGTTTTAACGCATTATCAAGAAAAAAAATACTATTTTAACATAAAAACAAAGTATATTTATTATAATACTATTCATAAACAACGAAAATATAAAGAAATGAAACACAAAATAAATGATAATTTGATTGAATTGAAATATAAATACTTGGTATAATTTTGTTAAAATAAGATAATATGTATTACAGTATTTAGTTCAATCAACTTTAGTAATAATTAGGCATCACGAATAATTTAAACGATGACATGATGTCGAAATAGCTACCAATAAAATTGCGCAATACGCTTGGAATATAATGTTTAAATGCGCTTGTTGGTCAGTATTTTTTTTTAATATGCATTTTCAATGTTATGGTGCTCACTGTCAATACTTGGTGGAAAGGCATTATATTAATAAAAACACAATATTCCTTTGTACTTTATTTCCACATTATTTTAAAAAATTAGCCGTGTGCGAAATAGGTCCTGACCTTTTTAAATATATTGGAAATAAAGTACAAAGGAATATTGTGTTTTTATTAATACATTTTCAGATTTTGTTTGAACATATTTTTTAAAATATAACTTAAAATACATAGTTCAATATTAGCACGAAAAAATACCGAATATCAATTATAAAAATAAATAAATTGTTTAAAAATGTTTGTATTAATCTTTTATTTAATCATTAAGGTATATCGAATTTATTATTTTAGGGAAGCTTATATTACTAATTCATTAAAAAAATGTGAAGTGAAAAAACTCGTTGACCACAAAAACTATCAACATCGTAGTTTTTTTTTGTGAAACAAGTTTTAACGATAATGTTTGAGAATCGATGCAATGTCGTTTCTCTAGCATAGGGCACTGCGCTCTACGAAACTCGGGCTGGCCCTTCCACTCTACGAACAAGCACCGCGTCAGCCCAGTGCACATTCTTCAACAGTGGCCTACCAATATCTTTCAATATAAAGGCAAAAGCTCCATGCCGTCTACACGTTCTGCGCTTTGCCCAGTAGTTTGCTTTGTATCACAACATTTTCGCTCGATTTCCTTTCAGGGTGTTCATTGTCAATACTTAGTGAAAGGACGTTATATTAAATATATATATATATATATATATACATTTGTACTCATTTAGAATTTATTTTATAAGGTCGGTACCGGTTTCACTCAATTAAAAAAAGCCCTAAGAAAAATAAATTCATTAGTCTGAATTTGTGATGTTTCAGGGAGACATTTGAAATTTTCTAAAATTGGCTGCAATGAAAATCATTTATGGATTTTAAAATAATTGAATAATTGGTTGTTTTATACGAGACCCTAATTTCTTTGCAAATGTGTTTTATCTTTTCTTAAAAACAAATGAAAACGAAGATATTTTCACTGTCGTTTCACTGTTTTTTAAATGTGATCAAAATAATTAAGCCACATTTCTCTGACACTATCTAAATTCAAAATAGAGCAACAAATGACGAATCGAACCATATGAAAATCAAGAAATTTAAAATTAATATCTACAATTTTCAACAGTATTTTACTGAGAATAAGATAGAAATTGAATTTCGTATCGCATAATAATAAGAATGGATTGGTATACGAATCATTATAAGAATTAGTTGCATTATCCTGTGATATTCAGGTCGTCTGTACACATGATGATGGCTTAGGATATCTACAAAATTATAACCCCTTGGAGATGCACCCCACTTATTTTATAGGTACATCGGAAAGACTAGAGTAGTGTTTCTAGACTGCACTGGCCGACTATTAATACCCGCCCATCCTCACTTTTCAGCCGCCAACTGTTTTTTGTCAGCTCGAAAAATACTTTGAATGCACCATACGAGCGAGACCACGTTATACTCCGTACATAGTTTGCGTTTACACCACTACTTACTGTACCAAGATGATCACCCGAATCTTTCTTTTGGAGATAAGAAAACTTTTCTTAAAATTATACAAAATGGCAAAGTTTTCATAGCTTAAAACTATAATTTAACTCGTCATGACGTCATTACGATGACAACTTGTATTATACATAACAAATACAGAGTAAAATTTATAATATATACATAGACTGTAGAAAAGAAAAAGGATGAAACCCACACATAGCAAATTTTATAGGATAAACAAAAAACGTGTTTTGATGATTTTGGGCCATATGAAAATTATGAACTATACACAAATTCGAAGTGCACGGAGACTTCTAAGCTGGTGCCTAATTGACATAATTTAATATTAATTTAAGAAATTGTTTTAATAAAAACACAATATTCTTTTTAAAAGTTCAGGACCGATTTCGCTCATTTCGAACATATTAAAGAATATTGTGTTTTCATTAATATAATGCCTTTCCGCCAACTATTGACGGTGAACACCCTAAAAGTGATTAAGAAATTGTCTAGGAAAAATCTTTTTTTTAGTATTTTTTCTTGGTTTCAATTTTCATAAGCCCAACTTTTTACAATCTTAAAAGCTAAAATCTGATACTAATCGGCATTTGCAGCTTACATCCTTTTGATAGAACGTGTATCAACTTGGATACATTGTGATTATCGAACAAAAGCTGTTTTAAAAAAACTGTGGGTTACGTCCTTTTTCATTTTCACAGTCGATATTTAAATGATTAACATTGTAATAAATGATTTTTATAACATCAATAAAAGCAACTGAATATGCAATACTTTTTATAGATCCCATTTAGCTATTGGAGTTCTATCTTAAAAATTGTAGTTCCATGCTAATTGTTTTTTTGTAGCTTTGATTAAAAATCCCTAATTTGGAAGGCCAAAAAATAATTTTTACATTTATAATTTGAGTGTTAATATTCATTATTTGTACAAGAATTTTAATATTTCTTAAGACGAAGCATTTTTATTAATTTGAATAAATTTTGAATAATTCTTATATGTAATAATAATGAATCATTTTTGATTTCCGTAGTAAATAAGAGTGTGGAATTTAATACGTATGAGATGTCAAATGACTAAATGAATAACAATAATTTATTTTGGAATACCACAATATCGAATTCTATGAAACTCTTAATTGCATACGTGTTTCCGTAAAAAGAGGAATGTTTTACTTTCATTTCAAATTTGATGTGAGATGTACTTTTATTTCAATAAATCTACTTAATATTTGCATAATTCGATTCCAGTTTTATATGAATAATTCATGAATAATTGAAAGCACAATTGCTATGTTAGTTTGATAATATATTCCTAGACTAACGGAAAAGGTTTTTTTGCCAGATTTCTAAGCATAGCAATACATTTTATATTTGTTCAATAGGCTATTAATTCATTAAATTTTAATTTTACTTTAAACAAAATTATTTTATGTGTTATGGAAACAGTACAATTTTAGGGATAAAATTAATCTTTCTAATAATTATATCTGACAGCATTTCACTTAAGCATACCTGCATACATAATATTTTGAGAATCAATCAATTATTTCAATATTTGAATCATCTTTGTTTTTATAAAATACGAAAAGGTAGAAAGCTTTTTCACACACATACATGCAAAATATTTCAAAAGATTCACACAACAAAAAGAAAAATGCATTTTTTACCACCGGTATAATAGTTTTTATTTAATTCCTCCTTTTAATCTTTAACTGAATTTTTAAAAATGAAATTTCAAATTAACTCGACAACTCCAAACATGTTTGTGCCATTTGTAGTATTCTATCAATAATAAGCTATGTTGAACTATAATAAACCACTAGAATAAATACTCCACTGTGGAAATTATGTCTTGAAAGAAAATTTAATTGACTGTAAAAGTTATTTTGGAAAACCATACCGTCTGGTCTTAAAATAATATTATGAAAAATTATCAAAAATAGCTTTGACGATGGTTTTATTTTTATCATAAATGACTAATTAAAACCGTTTTAAGTTTTTTGGATAACAGGAATATAAGTTACATAGTATTCGGTTACAGCTCGATCTCTTTGTTGGAGGTGACACAAGTACTATCCATTTTCTATGAAAAAAAGTATGAAAGGAAAGTGATCAAAAATAGTTCACATGAATTTTGAGAAACTCCCCTTTCTACAAAGACTTACGCCATTCATTTTGCTAGAGGGAAGACGAAGTTCTATCTAGTTTTAATTTACCTGTGTCAGTGACGGGTTGATCTTAAACTATAAAGGGGTATTTTATATGATTTTTTAATTTTAAAGATTTTATATACTAAATTTTCTAAACATTCACATGTGTTTTTTCTGCACCCATTTGAGAATACTCTTTATAGCAACCAAAATTTAGTATATTTAAAATGTTTTAATGTCATTTAACAACAAATAAATATAATAAGTTTTATCATATGAAAAAACAGTTTAACTGAACCGCATGGTGAACCACCATCACTGATAGTAAAAATATTCGTAATTTTGATCAAAAAATTCTTTTTTTTACCAATGATTGGGACTTGTAGTGGAATTTGTTAACTATGAAACAATACTTTTATGAATCTTTCAATTAATTTTTCATACAATAAAGTGCTCATTAATTTCTTAAAAAAAGGAACTATAATATTAACAAAAAGTATAGTCAATAGTGTTTTTTACTGTTATAAATTTAATGGAAAGAAGGTACATGAATTACATCAGAGGCTAATTTGACATGCACTTGACAAATATAATGAAAACAAAAATACAGTTAATAATATTAGGAAACAATAAAAATATAATCATAAGCCAAATAAAGTATTATGGAATATTTACATTTACTGACGAGCGTTTTTTACATAAATGATTTAGACGCAGACTTTTAGGCAAAATTGTTTAACAAAAAGCAATGTTTATAAAAAAATGCATGATTTTGATTCTCCTCCACTGCTGTTGCACAACCCGTCCCGGGACTGAGCACACCTTTCGGGGTATATCTTTTGGCCGTAAGAATTTTTATTCACCAGGGGTTGACCAAATGCACATTAATTTATTGTAAATTGATTTTTTAAGAAGATAAAGCGATTTAGAAATAAAAATTATACAACGTACCTATTTAAAGTATCAATATACTGTACAATCATTTTTACGATATAATTTATTAATCAACAATGAAATATTTATTAATGAATTTATTGTAAATGAAGGCTTACTCGTAATAAGTGTTGTTTTGAAAATATGTTCCCTTTTCAAGAAAAAAAAACTATTCTTAACGCAATCATTATAACTAATCTTTAAAAGATTTTTTCACTAAAAGAAATATCATTTATACTGTTGTAAACTAGTTTTTATTTAGTTAAAAATTAATAAAAATAAATTGAACATTTATGTACTAAAATAAATAAAACGTGCTTGGTGTGATAACATTGGTATTGGAACAAAATTTAATTTTAAAACAATTCAATATTATTGAAAAGTATTTCTTTAAAAAGGTTTTGATTCCCTGATTTTGTGCACCCCCTATTTCTTATTTGGGGTTACCATTCCATAATGTGATATTCTTTTTACCTGTAGAAAACCCTTACTCGTAGTTCTCAAATAAACGTAAAATGCATTTAACAACAAAACCGTTCAATAATAATAACAAAAGAAAGCTTGTTGGTCTAGTTTCCATAAACAATGCGGTCCAATATATTATTGTTCATATTTATTTTTAATATGCATTTTAATACAATGGCAAATTGTCATAATTGAAAATTGCATGATTAGTGCAGTTCAACTAATACGACATTTGAAAGCCTGTCGAAAATAATATTTTGCTTCAGGGTTTCGCGTATTATAAGGGTAATACAAATTTATTTTCATTCGATAGAATTGAATTTTTTTAAGACGAAAGATTAATATTTTTATTTAAATTTATAATGTGTAGAATTTAAAACTTCTTTTTGACTTTTACTGTAACGGTATATTTCACAAATACATGCACAAAGTATTAAAAAAATGTTTCATATAATTTCGTAATTATTTAATCTGTAGGGAACGTAGAGAAACTATTAACACCTCCGAAAAAGGGAGTTTAGTCTTCTAAATAACAACCAGTTTCCGTAAAACAAATTCTATCGACAATGTTAGAAAAAATATTTAATATAAGCTGTATTTAATAAACAACTAAACATAATAAATTAACGTTCGCCAAAAAAGATGTGATATATTTACTAATTTGAAGTGGATTTTTCTTATGTTATAAAAATTCTGAATACAGTATTACATATCATATGTAATATATGTATAAGTTTCTTGCATTAGATATTATAAAAACATTTTACTCGTAATATTCCTATCAATTTTTTAATATAATAATGATTATTATTATATTCGTAAATAACAGCATATATTTTTGTTGGTTTTCAGTTATCGATATTTTGGCCGCCCAGCAGCGGTATCTTTATCGCATAGGTGCATTTCCGGTCTGAACCCAGATAAAAATGTTGCGACGTATATTTTTGGTTTTAGGGTGCGATAAAAGCGAAACCTGTAATCGAGATTAAAGCTTTTATAAATAGCAAAGAGATGTCAGTTATATATTTATACATTTATTTTATTTATAGAAAATATGAAGTGTAATATGCAATTTTCTAGCTTTTATGAAGTTTTGGAGTAATAAAAATATACATCATCTATGTAAGTAACATTTTTTTTCAGAATAAAAAATACATATACACGACATACTTATAATAAAGACCAAACATATTATTTACAAGCAGTTATTTAGTGTTTTCTTTTTACATTATACAATCTATGAAGGCGCAGAATAATATCTTATAAATAAATGTTATTGGGATAAGTTTTTTCAGCGTATTAAAGGCTTTGTTATATGTTGTAGATAATAAACATTCTACTATTTTATTTTAATATAAAACACAATATTTATAAATTAATTAATATATATTGACAAGTAAATAAATTTGCGCTTTTCACCAAAAATATCGTATTTGATTAATAAGCATGAAATTTAGTCTACATCAAGTCCAAAATGAATAAAATTCTCATTTTACCCTGATTTGAAATTTCGGCGTCTCTTACTGCACGATCACTATAATATAACCAAGTCAGTATCGATCATCTCTTTCCCCATTCACCCTCTTCCCCCGCACCATTTTCCATTTTTCTTCCACACAGCTTCTTCCACTCCACATAAACCAATTCTCCCCCCTCAGTTTTCTTTTTCTACGCCGTCATATCTTGCTCACCCTCTTTAAAAAGTGGTTTGAAATCCGAACGTATTTTTTTTTTCATTAAACTTTATGGCTATATGATTTCTTATTTAACTTCTATGTAAAAAAAAGTATCGTATAAGATTCTTATTCGAATATGGAAATTTGACTGCATTCGAAATCCTTTTTAAAACAATGAATGAAGAATAATTTAATGATAAAAATGTCATTACAGTATAGTAAATTTTTCTGTTGTGTTTTTCAAAATGAAATATAATATGAAAATATTTGTAGTATTTGATACTACAAAAGAAAAAACCTTTTCGTGGATTGTAATTAGAGATACATACCAAAAAAGGTGTGTAATTAAAAAATGTCTGTAAAAAACGAATCCGCATTGTTATGATTTGGGCAAAATTTATTATTTTTTCAAAACATGAATATGGCGTAATTTTGGACGAAGTCTTAACTAGCTACGCCCTATATTTATAATAATTGATTAAGATATTAAGAAATAGTACAATATTCTTTTGTTTAAATAATGCCTTTCCACCAAGTATTGACAGTGAACACCCTAAAAGTGATTATTATGATATGGTGTGGTTTGAGAATTTTTATTAATTTTGATCTATTTTCGATACAATACATTTGAATTATACTTTTTATTGAAATCATTTCGCGTCATATGTAAAATATTTTTACATGTTATTATTATGACTGATTAAAATGCTTTACTGCTGAATTATTGTTTTTTTGTTCAGTCGGAAACGAATGATTACTACAGTCATGGAGTGTCCAAGCATTTCCACTGATGTAATTGTGCATTTGATTAAGTATTTATTATTTTGTATGCGTTTTCGAGCGCATGCAATCACTCGCTTGACAATGATTTGAATACGTTTTTTTTAAATGTCATTTTATTTCCAGAATTACATATACATAATTAATGAAAATTGAAGTTCATATAATTTATTTAAAAATCAAAAAAATAAAGGAGATGCTTTTTTTATATCGATACTAAAGAATAGTCAAATATTAGTAATTTGTTTCATAACCATAGAATACATTCCCAAATCACTGATCGTTTACCTAAATTCAATTTTACTAGCAAAAAGTAACTTCTTATTGAGCAGTATTGGATAGTATACTATTTATTACATTTCTTTCCATTTAAAAAAATATTAAATAACGTTAACAATAATTTCCATTGAATCTCCAAAGTCGATTCATTCCAGCAATTGTTTATTGGAGTTCCACATGATAAAATCGTGTCCTAGGACCGCGGTTCACGACTTAAAATATTCTGAATATTTCGCCCTCTCTTCCCATGGTAGGTTTTGGCCCTTTTCCACCCGACCCAACCCATACTGTTGCACGAGACGTGTATTATATATAACCTTTTCCCGTTCCTGATAGGTGCGCTGTGCCCCAGTCTCCCCAATTTTACTCACGAATAAAAGTGTTTCTAGTTTCGAGGGGAAATAGGGGTACACCGGGCAGGGGGTGTTTTGCGAAAAGATTTCGGCGATGTTTGGCCAGAGGGTGAGAGGGTGATAGTTTTATTAAATTTTGCTACACGTTTCCAATATTTACGTTTTCATGACAAGTCTTTTGTTTAACGTTTACAATGCTGGTGATACTTTATATTTATTATTGTTTCATAATGATGCATTCATACATAAAATGCGTATTATAATATTATAACGGTTGATTTATTCTAGAACATTATATGATATCGACAAAACATAAGCAATTTTATTTTCATTTCTCTCCAATGTCGATCATATGACGTTCTCATGGAGTATCTTGTAAAAAACGAGGACTTAATGCGTTTGCTTAGCCTATTTTTTGTGTAAGACAATGATAGAAGTAAGCTAATTGTACCACCATTGAAGGGACTTGAGGAAAAAGTTAACACCGTAAGACATACAATATCAGCAAAATAAATTAACTTATCCGGTTATAAGCTCAAGAAATGCGACCCCAATACCCACATTTTCATAAATATCTATTTTAATATGGGTGATACAATGTTTATAATTAAGGTATTCTTATATCATAGTTTTTTTGACCTTTTTTTAGTTTACAGTGGAACCCCGATCTACCGTTCTCGCATTGTCCGTTTTCCTGCATGGTTCGTTCATTTTTCATAGTCCCGGCCAAACACCCATAAGAACAATGTAAAATAATCCCGCATTAACCGTTCCCCGATTTACCGTTCAAATATTTTGGTCCCGTCAAAAATATTATCCCGATTGACCGTTTTCGTTGAATATTTCTCATAAATAATCTTACCTCGCATTTCGTTTCGCGTTTTTTTCAGTGAAACCCCGATCTTCTGTTATCACTATCTTCGTCTTTATGCATGTATCGTTTTTTTTGTTTCGACCAAGACCCCACCCCGTAATAGCAATGTTTAGTAATTACACGTTAATCATTTCTCGATTTACCGATTTCTTCGATCTATCATCTAAATATTATCGTCCCGTCCCAGTTACTATCTATCCCGATTGACCATTTTTGTAGAATATTTTTTTCGCTCATAAATAATCTTACATTTCATCTGGTTGCGTAAATTTTTCTAACTCAAAAGTCAAAACTAAAATACCTAAATGAAGAAAACTAGAACTCTAGTTGAGAAGCTGAAAATAATTAAAGACATTGGAAAAAAATCAGGAGAAAAACGAGTCAACATAGCAAAAAGGAGTTAATTGACTTAGAAATGTACGCGATTTTGAAGAGTGTTTGTTAAAATTTAAGTCCCAAACTGCAACTAGGCTACTTAGTTTGTATTAAACAAGTTAAAAATACATTTATTTGTTCTTTAATTAATAAATAAATGAGTTTTTTTGAAAATTAAACATTTTTTGTGTTATTTAAAGATTTCCCGCATTATCGGTTTCCCGCATTATTCGTTCATTTATTACGATCCCTTGAAAAACGTAGAATCGAGGTTCCACTGTATATAAATACGCGATAACGCGATAATGCGATAACGAGATACGCGCCCGCTTATCAGCGATCGTTCGTAAGATAACTGAGCTGAACGCGTCAGTTGCAAATTAATATTTTTACTGGAATGACGTATTTTTACGCATAACTTAAAATATGATTATTTATTAAAAACCACGGATTTTTATAAAAAAAAATGTATGAGGAATGATGCAGAGAGATATTTTAAAGCCCTTAGACTATTTTTTTTTTGAAATTCGTAATAATTAGGCCAATAATGAGGAAACCACTGGGGTCCCTAAACGACCCCCATCGGCAGAGAAGTATTTTTCTAGTCTCCGAGCCGCGAGAATTAAGTAGGCAAAGAAAATTTGTATAGATTTTTTAAAATTGACAGTACGAGTATGTCTAAATAATTAATTGATTAAATTAGCATTTACTTTGTAGAACTCCGTTGTGATAAAGTAAAAAAATAACAAAGTAAGAACTTACTGTAAGATTAAACATAGATCTGATGAAGGTATACGCTGAAATAGCTCTTAACTATAATATATTGAAAAAATTGTAGAACTAAAATATTTTATTATTTTTTCACCTTATATTATATATAACAATTAAGAGTGGTAAATTATTGAGATTATTGCAACCTAATAAAAACTCATGTTACTGATGACATATGTTCGAAAACACTAAAATTGCAGCATTTCGACTTACTAAATTTACTGAATATATAATAGATGACATAAGTTGCCGGATGCCTGAGTAAGTACCATGATCCACATGTAGTGTATTTTTAATATATACTATCAGAATATTTAATAACAATTTTGGCTAGTAGGTTAGGTTCGGTTAGGTTTTTTTTTTAATTTCATTTAAATTATGACTATTTATTCTGACCGATATATTCTGACCATTTAATAAAAATTCTGACCAGTGTTATTTAAATTCTGACCAGAAAAATACGAGCCTTTAAGAATTAAAATTTTAACTAACTTACCTAACTTCTGACTGACTTTATTCACTTCACCAAAAATTTTACCTTCACTAAACGAAAACTCTGACGTAGTCAACTGAAAATAGTCCTCAAGATTAACAGTCTTAATGAGCCGACATTTCGTGGTCATGGAGTAATTTGTTGAAAGTAATAGGTTAACACAAACATAACGTCTTTCTGTTTTACATGTAAGAAAACACATGAAGCCTTATTATGAGTATGTACATGTTTCAGTGGAAACCCTGTTTATTTTGGAAGGCCGCATTCATACGACTGCATTGAAGAATCTTCAATTAGATGAACTAAAAAAATGTTTATGAAAACAATGAAATGAAATATTTGGGCTTACTCAAAAGGTATCGGGTCTTTAACATGTGCTTGGCTAACAATGATTTAGCTTGTAAGTATTAATCAATGATGCCATCTTCTATCTAAATTTAGCGAGGTGAAATTTAAAAAAAAACTATGTTACTTATTCGATGTTAAGTCACGACTGTATTTCCTTTACGTATGTCGTTTTACTAGTATCACTTGAAATTTCAACAATCCCATAAGTTTTTATTTAATTATTGGACGACTTCGTGAAATAAACAATAAGAAGGTAAGCTACAGCTGCAGTGAGATAGGTAAATTCAAAATATGTTTGCTTTCATTCATATCATACATGCAATCATAATACTTTTGTAGAAATTTGAAATCCTCAAAATATTGTATGCAGTTTCATATATATAAATAAGAACGGTTTGCCACAAATCAGAATCGAAAAACTTTTCATAATTCCCCATGAAAGCAGGAAAGAATTCACCGCTTTCTTGGTCCCTCCGAGCCCTCACCCTCCCCAACCTGTCCTGCCTCGCTAACTCGATTTTAGTTCCCGCTTTGCTGACGGTATGGGGAGAGCAGGGTGGCTTGTGAGGTTTTAAGGGTGGCGAGCCGTGATTGGCTGCCACTCCCGAATGTGAACCGCGAGTGAGAGTGCGAGGGTGTTTTTGATACGAACCCATGCTAGGACCAGTAGCGTAACTAAACAAACATAGCGAACGATGCTAACATTGCGTTATTTGTAAAAAGGTATTTAATTCCATATCCGCTCCCTATACGGAGCATATAGTCACCACAAAGTTCCTCCAAGATTATCTATCCCCAGCCAGTCTCCTTGCTTCTTCCCAGGTCATCCCAGCGTCCCGTAAATCCGCTGAGTACATCCTGTGGATGGTCATCAGTGGCCTTCCACGACGCTGGGATCCATCCGAAAAGGTATAGCGACATTTAATCATGACTTAAAGTCCGTAGCGAGCGCTGTCTTTCTCTAGTAGTTTCATCTTCGGTGCTTTAGTGGTATATATTTTTTTTTTTAGAATAATGCGGTTCCAGTCGCTAATGTATAATAAATCACATATTATGGATTGCAGATTAAGAGTCAGCCGCCAGTTACCAGGGTACATGACAAATGTTGTTTCAAAACAAATTAGTGTTTCGAGTCGTGCTATCACAATTGTTGTGATATATTACATTGGATCCACTGTGCATCTAAGAAGGAGAAAGAAGCCGCTGACGACCAGTAGAAGGATGAATTATACACTATTATCCTTCCAAAATACGAGCAAAACATAAAAACGAAAGTGGATGCCGAAAATTCCACAGCAAACTTCAACCCAATATTGGGATTGAAGGGACAACTTAATAATACAAATTTCATGTTAAAGGTAACTTACGCATTTACTTATAATAAACAAAGTAAGGCGTAATAGTAGTAATTGGTAGCTTTGAGATATGACTGACCAAAGTTTAGACGCATCTAAACAGAGTTGTAAAAAAGTGACCATTATTAAATGTTTCATCTTTTTAATGAATCATTCAGTCGTTTATTTCAGTTCAATTCAAATTTATTGCAACTTGACAAAACTATGAAATATACATATATGAAAATGAGAGAAAAATGTTTATATTTCATTATTTGCAAACATCTGCCTACAGAGAGAAAACTAGTGTTTTTTTCTAGTTGTACTTTTGTGAATCTAAAAAAGAGCGGTATTCAAATATATTTTATACAAATAAATTTGACTTATCGTTCAATAGAACTAGGCCACCGATTTTTATGACTATCCTATCTCGTTGTCAAGTTTAATTGTGTACATTTTAGATTAATGATTGGAGTGATACATGGCTGTGAGCTTTTGCCACACTGGGAAACTAGAGAAATACACATAGAGAGTTGGCATTGTTTTTTTTTTTGTTTATTTATACTTTAAATTTGATAGATCTCTCAAGATATTATAAACAAATATTACTACCAATACTATCCGAATTGGAATAGTATTGGGAGTTATATACACACAGATGTTTATAATATCTTAGTGATATATTGTTAGATTGGTGTATTCACAGAAGAGAATATACCGTAAGAACTCTTTGTTACGCTACTAGAATCCCCAAGAAAATAGACGATATTTCTGTATCAGTGTAAGTGTGAGTGGCATCATATGAATGCTTTATGTCGTCGTTTCCTGAAATTGTTCGTATGTCGTTAAAATAATAAATTTTATTGGTGAGTAGAATTCTACGACTAAATTATTTACAAAGGAACATTTCCATACTTGATGAAATAAATGTTTTTGCAAAAACGCTCATTTCCGATCCATAAAAAATATAATATATTAAAAAATACAACAATTAAGGTACATTGGATTACATTGTTTGAAAATAATTAATTAAAAGATTATTAGAGCGTCGTAAATATGACTCAAGAAAATGTGTGTGGAATAAGGAATAAATATAATCGGTCGTTTGCGGCTCAATGTGTTTAATGAAAATAAATTGTGGTATATAACGATGATTGCAATCTATTTTTTTTTTGTTTTGTATAAATAATATTGTATTATCTTATCAGTTGATAATGCTCGTCATAATTGAAACCGGTCCTGATCATTTAAAAATAAAAGTGAAATCAGTACAAATGAGTATTATTTTTTTTTAATTTAATGTCTTTCCACCAAGTATTGACAGTGAAAACCCTAAATATTTCACAATTCAATACGAAATTTATATAAAATTTAAAATGAGTTCGATCATTCCACGTGTTGTGCCAACAACAGTGACAAAAATGATCTGTTTCTATCCTTCTTCTTGCTTCCCATTTTTAAGCTAAATCATGTTAGAATAATAAAATCGTTAGTCTGAAGATGCCTCTGAAAGAGGTGAAACACGTGTAACTGTTGGTGGCACAATACGTGGAATGATAAACGTATTGCAATGTGTTTATATCTAGTAAATCTCCATTAAAAAATTAAGTATATCTTTATATATGTACAAAATAAACACCACGAAACAAGGTTCAAGTGCCATTCATGGCATGTTAAAAGTATAGGAATAGGACTGACGACTTACAGTTTTTATGATACTAAGCATAAGATTTACTATGGAAAATGTACTCTTTCGAAATCAACGTAGTCATAAGCCACGTACAAAATTTACAACAAAAATACCCTCAGTATATTTCCGATTGTTATCATTTTGATTAATTGGTATAAAGAAAATATAAAAAAACCCATCGTCGATCATTTCATTTCATAAATTATTGCGTAAAAAATAATAGGGGAGAGCTTAACTATTATTTAGCGTTTATTATTACTGCGATAAAAAAAAACGTTTCCTGCCGCAACAGGTATTTGGATGTTTAATTTTCTTTTTTTTTTGCCTTAGTCACGCGCGGTGCAACCAAAATGCACATTTTTTTACAACCTTTATTACCTGTGGAGTGTCCTAGGCCCACAGGTATGCAGGAATATCAAAGGGGCTCCAACACTATAGGGTTAAAAGACCTTGGGTAAATTCACGGTTTTGTGAACACAATGGATAATACAATAATAATTATTTTGTTCGTACGAGAAAAAAGATTTTATTTTAAATCGCTAATTTTATTAGTTTAAAACGGTATCATTTCTTTCCATCTTGTAGTATAAATTACAGTTCAAATTTGGAAAAGTTTTTTATAAAAAGAAGAAGATTAATTAAATGTAATAGGGTAAAGATATCAAAATATTTCAGTTCCACAGTTTTTTATATGTTATGCGTTGATAGCTATATCGGCTTTCGCCATCGTCAGAACTAGTTCTGCTATCTAACAAAAAACTGTAGAACTGAAATACTTTGATATTTTTACCCTATTAAAATGGAGTTCTACCAAGTAAATTCCAAATCAATAAATAAATAAAAAGAACAATTGATTGGTAAAATATGTTTTTCATCCGCATATAAAGATAACACGAAATCAATCGACAGTTATGCAATGAAATGCGTCTATATGTGAAATATATTGATAAACAAAGGTACATTTTGTAGTAGTTTTTGATTGTGAAAAACAAAATAATTGTAGCTTATATTTAATGTTTTTTGGAATTGAAATATTGCTATAATATCTTATATTATCAATGGAAATTGTTCGATCACTTAAATTAGAAGTAAATTTGCACGGGCTTAATGAAAACAAAACTTTAATGTGGTTATTATAATAAAATAAAGAAAGAATTCAGTGATGTTTATTATAATATACTAAACATTTTTTAGTACCTCGAAATACAATGAATGATAACTACCTTGTATATTTACACTTCACAAATCTAGAACGCAAGATATGGAACGATTTATATTTTACAATTTTTGTCAAAAATTGTAAGTAAACACTTTTAAGGCAAAAAAAAAAATATGAATTTTATCGATAATCAATACAAATATAAGAGTCAAAAGTTTGCATTGACTACTTATATTTTAATTGAAAAAAAACTCCATCGTAGTCTCTCAATGAATTATATTAATTATTTTTTTAAATATAAACCTAAGATTGTTATCTGTAGTCTATCGAAAATTCATTTCACGTGCGCTTTTATATAATTAACCGCCGTTAATTCAAAATAGATAGCTTAGTTTCATCAACCCCAGATTGTGAAAATTTTACGGGAAGTCGTTCAGACTCGTCAAACACATGCCAACATTTTAAATAACATAAGCCCAACTTATAAACGAAGAAATGGAAGATAATATAACAGTCGGTGCTATTTTCAATCGGATCGTTTTCAAGTTTTGAAACCGGATACAGTCTTTCATTTGGCGCCTGGCTAAAAGTTTCCGTTTTAATTTAAGAATATCATTATTGGTCCATAATATTTAATATTGTTTCGAGTTGAACATGTATTTTTTTGCGTTGGAAATATGATTTAGTTGTGTATTAGTATAATTTATTTTATTTTATATTTTTTTGTATTTTTTATTGCTATCTATATTATTTTGTGCGCATTCGTCACCGTGTACATCTGTCGTTTTTACAATGATCATGTACACGTGTGTACTGTAGTTATATTCAATGTTCTTAGCTAGATTAATATAAACTATATAGTGAGGCGAAGACAACCAGTAATAATTAAAACAAAAAAGTTAAATAAATAATTCACATGTCTTCAATGTAATTATAGCGTTATTTTTAGATTAGATTAGTGAAGCTTAATTAGTTCTACGAGAAATGGCCGATATATCTAAAGCTTTTTCAGCGTCATTCCATTTTCAAGAGTCAACTTGTTATTTTTAGACTTACTTATTTTGTGGAATCTTTATTCTAAGAAAATGTAATTATCTTTCATATTATACTTACAATAAACATGATACTTCGATTGTTTTATTTATTTAGGGACTCAATTAAAAGAGGCTAGATTAAATGAATTTCTTAAATATTTAATTAATTTATAACTATAATAAATTAATAATGCATATTCCTTACCGTTCGTCTCCTTAGCTATGTGCGTTGTGGCGTGGACGACATCAGTGACAGTCGAATCGGACCCACTGTTGTCTTCTTGTGTCATGTGACCAGCCATCCTGCAACCTGGTTCATCACAAATACATTATAAATAATTTATTGTCACAATTGTTTTATTTTGCCTGTTGTAACTACATATATAGCCGAAAATTGCCGAGCACGAGTAATAGAAATAAATTACATTTTTATGTAATTTAACTTAGATGTTTTGAGAATATTAAGATTAATAGAATACAACACATTATTGTATATTATATAGATTTGTATGTAATAATTGTTCATATATTGTCACAGCTACGAAATAATTGTAAGTTTATGTAAGATATGTTATTCTACCCATTATTTTATTTTTTATGATCAAATCGGTATCGAAACAATTATAATAGATAGTCGAGTACAAAGTTTAAGATAGCCGTCTCAAATAAATAAAGCTGTTAAAGTGAAGTTATTATTCTAGAACTTAATAAACAATAATTATGTTGAAATTTGATATTGTATTTTTTACTGAAACATACTCAATTGTCATAAATAGCCAATAATTAAGAATGGCCGATAATTTATTCCAATAATTCTCTAATAAACGTACAATACTAATTGTATCAAATATCTATAAAAAAATGGAATTATATCTGTAAATTTTCTCAAAATATGCATATCTTTATAGTGTTGCAAAGCGCAACATAGATTAGGTAGAATAATTTTATATTTACCTGATATTCATAAATTGTTATAATCCTTGTGTTTTAACACGATATCACGGTGTATTGTATTATATTTATAATGCTTACCAACAAGATATTTTTATGTAGATTTTTAAAAAATATTTTAATTTTTTTTTTAATCTATAGTTTAAACGCACATGTGACGGATGTTTACTTCAAAACTACCATCTAATTAAGATTATACGTAGTACAATAAAATCCCGAATGCACAGCGACGTTTCTTTGATCACAGTTTATTACAGTGGTGTATTATAAATACTGCTTTTTATATTAAAATATTTCTTAGTATAGTTTATATGATTCGAAATATTGTGATAACGAAATTTTTCATGGGATGAAATTTGGCGTCGCTCGCCTTGCGGTACGGTGATGTACTAACTCAAAATAGTGGACCCACTTTGATATCCGAAGGGTAGATACTGTCATCCCTTTCATCCGCATGGCAGTTTTGTATCTTCATCTTTTTTTCTCGCGGGGGTGCAAATAGTAAGGGTAAGTTGAAATGACCCCTCCCGGGGCTCACTGCGAAGGACGGCCATCAACAAATTCATTGGCGTAGTTGTGTTTTAGTTTATAAACGTATATATTAGAATTTCTGTTTTGGATTTAATAAATAATAATGCACTTTCATGTTATCCAAAAAATATGTAAAAGAATAAATGCTTTCAAAAATACACTACAAAGGTAATTTGATAAGTAAGTATACAATTATATTTTTATATATTTTAGGATTTTTAACCGAAGTTGCTTTATGAAATTTGAATCTTTCAAATATATCAAAAATCATGTTGTTAATTGGCCAAAAAAAAGAGTACTGTATCCATTTTTATTGTCAGATTTACCATTCAATAAATTTCGTACATTCCTAAACGTACTATGTGGTAAGTAAAAATGATCAAGATGGTTGATCATTGCTATTCTACTTATACATATTTTAGTATATAGTTCTATGTATGTTTTTCGGCTGACAATTTATTAAGAAGAAATTCGAGAACTTTTTTTCCAATAGACCAAATAACCCCAGTGAATAGATTTTAAAATATTCTTTATACATGTTTGATGAAATTTTACGGTTTTTTTTAAAACGATCAATTTTTGTAAATTTCATATAAATATAAATCACTATTCAATTGTAAGTATATTTATTAATTATTGAACAATTTTTAAGGACTATCATTACTTAGTGGCAGGGCGTTTTTTTACCATTCCTATCTTTTTGTAATGTTATTTTTTTTTATTTATTTCTAAAAATTTGTGTAAACATTACAAAAAAATATCGTTGAAATCATTTTTCAATACTCGAAATATATCATTTGCCGTTCGTTTTCATTTTGCTTTGACAACGAAATATTTTTTCATCATTAACTATTCCGTTTTCAAGAATTATCATAAACAATGTTATCTTTATTTTTTTTAATGGCATATGCTTACTTTTTATTATTGATTTATATTATAATCTACGTCTATCGTATACCATTGAAAAGCCTACGTACCGTCACTGAATTTGGATAGAAAAAATTTAACTACCTGCTCACAGAACGTTGGAACATAACTGCATCTTTTTCAATAAATACTTTTAATCTAAAAGTTTTATAAAATATCTATTTATGTAGTTACCTACTCAATTTGTTTAACTAATAGTAATTAAAAACATGTCTATAAAATATCTGTCATTTATACATAATATATATATATATACAGTGGAACCTCTCATAACGAGTTTAATTCGTTCTAGAATCTTACTCGTTATGAGACACACTCGTTATGCGAAACAATTTTCCGCATATAAAACAATGAAAAATAATAAAATAATGCGTTTCATGCCGAAAAAAATAATTTCTTATATTTTTAACGTATGTATATTCAAATAAAATTACATACTTGTAAATCGTTAATGAGCGTAAAAACCTGGAATGCTTTTTAGATTTGGAAAAAACAATAAAAATTCGACTAGTTTATTATTTATGACAAATAAATAATTATTTTTTACTAGAAAGCTGTCTAGAGACGTTTGTTTTTGCCGACGCTTCAAAATTTGGTGAAAATATGACAGCATTATTATTATCATTAAATAAATTTGTAAAACGCATAGCCACCTCCTTATTAGAGTGATGTTTCTCAATGTACGATGCAACAGTTTCCCATGCTTTCAGAGTTTCTCTTATTGCGCCAGAAGATTATAGGCAGGGCCGGCGCCACCATACAGGCGAAATAGGCAACCGCCTAGGGCGCAAACCATTAAGGGGCGTATAAATTGAGTATTTAAACTATTTTTATACACTCTAATAATAATAAACAATAGTAGATTTAATTTTTTTTCGCTATAATTATGTATCGTATTCTATATGATTCAAAAATGAGATGTTGAGCGACTGAGCAACAATTCACGTAGAAACACTAATACTGAGTTACCTCCATTAGGAGGCCATACGCTCCAAATTGGGAGCGAACATGGGTTAATAAAAAAATCTAAATATCTCGAATTGATTTTTTCATTATTTAGAAAAAAAAGACGATTTGTTAAAAGGGGGCGCGCCAATAACCGTTGCCTAAGGCGCCAAATAACCTCGCGCCAGCACTGCTTATAGCCCTGCTACTTCCTCCTCCTCCACTAACAAACTCTCCTCCATAGCTGTGAAAAACAATGCAACTCCATAAGCTCTTCGGAGGTCAGCTCTTGACTATGCTTTTCCACAAGTTCATCGTTGTAATCCACCTCCAGTCCCATGGTTTTGGCCAAAGTACAACCTTGTTGACTCTAGGTACTGTTTGAAACCCCTCAAAATCACATTCTACAACGCTCTCTGGCTAAAGCTTTTCCAAGCAGAAGTGAGGGTCCTCTTGGTAACCCCTTCCCACACCTTGTCAATCATATTGAGGCAAGTAACGATGTGATAGTGATCTTTTCAAAACTCTGCGTCACTCGTTATGCGAAATGTCGCTCGTTAAGGGAGCATTTTTTCACAATCTGTTTTGCTCGTTATGGGAATTACTCGTTATGAGATGTTCCACTATATTTAATAGCTCAATTCTAGAAACGTTTAAAATATGTGTTTTACAACACAAAAAGCGAAATTATTTTCTACATAAAAATGCAAATATTAATTTCTACGACATTATTTATATATTACATGTAATTTTGTATAATTATAATGTAATTTGTAAATCCTTTTCATTGTTAGTAGTTGCTTACACCTTTTTATTCCAATTTAATTTGTATAAATAGCACTGTATATTTATTTTTCTTATCAGTTGATAATGCCCGCGAGGAGCGAAACCGGTCCTTATCAAATAATTTTTAAGTGGAAAAAGTACTAAAAATCTTTAATTATTTTTAACTATTTTTTAAATGTAAAATGGCTTAGAATTAAATGAATTTTCGGTTAGATCATTTTCACTAGTGTAGCTCCCCATAGAACTCTATTTGGATACAATATTTTATTATTAAATTAAAATGAAATATTACATGCGCAGATGATTGTGATAACATATTTAAAATATTATATATATACATTTAATATGTATTTTATTATGTTTTCAACAAAATCAAAAATTATGTTCACTGTTAACAGTGAAAACCATCCAATCCACAAGTGCAATTATTTTTAACCCATGGAAAATTCATAAACTTTTAATTAAACATAATTTTATTGTATACATTTAAAACTGATTGTATCATTATTTATAATCAATTTTAAATATACTTTTACAATTTGCTAAAAGTTTTATATAAACAAACCTTAATAAATTTATATTTTCATCGGTTGTTAATGCTCGTGATGAACGATGCTGGTCCTAAATTTTATAATAAATACAAAAAATGTTTATTTTTTAACTCATCAAGCTTTGAAAAATAAGGTATAATATATATTATGTAATATATTTTTTGTAAAATGGAAAGCCCAAAACATGGTATGGTATGTATTACAGGTAAGGTATCCGATCCCAGGATTTCGGGATTGACTAATTTTCAATCCCGGGATTGGGATTAGCTCACCGAGAAATTTGAAATTCTTAATTCAATATACTTTTCCCCCGGATTATCTCCAAACTTCGTTTTTTTTTTATCTCACCGAAAAATTTGAAATTCTCAATTTGCTATACTTTTTCCCCAGATTGTCTCAGAAACTCGTTTTTTTTTTTTTAGCTAACCGAGGAATTTGAGATCCTGAATTCGCTATACCATTCCACTAGTTTTTTTTTTAGCTCTTATAATTCCAAAATCGTATAAATTTTCGGAATTTGCTCAAAATTTCTCAATCCCGAAATCCCGGGATCGCGACCATGTCAATCCCGGGATTTCGGGATCAGAAAATAAAACGGGATCCCGGGATTGGATTCCCTAATTGCAGGTATTGCTTGGTATAAAAAGTAAGCATCATTTTGACAAAATTGAGAAAAACGGAATGGAAAAAAATACTTTTTAAAAATGAGTAGATGTACCTAGTAGTATTGTACATAGTATTTGCTATACATAACAATTCTATTATGTAGAATGGTATAATGTTCAAAATGGGTGCGCGTGTGCCTGAAAAATAATGCACGTGCCACATTGGCAGGATACAGGGGGATTTTTTTACAGGACTTGGATTACATTTCAAATGCAGAGGGACACGAAACCTCCCATACGCACTCATACGTATTATAATATTTCAAGGACGGCGGCTTCATTAATTTAAAACTCGATGAAAAAAAAACATTATTTTTACTAGGCATTCACTACTAATTATCATAACATAATAATATTATATAATATAAGCATTAAGGCAAATTATAAGGCATTTAAAGAATTTTCCGCGTCTTTTGGAAAAAGAGTTGAGTTAAATAAATAGATAAAATCTAATATTTTCAACTGCACTTAACTATTTATTAATTTCTGCACACTGTAGTGCATGCAAATAAGTCTTGAGGAATTTCTTCTCGGGACATGTCTGGCAAAATTTTGAACACGACTTACGTTGTTACGCTACGGAATACACCCTATAAGAAGAGTGTGAAGCCGTAGCGGGTGGTGGTGGGTACAACGTTGAGTACCCTATGGAATTAAAAATTAAAAAAAAACATTGTATCTTTAACCATATCCGCTCCCTATTCGAAGCATGTGGGCACTACACGTTTCTTCTAAAATTCGCTATCTCTACTTCCTCTCATGCTATTCCAGCGTCCTGTTACTCCACCGAGTACATCCTATACATGATCATCACTGACAGCCCACGACAACGAGATCCACCCGGTTGGTACAACCGAAAGGCTGGATTCAGGCTTTTTTGTAGCATCGACAGTACATGACATATGTCTAATAATTTTAAATCATATTAACATTACAATATATATTACAGACATTTAATGTGTTTACAACGCTTTCAGAAAATGTATTATAGATTTAACATTTTATTTAAAAATAATAAGGGAATGATAAATATGCATTTTATAACACACAATATACATAATTAAATTCAGGATACCGGCTCCACGAGTCTTTAAAAACAGGCGACCGCAAATTCTTTTTTTTAAATTTTTTTAAATACAAAAAGTTTTCGATTGTACTTGATATGACTTGGCTTTTTTTCCATCGTTATTTTTTTAAATCAAAGTCGGAGTCGCTACAGTCTCTCGATAAGAATGCAAACCTTGATGGGTAAGACATTGACTCAAACTGAATAGTAAGAACTGATATCAATATCATTCAATGATTAATATTACACCGGACAAATAAATTATATGTTTAGCTTGGCAATTACGATTATAAAATCGTTTAATACCCTGAATAAATCTTTTACACAACAATATTTCTAATTACATATAAAAACGAATCTTTCTTTACACCAAATATCAATAGGGCATCGTTATTGGTGCTTTTTTAGTAGCTTTACATATAATTATCCTGATTAGAATCGGTCCCTGTTCTGGTCAATTCAATCGTCAGCTGTCAATCAGGGGACTTAGATGGACGCACCCTCGACATATTTTGCATTCTCTCTATATACGTCCAGTCAGAAGCAATAGCATGAACATCGTCTATAAATTGTAGTAATAAGTCCTACAGATTGAACATTATAAGTTGTCCGCTTAGAAACAGTGCTAAATTCACTGGAGTAACAAACGGTAAGCTGCCAATACGTTAAAAAAAGGCTCGCTTAAATCTTAAATCTCAAAGCAATTCTCGGTGTTCTGGGGAAGGAGTGAATTTTTGTATCACTCCAATGCAATAATATCATATGCAATCAATTGTTACTTATACACTTAAATATGTCAGAATATGCAATATACCGTAAACTTAACTACGTGTATACTTTTTTTATTATTTTTATTATTTAAGATTTCGACTGAAGGTGCTTGGTGGAATTACAATATTAAATTTGACACTCCCACAGATTTTGTCACTAACTGTTAGTGACAAAATCTGTGGGAGTGTACATAATTTGAACGATTCAAATTTATGTGTATACTGAAGCTCTCGTAGATAATATATAAGCCAGAAATTGCAATTGTATTCTAATTTGATCTGAGAATATTGTGTTTTCTTTATTTAACAAGGGGCTCGCCGGCCTTGGTAGAATTTAACAAAGGGATCGTGCGAGCCCCTCTGTTGCCCCTCCAGCCCACTCCTGGGAGTAACGTTGTCATGGCTACCACGAGATCCGGAGCGTTATTAGTTTTAATTATAAAATCTTTTTTAGAAACTAACCATCCACAGAACTATCAGACTTTTTCAATAACCTCCTAAACATTAGCACAAATTGTTCTCGAAACACTTGACACTGCTCGGTACTATTATTTTCTCATTCGTTAGAGTACTTTTGAAATCTGAATACCGTAAGTTGACTATTTTTGTTCCAACTTCTACCACCGGCCAAGATATAATCTTAGATCAATTTTATCCAGATGTCGTTGAATAAAATACATTTTTAAAAAAATATATATTGTCAATTATATACGATTATAATTTAATTAGTTATTTTAAATCTTCAGGAGAATCGTGTAACATTTTTTTAAACTTCCACAGTCGAATGGAATACGCTGTGAGAGATATTCTTGTTCCATTTTTAGATATGACGCTGAGTAGACTTAACTCTGCCTCTACGACTTATTCTTAGTATTCAGAATATCACGTAAACTAATTGGCTAAGTAAGTCACACTGCTTTCTTTTTATTTAACACAATATAACACGATTTAAAGATCATCTCCGTGTTATATGTATCATATAAAAATATGCGGAGTAAACTTATTTATTTTCTTAATTTTTATTTCGTTGTGGAAGGCGCCATGAAAAAGTGGCCGCATACCCATAAAGAACAGATTAATAGTCCTTTTGGATAAACTCTTATCTAGCAAAATCACAAAAATACGCTGCTTGTTTATTTGTTATAATATTTCAAACTATGAGCATTATCTCAAAGCTAAACGATTCATTTCCGTAAAACTAAATATGTTTTATCGACGACAAACTAGTGATAACGTTCGTTTACATTTTGATAAGGCGGCGTCACTATTTTTGTTTACTTCAGATTCAATATAAACTCTGTATTAGTTTATCATCGTTTGATTCAATAACACTATTTTTGTCCATTTCCACCAGATAAGAATTTCAACATAGTACATAGTAGTATTTCATTCATAAATATTACCCTTGAAAAAACATGTCATTTAGGCAAAGCAATTTGACATATTTCTGTCAGCTAGCCTGATAATGGTCTATCATCATTCCAAGCCGATATTTATCTAAATAATATAAAATGTAATAATTCTTTCGATGAGTAATATTTATGAAAAATTATCAAAAAATATTTTGTTATATATTTCTTACACTTTGACTTTAATGCAAATTTTAGTTTCGCATTAGTTTACAGAAGAAAAACTATGAAACTTAAAAAGTTATCAAAAAAAAATAATTCAGTTGGTACATACATATGTTCATTAAATTGATTAATAATTGTAATACCAAATTTTGCCACCTTATACTAAGGAATATGTTATATAAATATTTTGAGAATAAGCCCAACATAAAAAAACGAACATAAACTATCAGCTTATGCCATAACGCCACAAAACTAGGAATATGACGTGTAAATTGATTGAAATTAAAACGCCATCATTTTATTGGGGTTTTATATAAAGCTTACAATTCTTATGGTAATGAGTTTTAATTATGCTATATTAGATTTTAGAATATTATTTATTTCAAAAAAAAATTCAAACACTTTTTGTACTAATTTTATATTTATTTAATATTATAATTACCGGCTTTACTCTTCACGAGCATTTTCAATTAATAAGAATATGCATTTATACAAAACAGTATTATGCAGATTTCAAACAATTGGCAATAGAATTACATAAAAAAAAAAATTACAGGTAAATAATAAAAAAAAAAGTGACACCTAAAGTTGACTTTAATTAAAATCTTTGATATATCTGACAAATAAATGATACTATAGTATTTTGCAATTACATAAACCAAAAAAAAAATGTTAGAAATAAAAATACATTGAATAATAAAGGTATGTATGTAAGTTAATGTAGCTTTAATATTTCTAAAACCAATAATTGTTGGAATAGCTCTTTATAGTTTTACTTGGCTTAGTAAATATAGCACTGTATTAATGTATAGTCTTATCAGTTGAAAATATTCGTGATGGTCCTGATCAAATTAAATAAATTTGGAATTAGTACAAAAGAGTATTTTTTTATAATGAATGCCTTTCCCTCCAAATATTGACAGTGACCTCTTAAAAGTGAATTGTTAATTTGATGTGATTTTTAAATATTTACGCAGTCCTTTATAATAAATATTTTGATACTAGTAATTTTCCATGCTGTCATTGTTTGAATATTGTTTGTTGGTAGCCAATGCGGTCGAAAATGGCTTTAAATGAATTAAAATCGGCATCTGGACTACGCCGCTCGTTACAGTTGCCAGTGCAAAATAACATCCTGCTTACTGCATCGCGAATACATAATAATATCGCCGAACAGAGATATGGCGGCGGGTAGAGAGTGAAAACTAAACAGCGGGCAGCAGATTCAATGCTAAGGGCAGCAGCTGCAATGTCCGAAAAACGACAAACACAATAATGATTCCAACACAATACAACTCGGCCAAATTCTCAACTGTCAAAAATGATATTACCATTAGAATAAAGCGTGTGCTGACTATAATTGTTTTTTTTCATTATACAGATTTTCTGATGATAAAATAATTATTATAAATATTTACGTGCAACTAAATGTGGCATTCCGTTTGTTCTTAATAGTTGTGAAAGACAATATTCATACAAATGATTATCGATTTGTGATATTCATACTTGTTGGTTGAAGAACGGAAAAAAAGTAGCGTACTTTATGAAACATGCATTCATTTCAATGCAATTCATTTTTTCCATTCGGAATAATTCATTTGTAATACTATGTACGTTTGCTTGCATGTCAGCACTTTAGACATTCATTTATATCTCACTAGCTGTAAGCCCGTTGACCTCAACGGGGGGATTTTTGTTGCATTTTTAAGAAGTCAGAAAATTACAAACCTATTTATTGAATAAGCCAGAAATTCTAAAAATAAAATAAATATATCTCGGGGCATATATCGACAGCATGCCCTGTTGTATTTAAATTGTAAATTATTTAATTTTTGGAATAATGTTGAGTTTGCTAACAATTATTTTTCCTATTAGCAGAAATATACCTCGTAAATTACCTAATTTTTGGAATAATGTTTAAGTTTGCTAACATTTTTTTTCGTAGTGACAGAAATTTCGTAAAATATTAAATCTTTGGAATAATGTTCAAGTTTGCTAACAATCATTTTTCATAGTAGCATAAATCGACCTCGGCGCATATATCGACAGCCCTGCAGTTTTAAATTGTAAATTACTTAATTTTTGAAATAATGTTTAAGTTTGCTAATAATCATTTTTCACATGCAAAATGGTATAAATTAATTGCACATTTTATCAAAACAAAATTATCAAAATGTTGACTGATTCTCCAAACAGAACTTGTTTTTTAAAATATATATAATGATTTTTACTGAAGTTATTTTATTACACATACTGAAATTATGCTTTCGCCAACAACTAACTATACCACGTATGTAGCTAGATTAAAAACAAATCTTGAAATCATTGCGTCTTATATTTATTTTTTGAAAAACATATTTCGCTAGTCAATCGGATTTTGTTATTTTGGTAGCATTTATTTTCATACGATCAAGATGTACTGTGATTTAAAAAGAAAGTTTTCAAAAAAAAATAATGTTATAAACCCAAAAAAAAGCGCTCTAGGCTAGATTCGAACCAAGTTCCTACAGATTACCAGCCAAGCGCCTTACCTCTAGGGTACAGTAGAATTGAGAAAAGCTCGTAAAATAAAATATATAATATGCATGCTGTTTTTTAAATAAAAAACGAAAGGTTCCATTTTCAAACGAAATTAAATATATATTATATATTTTCATCGTTTCTGATAATTGTGACGTTAGCTCAGTTGACAAAGAGCTCGGCTGATAATTCATAATTATGGGATCGATCGACGGTTGCGGCGCTTTTTTGTATGAGAATCCAAATTTTCAGCCATTCGATAATTCAACTGTTTACGTATGCATGTGAAGTATGCGTATTTTGGAATTTTTAGAATAATTTAAATGTGTGCTTAATATATATACTTAAATCAGATCGACGCTGACAGTTGTTCGTTTGCCCGAGCGGTAACGGTTTCAACTCATAATCCAGAAGCGATGGTTCGAACCACGGCCGCGGCGCTTTTTTGTATGAGAATTCAAATTTTCAGCCATTGATTCGTTTCGTCAAATAACAGTGTATTAATTAATGGCGACAGCGGGGCAGGATGGGGTGGGGGGGGAGGAGGACCGTCTCTCTTGACGTCATCGAAAAGGCGAAATCGCGACCATATACAAACGAAAAAAGTATGTATTTAGTATGAATAAAAAAATGGTTGACAGCGGGGTTGGGGCGGAGGAGAGGGAGGGAAAATCGGGGACAATTTACAGACGGACGGACGGACGGACGGACATTATCGACTATTAATATATAGAAGATAGCAGCAAACTCACAAAAAAATACAATATTGATTTGTTTTTGTTTTAGACTAAGTTTTACATAGATGAATCACAATCAAGAATTAGAACAGTTAACGATACAATATTCATATTTTTATTTTTCACCATTTGTACTCACAATGTGGAGCATAATATTATAGAGTCCTGGTGGAGATTATCTTACCAGAAGTTTTTATACGATAAATGCTTATTAATCGGTTACTCACACCCTATTTGTCGAAGAGAATAAATATATCATAAGTAGAAAGAAGGATAAGATTAAGACAAGACTACTAAATCACTGACATCCATGCTTTCGAACATAAATCCATAATTCAACTGAAAAAAGGATATACAAATGGTTATTATAATATATAATTAAAGAGCAAAATAGTATTTTTTAAATTGACAACTGTGTCAACCGGTATCCTGTCATGAAAAAAATGTACCAGAATTGCAATATCTTTAAAGTTGCTAATAATTACTAAAAAAGAATTTAATCATTTACTTGATATCATAAAAAAGAACGAAATATGTATCCCAAATGAATTATGCTTTTATAATAAGCTGTTGAGATCAAAGGGCGACAAATGTCGGCAAATAAACTATAATGCGTCGATAAAATATTCAGTAAAAAAAAGACAGCAAACAAAACGAAATCGTGGAATGAATATGATTCACTTTTTTCTCAGAGGGACCCCAATATAATGTTTTTGCATAACAATACATCTGTAGGGGCTCCAATTAAATCGAATTTTTATCCCCAAATAAGACCACTGGTCAGTAAAAAAAATCCGCACATTTTCACAAAAAAAAACGTTTCTTTGAAAGCATGCATCCCCTCGCGATCATTTTTTATAACATCACTTTGCCGGTTCCGCTCGTGCCCGATAAATAATAATGGCTTCAAAAAAATCATTAAAAAAATGGGATTAGTTTGCATTGTATGTCATATGCATGAATGAGCAAAAAATCAGATGCATTAAATGGCTGAAAAACTCGAAATACATAATGTCAAAATCATAGTATTATTAAATCTAAAGTTATAAGATATTTCAACAAAAGATATTTCAACAGATGCATTATTGATTTTAGGGTATATGTCTGCATATAGTTGCCTTGAAATAAATACTAATTATATAAAAAATATAATGAAGGCAACATAAGATGAATTCACAAAAATAGGTGGGCTGCCAAGATCTTAACAAGGGGCTTGCTTAATCTCAGAGCTATGCGCTGTTTGCCGAGGAAGGGGCAGATTTTGTTATCATTCTTATACGAAATAATTATCAAACTTACAACAAATTAAATGGTCAGAATTTAAATCAATTTTTAGTTAGAATAAAAATATTATACGGTCAGAATATTTTATAACCATTTCGGTACAGTTAGGTTAGGTTAGGTTTTTTTAAATTTAATTTTAATTATGACTATTTACACTGACCGATAATATCAAATGACTACATGCAACTGCAATTTATGACTTATATATTATATAGGACAACTTCAGTAAACACAGTAGTGCATTTTTACCCATTTACAGTGATAAGTTTACGGTAAATTACATATTTTTACATATTATAAGTGTATTAAGTAACAATCGATTGGTTATTTAAGTATTGCATATAATTGCACAGGTGTGATAAAAAAATCACTCCGTCTCCAGAACACCGAGAATTGCTTTGAGATTGAGCGAGCCTCTTGTCAACGTGTTGGCATCCCACCGCTGGCTGCATGTGATCATAACATTTTACAAATTGAACAGATATCGTACGCGTTTTATTGTAGTATATTATAATAGTAATCTAATATTTTACCATAATAATAAAATTACCGTCACAAACATTCATTTTTCATATTTGCCATCTTCATTTTTACAACAATGGGAGTGCACCATAATTCCTATTTGATACAAAATACGCTAACAAATGTCAAAAAGTGGGCTTATTCATAATTCGCTGACATATTGATTGAAGACTTTATTTTGATAGTGACGAGGGAATACACTCGTGACTCATGAAAACACTAACCATGCCTATGTCTATAGAATACTCGGGAGTGTAAAGTTTGCCTATCGACATTGATGAATAGACATGTTTACCATTAAAGTATATCATTCTACCCTGTCAAATATGGCGTTATTATATATTGTGTCGATAGAATAAACTAGAGTTAGTTGTATTTAGAATAAATTTTAAAAAATATTCATGACTACAAAATTGAATTCATCAACATCATCATCATATTTGTACACATTTGAAATAATCGACAGTAAAACTAAATGATCAGTTAGAGCTGGTTTTTTTTGTTATTATAATGCCCGCTGATAATGTGAATCATGTGGTTGTTTATTAGAAAGAAAAATCCCTTCCTTTGACATAATAATTAGATTGTTTTCTTCATAAATAAATAACATAATGATACTTCGTCTGGAGATGCTTTCTAAGAGAGGCGAAATACGTGTCACAGTTAGGTTTGCCAGATTTCTTGCAAGTTAAACCGGGACATTTGACCGATTTGCCCAAAATACCAGCGTGACTCCCAAGACTTTCAAATCCAAAAACCCAGGAATTTACCCATTTGCCGAAAATACCAGCGTGACTCGTTTTTTTAAGCTCTTCCATGACTGGAATAGTTTTCTCAAAATTTCCGGGAAAATTTAGCATTCATCCGGGATACGGGACAGCGATTCCGATTCCGGGACAATCCCGGCCAATCCGGGACAGTTGGCAACCCTAGTCATAGTAAGTAATATACTTAGTGGAAGAATGAGGTAATGAAATATATATGTATTATATATACACAATATACTTTTCAATAGAATTCTTTTTACTATAGTTGGCTTAAATTCAGTCGTCCGAGCTCGTTTTTGGTAAGGGTAAAGAAAGAGTAATGACACTAGGAAAAAAGAAGTGGTTTTTTGACCACGTTTCATGTTCGTCTGCGGTGTTTACTATCAAATTCTAGTTTGGACGCTTTTAAGAATTGATTAATTAATCAATTTAAGGAGTTTTGTCCAAATACATGAATATTTGGGATTTGTTCATGTTGCAATCTGATGACAAGAGTAAAAACAATTACCTCTATCTTACTACGTGTCATTTACTTGACCCATTCACGAATTATCATTATTATGCCAAAAACGAAGGGTTTTACGACTGAAGAAGAACCCGTTGTGCTAGCTAGAACATTTTTTATTGATATGTAATATAGTTCACACTACGAGCGGATATAATTGATCATAAATAATTTAAATTCACTTCCAGTTCTTAAGGGAAGAGACTTTAAGAAAGAAAGCAAAATTAAAAATTAGTGTCAAAATATTTTTATACGATAATGCTACTATTTAATTAAAGTCACATATTACAACAATATATTTGACAAAAAAAAAAACATTTTAACCATGCAGTTATTCGTGCAGTACCAGAAAAATTTAAATCTCCATTTTGTTTGAATACAATCTCATTTATATACAATTACATAACCACAATCAGTCATAAAAAACGGCTCGATATTCGCGATTATGTACTAGCACGCGATAAAGAACTCAAAAAACGCTATTGGCTGATTTCAATACCTTTATTTTTTAGCATTTAATTTGAATGCTGGATCCTGATAATGGGGGGATTCCCCTTCGATTTTCGAGACCAATCGTATTGCTGAAAAATACGCGAGGGTCGCACCCTATTTCGTTTTTGTATTTGAAATGTTGATAACAAAACGCGAAATTCGCTGCGAATCTATTCAACGAGATATTATTTTCTCGTGTGTCGTAAATATCGAAAATGCCGGCCTGTATTTTTTTGTAATATAGAAAATACAAACTTAGCACATTATTAATCTCATATGTAAATGTAAACATCAATAAAGTTCTCTTAGCTGCTATATAAGACAATAATTTCATTAGAAAAAACACAATATTCCTTTGTACTTCATTCCACTTTATTTAATATTTCAGGACCGGTTTCGCTCATTACGAGCATTAATGTCATTATTTTAATTGTATCACTTTGTCAAAGAATTCCCAAATTTTAATTATGTTTGTAATTACTTTCAATCCCCATTCTAAATTTATTAATCTGAGATGACTTTTTAATTATATGTTTTTTTTTTTTTGGATATCAAATTTATGGAGCTTCAAGTACCAGGACGCGCCAGCGTCAAGGTTCTTCCAGTCTCCTTCATCGATAAAGATTTTGAAATTTTTTAAATTGCACCCCCTTACCGTCGTTCGCAGACGGAAGGGCGCGATCACTACAGAGATAAGAAGTTCACGGGAACTCCATATGCATTATTTTGCAAATCACATTCCATATGCTTCCTCCATACTATATCCGTACATGTACACACACATGCGGATACATACATACACACATACAGTATACAAATTGTTTTTAAACAAAGAGAGTCATTTTCGTGATGCTAAGTTCGTTCTAAAATTGACAATTTTATACGATATAAGATCTATGGAGGGTCGTCGAGCAGGACTGCTAGATGTGTTACCCATTTTAATTTTGTGCTATTTTAGAATCACTTTTACTGTAATTGGTATTTTCTTTTCAATGCCAATTGTTGTTTATAACTGTTCATTTTTGTATAAACAGCATTGTTAAATTATATTTCTTATCAGTTGACGATGCTCGTAATGAGCGAAACCGGTCCTGACATATTAAATAAAGTGGAATGAAGTACAAAGGAATATTGTGTTTTTTCTAATATAATGCCTTTCCACCAAGTATTGACAGTGAACACCCTAAAAGTGAATAATTTCATTATTAATTTCTGAAACAACATGTTAAAACTTATCTCTTTATCAATTCAGAATTTGATTTTCATTGTAAAAATTGCTATTTTTGATATCTTAATTAGAAATTGTACCAGCCATTATTTTACCATAAACATATTCATATAAAAAAACAGCAAGTTTTTTGTACTAATATCAAATTTATATTTTTGGATCAGAATCGGTTTCGCTTGTAGTTTTATTTATAAGAATCAAGAGAGTGAGATGAGAGAAAGAGTGTTTTTTTAAATGTAATGTCTTCTCACAAGTTTTGAGAGTGAACACTTTAAAGGTAACACATTAATACAATATTATTTTCAATATGTCAATATTCCAGTGTTTGAATAGTATCTAGTCTTAAAGTTTAATACTTATACTTTACAGTTTTTTAAATGTTGACATTTCATTATAAATTTTGTGCATGTTCGATATCACATTGCTAAGATTAATAATACTATCGATAGTTTTCGCTAATATTTGTGCAGTATTGCGATCTCATCACTTTTTATCGTAGTGAATTTTTGTGAAAAGTGTAGATGTCTCGAATATACACAATAAAAACTCGTATCAAAATAATACTTCTTAATCAATTCAATGTATAATTTTCATGCGTCTTCTTTGCTGAAGATATTAATGATGGTCTACCTCAGGATTTCCTAAACTTTTTCAGTAATGGTATACTTAACAGCAATGTAAATTTTAACGGAACACGTAGCTTGTTTTAGGTTGGGTAATTCTTAATAGTTAAAATACAAACAAAAATGTTATTAAAAGATTTAAAGGACTCTTCTGGCAAACTACTATAAATCATTTTATGACTAATCTTATTTTTTTTGTTTCAACTCAGAATCACTGATTAAATAAATAACATTGTAAATTCACTTGCGCTCAAGCCTACTGGTTTAACGTTTACAGAAAATGGATTCTGAATCATCTTTCCTAGTTATCGAAAAATATTCCGAAAGAAATATTTTCAAGTTATGTGGGTGTTCGCGGATAACCAGTGTTCCGTGGAACATACTTTGGGCTTCGTGGAACATTCTATAAATTACAAGAATATTTTTTAATACGTCACTTAATAATTTTGAATAATTTTAGATGTCGCTGTCACTCATCCTTAATATGATAATATTATAATTTCATCATTATTTTTCATCGTTTAAAATTCAACTGTCTTAATTGTCCGATTCAGCCTTAGATTTTTGTTAGAATTACAATTTATAGGTAGAGAATAATAAATGCGATTCGTTATTGGCTAATTTTTTAGATGATTTGATGACAAAAAACATGTTTTATTACTTAAGTTCAATTACAGTAAAGACTGTAAAGTTGTATTGGGAAATCGGAATAAAAACTTTAGTTTGCATATTGCATGACTTAAAAAAAAGCTTGTAAGCTGTTAAATTCGTACATTTTTCTATTACTTAATAGTTTATTTGATAAATAATATATAAGACGTCCATAAGTTTTCTTATCTCCTTCCTGGTACTTCGACAGCCATAAATTTGATACATCGTAATGTGAATATTGTTTTATGATTGTGGATATACTGTGATAATCTTTCTGTGGACCCGGAACAACCAGCCTATATTGATTGAAAATGTTTCAGGATAACACTGTTGAAGTAACGCTACTGGTCATGAACATGACAGCTAAATATGCGCTGATTTTTAAAAGTATGTATGTACATATAATTAGTATCGTCAATTTTTTTTCTATAACTATATATTTTTTTATAGAATCTAACGTTTTACAGTAGCGACATCTATGAATTTGCGTAAATATTTAGTTTAGATTGCTTCTAATGTTAGTTTTTAACTAACGTACACAGATGTCACAATAAAATTATGTCTCTTGTGTTTTCTGTTTTACTTGAATGTAACTTTTATTTTAAAAATACACAGATCCTCTTTACAAACATTTTTTCAATCGTGAGTACAAACCTTTTTAAAAATAAGTCCACGATACCGACTCTGCATTAGTTATAGTATGCTTTCGTGTAGATGTCATTAAAAAGCAAATATTTATTACTACGAAGAAATAAAAATAAAATAAATTTTCCACCTCAAATCAAGATTACTTAATATGCTCATATAAATAAACTGTAAACATCATCACACACATTAAAAATCAATTTATGGAAGCATTTGTTTGTTTTTACAATTTCTATATTCCTAACTACTTATTAAATATTGTTTCACCGTTTTTGGTGATAAAAAACCACACGACGTTTAAAGCACTTCGGACTTAATTTTCAAGCGTTGTAGTTGCAGGTCTCTGGGATATTGATGATTTTTAGTAAAGTTTGAAAAACAATGAACAGCAGTGTTAATATTATATTTATTATATATGTAGGTACATCTATAAAATATCTCCATTACGTCACTGCTAAATTGTATCATCAGTTGATAAATTATTTACCTTATACAAGTTAAGTGATTTTAGTAAACTCTACTGTTGTTATTATATTAAGGATACATCAAATATTAATAAAAACACAATAATCCTTTGTACTTCATTCCACTTTATTTAATATGTCAGGACCGGTTTCGCTCCTCACGAGCATTATCAACTGATAAGGAAAATAAATTAAACAGTGCTATTTATACAAGTTAAATTGAAATAAAAAGGTGTAAGCAATTACTAACAATTAAAAGGATTTACAAATTACATTATAATTACACAAAATTAAAATGCTTAACACCTATAACATACAATTAAAAATCATCAATAAATATTAATAAAAACATCAATAAATATTAAAAAAATATTTATTGATGATTTTTAATTGTATGTTATAGGTGTTAAGCATTTTAATTTTGTGTAATTATAATGTAATTTGTAAATCCTTTTAATTGTTAGTAATTGCTTACACCTTTTATTTCAATTCAACTTGTATAAATAGCACTGTTTAATTTATTTTCCTTATCAGTTGATAATGCTCGTGAGGAGCGAAACCGGTCCTGACATATTAAATAAAGTGGAATGAAGTACAAAGGATTATTGTGTTTTTATTAATATAATGCCTTTCCACCAAGTATTGACAGTGAACACCCTAAAAGTGATACATCAAATAGCTGGAGTTTCGAAAAGGTTTCTGTTTGTTTGATGTATTCTTTACTGTTCTATTTCACTAACTACCTTCTGCACAATTAGATCAAGCACACACAACCTATTTCATCTAGCGGGCCGCATAAAAAAAATATGATGAGTTCGGGCCGCAAGAAAAAATGAATATTAAATTAAATTAAATATTTATAATATAATCCGAAACATAATGATATCTTTTTATTCGTAAATTTGGAAGCTAATTCTTTATAATTAACATTTAAGAATTTTTAACGGTTGTTAAATGCAATATTTAGTTAAACTTGAAAATAAAAACATCGAGGGCCGCCAAAAAAATTCAAACTGCCCGCGTATTGTGCATCCATGTTTTAGATCAAATAGGGTGCTGGAGCCACTTGTGACTCCCTTTTATTATATTTTATTTCAATAAAATATGTCACAATATTACACAATCTAATTCATTCAATCAGTATTTGTAATCTTTCATTGCATATGTGTAGATAGTTAAGTATCAAAATATAATTTGCTAAATATAACTAGGTATATCACTTACATGATATTCATTTCAATCCAATAATGTTAATACATTTTTACTGAGAAAAATATTCATAGATTTTAAATAATTGCTATTGTGAATCATTTTATAAGAAATCTGCATGAAAACAAAAAATAATTAAGCAATAATATATTTCAGCCATTACGCAAGTAATAAATCTCAACCAATTTAAACTTCCTCTTCGAGTTAGGCAAGAATAATTTGTCTAAAATAAAACCCGTTACAAGTTCACGAGAGCACAATCACTTCTATCAACATTTATTTATTTCTGACTGTCACTGTCACTGACCTCCGATTTTGGTTTATAATGCTCCCATAGTTTGAATGTATGCAAATATAAGGATGTCATAATGATTAAATCCCAACCAAATGATTATTATAGCTATATTTTAACGTATTTTCAAACTTAAGTACCTAATTTATAACTGCCAATAAAACCATTATATTTTGTATTCGCTGTGTTATATAATATACTGTGTATAAATATTTTATTTTTAGATACTCATTTTTTCAATAATTATTATGGTTGAAATTATCAGTAAGTTTTTTAGTTAAAAAATCATTGCGCATAATCAATAAATTGCTGCCCGGTACTCAGGGCTGAATTAAACGTTAATCACACTTAGCACATGCTTACAGCACCAAGAAAAGGGGGGCACCAGATTTTTTTTCAATTATACATTAACAATGAACCATCAACCAAAACCTATTGGAAATGGTTCTGTCAAAGCGGTATTTTTTTTCTTTAGATACATTTGTGGCGAATATATTTTATTTTTTTGCTCATATCCGATTATCATTAATTTTGATTCCTAGCTCAGAACGTCGAGCAGAAAATTATATTACTTTATATTTTAAAAACTTAAATTGACCCTCACGAAAAAACAGTTTAAAAAACCTGTGTGACGTTACGTATACCTTTAAACATATTTTTTACTGTAATTTGTAGCACGTTGGTAAATAATAAAAAAAATATAACAGTACATATTTTTTAAAGCACTTAGTGGGTAAAAGAGTTCCACAAAGTCAACGCCGAATGTGTTGAAAATATTAAGAGTAACTAAACTTCTCGATTTAAGTAGGGTATAAAAAGAGGAGCCAATTCTTGATTTTTAGCCAATCATGTGATTTATAATAAATACACCAAGATAAAGGTATATTTTCAAAAGCTCAGAGTAACCCACAACGCATTTTCCTTAAAGATCGCCTCTTTCATATTCTTGCGCGTCTCATAAAACCAACCAGGGAGACAGACATTCGCAGAATATTTCAAACATGGAGATGCCGCATGGCGGCCACATGCTCCACATAGGGAGCGAATATGGCCAAAGAAGAAGAAGAAGAAGAATAATATTTCAATCATAATGCATGATAAAGAAAACGAAATATTTTTCTACACAAATGTAGCATTCTCGAACTACTTAAAACGAATAACTAAATTTTCATAAATTGTAATGAAAGCTGGATAAACATTTTATTTATTTTCTTAAGTGTATATATATCAGCTGATTTTCAAAATAATAATAAAAAAACAATGTAATATGTAATCTTCATCCTAACAGCCCTTACAACCAGCACCCTATATGACCGAAGCGAATAAAAAAAAGGAATTGTTTCGGCCAAGTAGATAAAATTGTAAACATGAAATTTTACGGTCTTTTTTTGTATACTTGCTTTAACTGCAACTTGTAGGGGAAATCACATAATCGATACATATTCAAGCGTAATTAGAAACAAGGTAAAGTAAAGTGTTCTTTTACATAAAATCCATGACGTTTGCTACCACACGGCTCAATAGAAAATATACATTTCAACATTATTAATTACACAAGTAATAATATGCGAATGAAACGTGAATGTCGTGTTTATACCAAACATTATACCAAAACCAGTAATTTCAGATGAACGCTGAGAACTAACTGTAAAGGATAATTTGACTTTTCATAGTCATATTTGATAGGGAATCTAGAGACAAGTTTGATGGGGAAAGATACGAAAATACAAGAGTATCTAGAGCAGTGTTTCTCAACCTTTTTGGGAACGTGGCCCCCTTTGAGTGTCTTTATTTTTCTGTGGCCCCCATACCATTGTTTTGTCTTTCCATGAAAATTATAATTTCAAAAACCCACCTTTTTTTAAAGCTCTTCCGAGATTTTCGAATCTAGAATGCCAGTAATTTATTTTATTTACGAATTTACAAAAATAGCTGCGCGACGTCCGCCATTATGCCCTTCCCTGTATCGTTTTATAAATGCCCGTGGCCCCCTTTTTGCTTCCCGGGGCTCCCCTAATCCCCGAAGGCTTCTCAGGGCCCCTCAGCTCCTTCCAAGGCCCCCTAGGGGGGCCTGGAGGCCCACTTTGGGAACCTATGAACTAGAGCAAGGATGCCCAACTGAAATCAGTTGTTGAAACCATTTATTTTATTATATGATATGTTTTTAATGTCGACCGGTAATTAAGACGTCGCACATCATAGTATATTAGTTAAATTTTCATCAGTCAACCTGTTTTACACTTTGATTTAAAGATTTTTAACATTAAGAAAAATTATTCGCAGCAATATGTGGTGTCAAATGCAGCTTCAGCGCTTATTGCTAATTGCCTTCATTTCGTAATTTTCAGTAGTTGTTTTTTTATAAAGTTTGATTTTTGTTATAAAAGCTTTTACATTCACCTTGTAGTTTCTGATTAATTTCATTGTTATATCTCTCGGAAAACATAAATTTAGCGCCATTGTTAATCATTTCAATCAGAAATTTGAAAACCTCGAATGGGCCACATGAAACCTTCAATAGGGCCACATGTGGCCCGTGGGCCAAGGTTTGGGGATGCCTGATCTAGAGACAAGCTTGTTTTTGACAGAACAATTAAAAATCATTTTTATATTATGTTTTACATTCCGATTCACACATATTTGTAAAAAAAGTTTCGAACCCGGCCCAAATCAAATAAAATTATCTCGTGTGCCCGGCGTATTTTTAAAGAATTGCATTTTTTCTTAATGACTTACTAAAAAAGCTATAACTGTGAAACCACCAGGTCAAATAAAACGAAACCTTTTGTGGTTGTTTGAAAGACTATTACTATTCAATTATGTATGGTATTATTGCTAGAATTTCTGCTATGGAAAGCCACATTACAATGTTTGCACATGTACTGTGTCTTTCTCAATTTTTTGCTTGGTCCCCACCTTGCAGATTCAATTGGGCTTATTTATTTTTTCTTGCTGCTATTAGTAACAAAATATTTTTAGAAATGCTTTTTAATATTCTTTTTTATAGAATATTTAAAGCTAAAATTGAAAATGAACTCAGTGATCATGTAATCTTCAGAAGAACAAATAGACGCATCAAATGCGTTATGATACCACAATGATGATTATATTTTAAAGCATAGCCCATCACGTGAAAACACGGTTACGCGACTCAACGCTCGGCTAGCTTATCACGTGAAAACACGGCTCCGGGATCCAACGTGTTAAAACGTTTTGACTGTTTATTATTCAGTAGTAAACCAACAACTCACTAGGAAACTTGGCTGAAATAAAATGTATGTTACTTAAATAACAACCAACGGGAAAAAATCAAATATAATGTCATAAAAGCCATATCTGACACGGAAAGTAAAATTTCCTCTCTCGCTACTCGGAATCCAAATATGACGTCTCTAATTATTCGACTTTGTGATTAATCGTGTCTCATATTTTTTTTGCATCTTGAGCGCAACGTTTTTGACGAACATCTAGAAAAACAATGTCTTCTTATTACGTGTACGCTGAGCTAGAAAACAGCACACCGCTAATTCATTACAATTCTATGACAGTGGCGTGATCAGTCCCATACAGATTTTTTTACATATTATATTAGACATAAAAGAATAACAAATATTCATAATATTTTTCGAAATGGTATATCATATTAAGTATACACAAAATGACTCCAAAGAGTATAATAACAATATATAACTGAAATTTGACCATATAAACATAAAATGTTTCATAATTGTCTACGATTGTCAACAACCAAATTGATTAACTCTCGCGGCTCGGAGACTAGAAAAATACTTCCCTGCCGATGGGGGTCGTTTAGAGACCCCAGTGGTTTCCTCATTATTGGCCTTATTCTTATGAATTTCAAAAAAAAAATAGTCTAAGGGCTTTAAAATATCTTTCTGCATCATTCCCCATACATTTTTTAAATAAAAATTCGTGGTTTTTAAATAAATAATCATATTTTAAGTTGCGCGTAAAAAAGACGTCATCCCAGCACAAATATGAAATTGAAACTGACGCGTTTAGCCCAGCTATCTAACGAACGATCGCTTATCGCGGGCGCTTATCTCGTTATCGCGTATTTATATAAACTACAAAAGGTTCAAAAAACTATGATATAAGAATACCTTAATTATAAACATTGTATCACCCATATCAAAATAGATATTTAAGAAAATGTGGGTATTGGGGTCGCATTTCTTGAGCTTAGAACCGGAAAAGTTAAAAACATACGACACTTTTGTCCTTACTCCACATTATAAATCAGAGATTACGACTGAGTTTACTCATCGCGAGCGTTACCAACTGATCTCAAGTGATCTTGATGACTATCATTAAACAATGTGAAATTATAATACTACAAAAACGTGTTTTTTTTTTTTATTTAAGTATAACAGTCTTTTTTACTAATTTCATTTTTATTTAACATCACCAGGACCGGTTTCACTCATGACGATCATTTTCAACTGATCCGTTGAATTGAATAAAAGTGTTGGTGCAGTAAACACCTTAAAATAGTTCTTTATTTTTAATAATGGGCCCATTAGAGGTGAAGTGAGCCACCTAGTAAAATGGTAAAAAAATTATTGAACTTTTAAGTACTACCACACAGAGGTCGGCTGCCAATACGTTGACAAGGGGCTCGCTTAATCTCAAAGTAATTCTCGGTGTTCTGGGGAAGGAGTTACTTTTTTAAATCAAATCTCAAATTTATATGCAATACTTAAATAAGCAATCGATTGTTGCTTAATACATTTAAAATGTGTAGCAAAATGCAATTTAACGTAAAATAATCAATGTAAATGGCTAAAAATGTACTACTGTGTATACTAAAGCTGTTGTAGATAATATATAAGTCAGAAATTGCAGTTATGTACTAGTTTGATCTGAGAATACTGCTTTCCTCTAAATTAACAAGGGGCTCTCCGGCCATAGTCAAATTTAACAAGGGGCTCGCGCAAGCCCCTCCAAGCCCCTTCCAGCTCACCCCTGCTACCACGTCTTTAATTGGTAATTTGGTTGTTTTTTATTTTACGGAATTAGCACTATTGCAATGTGTATTCTAACTGAAGTTACTTCACTTTTACAATACTTGAAGACGTGTAAACTGTAAAATATTAAAACGCATCCAACTTATTTTTTTTAAAATACCACTTGGCTCACTTCATCTCTAATGGGCCCATATAATGTATGGTTACCTAAAAAAATGAGAGTAAATACTTCAAAAGTAATCAAATTTATTTTAAAAAGATAGGATTTTCCCAAAAAGGTGATCCAAAATATATATAGAATTTTAAAGGCTACTTTTCATTTTTAAATGAATCCAGGATTGAAAGGATAAAGTAAAAATCTTTAGCAATATCGAAATTAATTGTGGCTAATTTTTCTACGACGCAGATTTGAACCCATTATTCCAGCATATTCTTTCTATATCCTACACTTATGGATGCGCTACTGACAAATAACACATCACTCGCACCCACACATACTTACGTGTGCGGCTCTAACCGAAAGCAATAATGATTTTGATTTCAGCCATTCATACCGAAACATAACGGTACCAGAGTAAGGAAAGTTCCACGGGTAAGGCGTAAAGAGTGATGCCTTAAATATGTGTAAGGAATGCGATACCGCCTTAGTAAGTTTACTAACCGATTCTCTTAGACAATAATGCGCAGAGAGAGGTGGTCTCGACTTCAAAGCAGAGGTCTAGGAACTTTTCAACTTATTACTTCAAAATGTATTTATTTACACACCGTCAACTCTCTATTTTGAAAAGAAAAAATCAAAAGATTATTCAATTTTATAAATAGATTATAATTTAAGATTTCGACTGAATTTGCTTTTCAGCATCTTCAGGCATTCAAGTACACGAACGAGCTTGAACTGATGCTGATTAATTGGGGAAATAGTCACATAAACAAATTAAAATTACATGTGTTTTCATTAGAAGATCATAATATGCAGTGGTGTAGTGGGGCCAGGTCGGGCCAGGTTTACGACCTGGCACCTGAAAATGAGCCAGGGCGCAGCCATGCCACCTTTTTGACTTCTACCTTAATTTGTAAGTACATATTCAAAATACTGTTCATAAAATTTAAAAGCACTATATCAAAATTGATCTACCCAACGGATTTTACAAAATGGACACATGTAACGTGAAGAAGTACCAATCCTCTTTCTAGGATCTAAGCGATGATAAGTTTTGAAAAAAAAATGCGCGCTTTTTGTATTGATTTAATTTTTAAAACTTGCGTTTTTTTAACATTAGACGGATATAAAAAAAACCAACAAAAAAAATAGAGAAGAAAGCAATGACAGACCTGGTACCTATTTATTTACCACTACACTACTGATAATATGGGAATTTCACTGTGAGTATTTTTATGAATTTTATTACTATGATCGCTAGAAAATTTATAATTATTCTGCATTAAATGTATACACATGCAATGATGGTTATACAGCATGGGTGAAGTTTTAAGCAACTATTTACCATGCGTCAGTTTAAGTCCATTCTTGCAGTCGAACGCTTGAAGATGCCAAAAAGACGTATGAATAGTTCAAAATAAAAAAAAACTTATTATTGAGACGTTTTTTGGTTGTGTCAAGGATATGTGGTAGGTTTTTTTATTGATCAATTTTAGGGTGTTCACCGTCCATACTTACTTACTTGGTGGAAAGGCATTATGTGAAGAAAAACACAATATTCCTTTGTAGTACAGTGCTATTTATACAAAAACAAATTGAAATGAAAAGGTTTAATAAACAATTTTCATTTGAAAAGAATTTACAAATTACAGTATAAATTATGAATAAGTGACTAAAATAACACAATTAAGTTAGAATGGTGACTAATGGTAATTACAAACATAATTATAATTTCGGAAATTTTAATAAAGTAATCTAAAATGATGGTTTTTTATTGCATTCAGAATTCATTTTTTCCAATCAGTGAATGATTACATCTTACAATCAGAAGACGGCTTAAACTTGATATTGATGTATGTATTATCAGTATGACACTTTTAAGTCTAAAACTCTTTCGAGAGATAATTGTAAGTATATAATAAAAATAATAATAAAAGATTTTTAGTAATTTTTCCACTTAAAAATGTATTTGATCAGGACCGGTTTCGCTCCTCACGAGCATTATCAACTGATAAGGAAAATAAATTAAACAGTGCTATTTATACAAGTTAAATTGAAATCGAGAAGGTGTAAGCAATTACTAACGATTAAAAAGATTTACAAATTACATTATAATTACACAAAATTAAACTGCTTAACACCTATAACATACAATTAAAAAATCATCAATAATAATAGCAATTGCTTACACCTTCTTGATTTCAATTTAACTTGTATAAATAGCACTGTTTAATTTATTTTCCTTATCAGTTGATAATGCTCGTGAGGAGCGAAACCGGTCCTGATCAAATACATTTTTAAGTGGAAAAAGTACTAAAAATCTTTTTTTTTTTTTATTATTATAATGCCATTCCACCAAGTATTGACAGTGAACACCTTAAAAGTGTAAGTATATAAATGAGCATACATGCACCAGTTTATTTTCCTATTAATACATCACTTGCTGCAATATAACATATATTAGTAATCCAAAGTTAAATTTTGTTTGCTGTCGAGGCATATAAAAAGTTTAAATAATAAAAATATTATCTTAAAATTTTGTTATCAATGTAAGTAAAAAGTTAAAATTAAAAAATATATTCCCAAGGAAGGAATACATGATTTGAGGACATAAGTATACTATTCTAATGGTATTTAATATGAGTCACTGAACGAGATACCTAGGCCAAGACTTATTGAGTAAATATAACTATGTTGTTTCAGGTAGTCGGTAGGTATTCTATAATAATTGTGTGGCAGCCAGGCGACTTTCATGTGACCACATCAGCCTACATTTAGTGGCCTAGCCAGCCAACTAAAGAGTTCATCGACTCTTCCGCTACTTTTCTATAAGTGAGTCAACACTCAACTCTTTTATATTATGCTGTTTTTATAGCAACCGATTACATCTCAAGTATAAGACAAAAGTCTCATCAAAGCCATCATTTCAATTCTTATACAGTTAATAATTCGCTGTCTTTTTAATTAAGCCATACAATCGACTGATTTGTTTTGATGGAAATTTAATGTAGGCTTAGTCTGATTAAAACTGATATTCTTTCATGGACAGATTTTTTATAGATGTCCGCTTCCAATCAAGACAATATTAACTTCTAATGAATTCCATTTTAACATAAGGATTTCTATAACAACTGGATAGAATGATAAGGCTAAGAAAATACTAATGATTAACTAGCCGCCCTCGAATCGTTTTTAGGATCAAATCGGTAGGAAACATATCTGACACTCATACTTTAAATTTCAAATCAATCAGTAAAATTGATATTGGACTTGAACTTGTGAAATCTTTACTGAGGCCAATAGCTTTGACTACTTAATTAAAGATATGTAAAAATACATTTCTACATAATAAAAAAAACAAGTAAAAATAAGCAATTGTGTGGCATATTGTAAAATTTTGTTTTACTGAGCGATTTCCAACATTATGCATTATTCTACAATGTTAATTTTGTACATATTATCCTTGACTTACAGTGATAAAATGTAAGCTTTGGTGAGAAAAAACATTCGCAATGCAGCTTGTCAATAAATATATTTTATTAACTTTTAAATTATTTAAGTCGCTTACTCAATTTTATATAATTAAGTTTGCTATTGGTAGGAAAACTTTAACGATTTTTTTTTTAAATAATCATCTATCTTTAATATCTCAAAAGCTCAATTAATATAATACATATCCGTGTTGCATTTCAAGCCATCTGCGTTTTGCAATATTGCAGAATGTATGTCATTGTGATACTTCCTGCGTCATAACGAGCGCATAGGAAACCTTTGCATAGCTGCACTACTGCTCATAGACAAACAGCCATCGCACAAACATACACTGTTGTATTTTTATTCGAAATTACAACTTTGTTCAATAAAGTTCAATAAAGAGATCTGACTTTTTTTTACCTTATTAAATTACAGTGATGATAGTTCTATATATTTGTGTAATTCGTTTATAAATCGTAGCTTCCATTACTTCAGTACGTTATAGTGAAAATGATATCTGATATTAAATTAAAGTGTTAAAAAATGTAATTTTATTACGTATTATAATTCGCCGTCGACGGAAAAGTAACGAAGCGGGCGGAGCAACAGCGTCACATCCGACAGTCACTTTTGGCGTCAACGCTCGCAGTTTGACCTCACTCCTGATCATCGCCATTGCCAACGATAATCACCGAAGAGTTGGACATTTATTATTTTCAGAAGATAAAGGATATATCGAATACTTTAAATTGAAATTCGCAACGGAAACGAAAAATAAGATGCTCTGGATCAAATAATCATTATTACTAAGACTATTGTTTCTTTTACTACAACCATATAGTGACAAATCGCATGGGAAGGGTGTTAAGTAGTAGATATTTTCTTTATTGAGTTTTACTGTTTTTGTTTTACTATGCGGTGATATAGACCATATAGTACAGTGCTTCCCAACCTTTTTCATGCCACAGACCCCTAAATCACATTTCCATGTTCATATTTTATCACAAAGAATGTTGAAAGAATTAAAATTTTCGCGCACCCCCGTGTTTTTAATAGTATGATTTATGCTCTGTCATTTTCATTGTTAATTAAACTTAATCATTTTTCAATATCTGATTTTTCACAGTTATTTTTCGCGCTGAAAATATCTTCCCAGCACTTCTTCATATCTTCGCTTAGGTATACAAAAAACTGGATGCAACTCGATTTCTTAAAATACAAAAGTCAAAAAAATAAAGATTCTTTATCACTCAGCAGTGCTGTAGTATTTCAAATAATTATGGTATTGCAAAGTGTTGAAAATAATATTTTCATTGAATTTATGGACGTCAATTTAATCACAACAACAAAAAAACATCCGGAGTACTACAAATTTTCGGCGCTCCGATTGCACTCTCACTCCGGTTAAAACCCTAATGCGGACTGCTCTGTGTTCTTGCAGCGAGCTCTGTTTCAACGCTCTGGATATTATATTTTATTTGTATGTAATATATCACACTTTAAAAAAATAAATATATAGTCTGTAGTTTACTGTGTTTTTTACAATTGTTTCTGTTCTGTGGTTTTTTTTTGAGATTTCGCAAAATTACAATAACAAAACCTTGTCGATCTATTGAAGAAGCAAAGTATAAAATTATGATTTGAGGAACCATTCGTTCTCACTGGAATATATAGGTTGCTTATAGACTTTGTGACGACGTTGTAAATATCTAATTGGTTGATGAAGCAACGGTGCCAATCCGATAAGTGAAAATACTTCGCATGTTTAAATTGCATACGTGTAAATTTTTTATGAAAATCATCCCGCCGTGAAATTCTACAACTATCTGCATCCTTTTCTTACCACACATAAAAAAGAGCATAGCGATAAAAAACTTTGTCTGAGATCATGATTCAAAAGCGTAGAGTCTGATAATATTAAGTAGTACAGTCATTCAGTAGTTTACTTTATTGCATCTACGATGATCATTTGCCTATGAACACATTTTTTTTTATTTCATAGTAAAATAGCATTAGATTTTATATTGATAACGTTAATAGCGACAAAAGTGTCAGAATGCGTCACTTTTATCTATTTTTATATTAAAATAAACACATTTTTCAAATTTTTTTTTTTTTAAACTGATTATTTTCAATTCAAGAAATAAATTATGCATTTTTACAAATTCTACTTTTATTTAAAAATATCAGGACCAGTTTCGCTAAGTTGATAATGCTCGTCACGAATGAAACTGGTCCTGATCTTTTTGAATAAAAGTAGAAATAGTACAAATGTGTATTTTATGTTTTAAATATTATATTATGCCTTTCCACAAAATATTGACAGTTAACACTTTAAAAGTGACGTTTAATGTTTAAGTAAATGAATAAAAGAATGAAACGGTCAATAAAAACGTTTTTTCAAATAATCGAAAATATTCGTATTCCGTTCAAGTCATAAATATTTGCATACAGTACTGAAGGAAAAATTATTCAAAAAAACTTAATTTGAAGAAAATGATTATATTTGCATTACAGGAAGTTTTGTTGACATTTATTAAATATCACTCAAAAAACCCCATTTCCATAATTCGTGGTCCAAAGAAAATCGGGCAGCTACTTTCAAAAATACTTTAATGATTATAGCACCAAATAAATAGTCCTAAACTCCTAATGTTGATTTGTATTATTTGCTCGTGTGCCTTTTGGTGTACATTTAAGGTACTCTGAGCGCCAGATGCAAAATTGATATGGTCAAAAAAAAAATCCGGAGAAGTTGTAAAAAAAGTAAGCATCTTGCTATTTTACTTCATGCCTAACCGTCTACTCATCGTGGTCGAAGTATAGCCGCTGAGGTGAGGTGGATTGCGGCGCTCGCGTTCGCGGTCGTAACAGCGAATTGCACAAGAAAAGTGTTACGAAACTGTGGCATTGAACTCACTTGAACTTGGTCGAACCTCGCAGCCGCGAACAGACAACGGCCAATCGACCACTCTTCTATATAAGCCTTGCGCTACAGCCTTTAGTTGATAATTTTATTTCCATTTCTGATTTTCATGAATATAAACAATTTAATCAAACACACTCTTTTAACACATATAAATAGTTTAAATTGAATATATACTGATTTATTTAAAATGTTCTTCCATTGTAAGTGTTTATTATGTTAAATTTATAATATTTATCTTGAAAAACTCTTATAAAAGATTTTAAAGTTGTACATTAAAAGAAAATTACACAACATAATAATTATATCATTGGAATATTTAATTGAGATGAAAATTGTCAATTTACTTTCAGCATGAAAAATACAATATTGGTTACTTTTTGAAACCGTGTAACATCAGACAATGAAGTCGATGCATGTAACGTTTTGAATTGATGGATTCTAAGATTTGTTGACCGTTTGATTTCGCAAAAGATAAAAGCTTTTACACAGTTAAAACCGTAGTAAATTAAGAAACATATCCTATAAGTCACCCGCTTTGGTCTAGTTGGTAAGAGCTTGTTCTACCGATCAGGTGGGTCCGGGTTCGATTCCCGGTAAGGTCAATGTCAAATTAGATTTTTTCAATTTTAATTTGAGATCTAAGACATGGGTGTTTGTGATGTCAATTCTCCTTGAGTTAATCTCATGTGACTTTCAAAAATTCTCATCGAGTATATCTCGTATGATCTTTCAACTTCAAAATATTTGACGCATTAGCGTAAGCTGTAATGTCAAATATTAAAAAATATATATATATAACTATTTATAACTATTTATAACTATTTATAACTATTTATTTATATTTATATTATTTATATGTTTGGGTTAATATTTACGCATGCCGAAATTGTATTGCTTACAATTCTACAAAATCATCGAGATCTATTTTTTTTTGTTGATAAAATTGTATTTTAAGATCTATGTAAAACAAATCGTGGTCATCCAGCTGAGTTGACTTTCAATATTATGTATAGAGTGTGTTCGTGTTCTACTGATACTTTGACATTCAACATAACTGTTATGTTTGGCATTCATCCTAGCATATAAGAAAATACAGATCTTTTCCTTGTATCGAAACCTTTATTTTTAGTATACTATAGTAGGTACAAGAGTACTTTTAAAGATATAACTGAATAAACTTTGACTCTTTTTAATATATAATATATATATATTAAGGTATTAATAAACTGATGAAACTTGTACGTCAAATTTTAAATTTTAAAAAATATAATATTTATGGTATGGACAACAATCATACAATATGATACAGAACATACTTTTATTTTTTTAAATATACACCTTTATTTACTAATTCCACAACTTTTCAGTTAAGATCAGAACTGGTTTTTTTCAACATGAGCATTATCAACCGATGAAAATATAAATCAAAAACGAGTTATGAGTAAAACCAGTCATGACATTTATTTTGAAAAAATGTACATGAACGTGTCTGATTTGAATATAATATTTTTCTACCGTGAGTTGACAGTTTTTTTTAATTACAGTTAATAAATTTTATAAACGTATATTATTTAATTTTAATTTTGAGAATAAAACGATAACGTGTTATTTTTGACACAAGACAGATTGATAATAGTCGCCCAATAACGATATACCATGTGATTCGGCGGTGGGCTGCCAATATCTTAACACGGGGCTCAGTAAATCTTATCCATTTATTTGTATCCATTTTCGCTCCCAATGTGGAGCATATGGCCTTCTAATGAAAGTCTATCAAAAAAAGGTTTTCTTTCTACGAGAACTGTTTGTTACTTAGTCACTCAACCTCTTTTTTCCAAAGAGACTAGTAGGGATAGAATGACAAGACTAAGACAGAACTAGTGATTAACTCGAACCCATGAGGTCCGGCATGGAAGCCCACAACGCTGAATGAAAAAAATTAAGGGGCTACTAAGTCTTGTTTCATAATAAAATTTAACCATCTACAAAAATTTCAGTTAGGTGCTGATTTGATCTAAGATGAATGATTTTCTTATTTTAACAAGGGGCTCGCCGGCCGCGCTGAAATTTAACAAGGGGATCGCGCGAGCCCCCCCGATCCCCCTCCAGCCCACCTCTGATGTAATTCCCATTTAGTGGTTTGACATTTCTCGGAATGACGAATGAAAGCAAACAAAGAAGATTTGTTTTTAACCTGTTAGTATTTCTTCATTTTCGTATGATATGTGTTGCGATTTTTCGAGGCTTCATTTATGTCACCCGGAGGATACGCGTGCGACATACGAGGCAGCCACCAGTGGCGTAGGCATTTCGAAGCGCCTAATTGCATAAGTAAACACAGCACGTCTTGCGAGAGTGGTAAACTATGGGGAATCTGGGTCAACGAACGCAGCGCCCTACTTCCGACTTACTTTCCTGATGCCGCCGCCTATGGTTTTACCAATGGGGGTTTAAACGGAATTAATATGAATACAACAACATGGATCATTCTAACATTAGATTTCTAGCTACGATGGAAGAAGAGATGGAATCTCTTTTCAGAGAAACGGATAATCATTTAACAAAAAAAAATCACCAACAAAACTACCAACTACACCAATATTCATCTTCCAAGACACTTTTTGTTTTTGTTTTAGTGGTGTCAAATTAAATATTTTGGAACTTGATATTTTCCAAAATCAAGAAAAAAATACTAATTTTCGAAAAATCTTGCTTATTGGTATTATTATATTCATTAATATATAGTAATAAAAATATAGCCATTACTATTTCTAATAATGATGAATAAAAAGTCATTGAAAACACATTTTTTTCCTATCGCCATTTCCTACCAATAGATGTCTCGCCTCTAGCTTTGTGAGATAGAAATGAAGTAGTAACCATCTCCGGTTTATTGAACTCGCAAATTTTCAACTACAGTTCAATCCACTCTGCCTTCAACGTTGAGCATTAAATAATATGATTTATTTCGATCAAATTGTACATATTTCAGTACTTATTTGCAATTTTTACATTATATACTTCCATTTATGTGGCTTTTTGTATGTTGGTATTTTTCTCATATGAAAATAGAATTCTCTAATAGAAATGAGGAAAAATGAATACAGTAAATAAAAAAGGCTATAGTAACCAAAAGAAACTTTTTTTCTTTTTATTTAATACTTAGTGCAATTTTTATTTCCTGTTTTCAAATATCAATTCGAAGGGTAAGTTAAATAAATATGATATCATCTTATTTGAGAATCAGAATAAATTTTACTTTGATTGAAAAAGTTTTCTTCGTGGTTAGTACTATATAGTTCAATTGGTATTTAAATACATATATACTATCCAAAAATATATCGATTTTTTAAATCTATGTCCGCTCTTATTGTGAAGCATATGGCTTTATAATTTAGGTATTTCTACGAAAACTGTTTTTCACTCAGTTCCTCATCTTCTCAATTTTTTCAAAGTGGGTAAGGATAGAAAAGATATGATAAAAACAGGATAAGTGGTTAGGTAATCGCTCCTGTCATGGTTGGGAGGAAATTTTTGAACATCACAAAAACATGTGCATTAGGACAAAAGTCGATTGAGTATTGAGATCATATTGGGATTTGAACCCGTGAGATTATACGTTAACCACTACGCAACCGACCTGACTGAATAATGGTATACTTACAAAAAAAAATGCCGGAACCTAGACTAGTGTTAACAAGATTGTCATTGTATATTTATCATTTTGTCACGTATTAATTTAAAAGCAATACACTGGTTCAGAAACCACAAAAAAAAACTTCACCATACCGGAGATGGAAGGGGTAAAAAGCCCAACTAGACATCCCCATCAAAGAAGAAACAAATGACGAGCGAATATGCAACTAAAAATTAGTAAAATTCCAATACTTATGTTGAATCACTAAAACATGTTCAGATAACTCTGAATAAAGCTGTTTCTTACGAAACTGTGATGAACAATAATTTAGCAATGTCTGCGATTGCACAAAACGTTCGCCTCTATCATCGAGTTCAACCAAAGTCAATGTCACACTTTCTGCGGCGGTTCAATCTCTCCCTTCCCCTTTCTTTCTTTCACTCCCTCTCTACCTCCCCCTGCCTACTCTTCAAATCTGCGAAGCCTACTATCACTGAACTTCAAAGGAAAAATATACTGATTCATTCTTAGTAAGAAGTGTTTACATTTTCATATTTAAAATTATACAGCTATTTCTTTCAAATTTTCCATGGTTTTTCTTCAGTAAATAAGTAAAAGTATTTTTTTTTAAAACATTTACGACAGTGTTTTAAATTATTTATTTATCAGAATAAATTTTACTAGCACAAAGAACGGGGCTGTAGAACAAAGTTGCAAAATACATTTAAAAAAGATTACGATTTGACTTATTGAAATTGACATCGAACATTTATACCATTTCTCATAATTGTCTGTATAGAATGAAATAAAAGCATTCTAATATTTTTGCATAATACGGCAACGATATTGACATTGACATTGGCGTCGTCAGGTTTCGCGCTTGACCGTGCGTCTCTGTTTCTATTTTTTTTTCACCATTGAAATACGAGATTACATTATAAAATATTGTAAAAATTGTAATAAAAACGATTATTTAACAATTAAAACAGATATTGCATTGTATTGACAATTTAATTCAACACAGGAACAACAGAATCAAGCGAAATTATTAACGATTTATGATCTCACGCAAAGCTTTCACGGTATCAAAGCCAATTATTGTAATAAAAAACATTTTGACTATGTGTGCAATACCGGTTTCATGGTTTTGGAAAACCTGCATCATTTGGAAATCGACTGATTAAATACTTGTAAAAATAGAGAATCTTAATTATGTAGAATAAAAAAAAACTAGATCGTATTATCAAAAATAACTAAAAAAAATAATTAAAAAAATAGTAAACTCATTTGTACCTACTGTTTTTTAGTATCTGTAAGAATACGGTTTGTTTAATTCTTTTTCAGAATTTTCATAACTGTCGGCTGTGAAAATGTCTGCTATTTCCTGTGTTACCCGGAACTAGTTCAATCGTCTTTTATTAGTCACTAATTTTAATAATGTTTTAATTTTAGTAATTGCACTTGAATTTATCGTTGGTCGCTTACTCAATTATTATAGATGAGTTTCCAAGAGTTTTTAAGTAGTAAAAGCATGTTAAGTACAGTCAATGTAGTGCTTGTTATTCATATTTTGTATCTTTATCTGTAAATTCCTTTCATGACCAAATTGTTTGTTACACCGAAATAGTTTTTTTTTTTGTTGAATAAATACTACTCACTGTAAATTTGTATAGTGTTATCAGTTGATTATGTTCGTCATAATCGAAACCAGCCCTGATCATATTAAATATAAGTGGAATTAGTTCAAATGAGTGTTTTGTTTTCTAAATATTTATAATGCTTTTCTACACTTTTTGGCAGTGAATACCCTAAAAGTGATGAATGATACATAAATTGATTTTGTTCATATAATAGTGCTTGAAAATACGCACACACAAAAAACTGTCACTCAAGAGTACTCATGATAAATTGACATCACAAACACCCATGTCTTAGGTCACAATTTCTTAATTGAAAAATCTAAATTAGACATTGACCTCACCGGGGATAAAACCCAGACCCACCTGGTCGGTAGAGCAAGTTCTAACCAACTAGACTACAGTGGGTGACTATAAAAAGTATAAAATATACTAAGTATTAAATCACACAAATTTTATTATTATATTAAGATATTTTATTGGAATATTTACTAAGTTAATCATTTCAAACATAAAGATCAAAATATTTTATCTTATCTAAAACTTCAAGTGAGTCTGATTTTTGTTTTCATTGATAACATAACAATTGAAATTTATTTAAAGTATTTGAGTTTGTATAATTTTTGATACATTTCCATCTAGAGATAAACTATGTAATAACAACTAATGGCATTCCCCGCTCAGAGGTGTATGTATGTATGTATGTATGTAAAGGTGAACATTTTAAAACGAGAAATGCTGCTTCAAAACCAAAAAAGTGGGTTCACTTTTGTATATCCCCCTGCCCTCGCTCTACTCTACCGCAACAACAGCTCTTCAGCCTCCACAGCGCCTTGGGGTCCACTTTGACTTCGAGTTTGACATAACGGGATATTATTATATTCGATCTTTTTGTTACCCTCTCTTCGTCGCATACAATATACAATGAGGAACGCGTCGCTTTTTTTTTAACCTGACGTGATTCAAATAAACCACATCTACAAAAAGCTGAATCTACAAAAATATCAATTAATAATTTTACTAAAATAAATTCATCAGTTTACTTGTTATGATATTAATAATATTATGTATTCAATTTATAAAGTAAAAATTTACAACGAAGTGATTCGCTGGATTGAAATAAAATACAGATATATGCGGAAAATTCTTTAGTTTTTAATCAATATTAATATAATCTGTACACGTACGTGCTTACAAATTTAGTATCGCTTTGTGTGAACTTACATTTAGAGCAAGAATAAATTTGATTTCACCTATTTCAATGTTCTTGTGTGTTGTCGAGTAGTCAACGCCATTGATTTCAGTTAAGGAGATTACGAGTTCAAATACCAGTGCAGGCATATTTTTAAATCAATTTGTTTATATGTTTTCAAAGACATGGATTACGTCTTTACTTTGAATCCCCTCCCATCCATGCGTAAAATAGTGAGTAGCGGAAAATATTAGCTAACGACAAATTCTGCTCCATTCTATCCATGCTCTATTCCAATTAGAGAGGTTGAGTTACTGATTAACAAGAAGTCATCGTAGAAAAATATATTTTGAGATAAATTCCATTGGAATCGTACTTGGCTTAAAAAATATTTAATAATATGTACATATTGTAATTTATTATGCCGAAAAAGATGAAGAAAAATAAACGACGCAGAATAATAAAATCCTTAGAAATTATTATCACAGAAATAACAGAGAAAATGTTTAAAAAATATCTCTGCAAACCAATTACATCATTTTTGGGCAAGGCTATTTTAAATAACACAATTTGTTACGCAAAAAAAAAATACCAGAGATTTGCGAAATTCGTTTGAAAAAGAACGGTATCTTTTGAAAAGGAAGAGCGTTTTAAAAAGGTAATAAAACAACCTTTAAAAGGTTTATTTGTTCGACCTCGTATAATTCATGGTGTTATCCGTAAATGCTACATCAACAGGCGACCAATATAAGTTGCTAATAAAATTTTGCCGCAATTATTGTATCCTTAAATATTCAACATCTACCAAGGACGGTATCCATTACATCAGTTGATATTTATTTTGTAAACTATTTTAGTAGGTACTTACTTACTTTACTGGATTTTACAAAAATTAAAAAAAAGTAATGATTTATTTACTAATATGGATATAATATGATCAATATCATGCATGTTTCACAAAATTCAAAACAATTGTTTACATTTATATTGTTTGCAGAATAACTAACATTAAGAAACTTCCATCCAGATGTCACTTTGTATCATAGGACAAACCCCGACATTTATTTAGTAATTTAAAACTTAATAATTATTATCAGTTTTTTTCGTAAACTTTATGTATGATTATTCTTCTCAGAGGAACGAACTACGTGTCACATTTCGTATCACAGGAAGTGGAATAACCAAGTTATCAACATTTATTTGACATCACTTTATATCAGATTGAATGCTAGAAAATATTGTTTTAATAAAACCGCTTTTACTCTGTAAATAAATTTATTTGACTGCTGAGAGCGCCTAGTTGATGAGAACTTATATCAATAATAGCAGTTTAAAATTTAATTTAAACGTGGATTTAATGGAAGAGTTTACATAAAAAAAAATACCAAGGTTACGAAATACATTAAATATGTACCTAAAAAGTTTTTCGTGCAAAAAATACCGTTGTTTATCTTAACATTTAAAAAAATGTAACTGTAAAATAATTTCAAGCCTAAAATTACGTAGAACAAACTGTTTTGCAAAAAAATATAGCAAAGCTTTTGTTTACCGATATTTATGACTTTACCGCTTACACAGGCTAGACTTAGGTCTTTCCCGAAATGCGATTGATTTACGATATGAAAAATGC
>CM062822.1:2197464-2371152 GCA_031772345.1 Himalopsyche anomala | reverse complement strand
CCTTAGATTATACTTAATTGTATTAAATTTAAGATTTTCAAATAATTTGAAAGTGAAAAAAAAACATTTAATGATTATGCTTTAGTTTTTCTTTTCTTCTGACGTTGGCATATTTTATTTTCTTATTATAAGAATCAAATAATATACATCTATTTTAAACCTTGGAAACTATTCAAAATGGGAAAAGTACATTATTTTAAAGACTACACAATATCACGTACACCTTCAAAAGAATAAATTTACCAGGGATTACTGTCCTCTTATACAACATACAGTTTACATTTGCGTATTTTGTGATTCAGTTCTTTTGCATTGCATTATGGTTACGCAACACGCCAAAATATATGTTTTCAGTGAAATGATATGACGTGGGCTATGTTACGAATATAAACCTTAAAAAAGCTTCACAAAAAATCAGTTTAATTTATCCTAATTTGAAAAATCTCATATTGCTTATTGTTTTTCGAAACACTAAAGTCATAGTTAATAAATGTAATGTAATGTAATTAATAATATATATCAGTTTAATTTATCCTAATTTACGTTGGAAAACCTCATATTGCTTATCGTTCTTCGAAACACTAGAGTCATATTTAATAAGTTTAATACTATAATTATAATTTAAATTAGGATGTTAGATGGAATAACATGATGCATTGTGTATCTCTTTGGATCTAGTATATATAGCTGAGAAAAATGTAAGTTTAATCATAGTTCTGACGATGCTATTTTATGGATTTCGCTAAAAGCGTGACGTTTTGTGTCTCTTAGATTATAGAGTTTGCGAGTGGATTTGCTTAAATATGATCTTTAAAAGACTATATTTAACACTAACTATTTTAAAAAATATACCATGTTATATTGAACATCATGATAATCTGATTCCTGAAAATAACTATGCATTTAATAAAATAACAGAAAAGCACAACGAAAACATCGAAATTTGATGCTGACACAACCGTGCACTTTTGATCAATAACATATTTACTACAGCCAAGAATATGTTGTCTATTAGAAGGCTTTCAGATTGTATAAAAGAATCAGGTATTTAAGATCAAAATATGGTGTCTAAATCGACTCAATCGTTTAGTGAATACCATGATTTCCATGAATCTAGAAATATTCTAAAATGCTGTTGCAAATTCAAATAAATTAGATAAAATTTCCATATCACTGAAATATGTTAGGGAAGGCGGACATATTATGACAAAAAGATTTTTTGTTCAATAATGAATGTATTTTGCTTTTAAAAAATGTCGAAAATTGTAAAATAATAGAAAAGTGTACCGTGTTTTCCATAGCAACAAAAATATCACTTTTTTGGTAACAGTCGTTCATCTGCTCCAACTCAATTGCTGGGGGCTTTATTTTTCATTAGTCTCATACGATTTTAGAAATTTTAAAATAAATAATCTAAATAAATTAAGTACAGAGATTTCTCTATACTTTAAAATAAGGATTGGTATTAATATAATATCTGGCTGTGCCATTTTACTTTGTTGGCGATGGTGAGTTCATTGACTCGTTATTTTATAGTACAAACATCGGACGCAGCTTTTCAAAGACTACGGAAGCTTGCTCTACTAATTCATGCGACGGCAACTGTTGACTCGCGAGCCACATTATCTGCTTTCCAATTCCATATTCAACAGTGTCTCAATGATTTGCCCCCCTTATTTAAACTATCAATAATTATTGAAAATATTCTGAGTAATAGAATATTATATTTTATAAAGTAAATGTAACTGGATTTTTTTGATGAATTTCTTATTTTTGATGAGTAGTTTGTCGGGTCCTACCGCGCAGAGGTTAACGTTGTTGGCTTCCGTGTCGGATCCAATTCCAAAGAATAACATCATTTTTTCGATCGATTTATCGATGTCTATTCGAAGGCATAAGCGTTTGTGATGTCTAAAAGTTCCATCCCATCCTTCCAGTCTTTTAATTACTGGGCACAGCGAGAGTGACTAGTTAACCACAAGTCTTGTATTAGCTTTATCCTTCTATCCCTACTACTATCTTTGGAAAAGAGAGGTTGAGCGACTGTGTAACAAACCATTTGTAGAAAAACTTTTGTTCGGATACCTCTAGGGTGGAATCGCGCTAGCTCCTTATTAAATTTTACTAAGGTTGGCAAACCCCTTGTTAATTTAATAGAAAACAATATTCTCAGATCAAATTGGTATCCAACTGCAATTTCTGACTTATATATTATCTACCACTAGGGCATCCAATCCCGGATTTAAGGATCCCGTTCAATTTTCTGATCCGAAATCCTGGTATTGACATGGTCATGGTCCCAGGATTTCGGAATTGAGAAATTTTTAGCAACTCCCGAAAATTGACACGAAATTGGCAAACTGTGGATTTGAAATTCCTCGGCGAGCTAAAAAAAAAAAACGAGTTTCTGTGAAAATCTGCGGAAAAGGTATACGAAATCGGGGATTTCAAATTCTTCGGTGAGCTAAAAAAAAAAACGAATTTCTGTGACAATTTGGGAAAAAAGTATACCAAATAGAGGATTTCAAATACTTTGGTGAGCTAAAAAAAAAAGAAAAGTGGTTTGGAGTTAATCTGAGGAAAAAGTATAGGGAATTGAAGATTTCGAATTCCTCGGTGACCTAATCCCAATCCTGGGATTGAAAATTTATCAATCCCGAAATCATGGGATTAGAAAAAGGCTCGGATGGATATCTACGACAGCTTCAGTATACACTGTAGCACATTTTTAGCTATTTAGCTTGATATTTATACAGTTGATTTAATAATGTTACATATTTAAAGTGTATCAAGTAACTATTGTTAATTTAAGTATTGCATAGGAGTGATAAAAAGTTCACTCCTTTCCCAGAACACCGGGAATTGCTTTGAAATTAAGTGAGCCCTTTGTTAACGTATAACCAGAACACCGGTGGATAACTCTAGTAAGAGGCCATATGATCCACATTGGTAGTGGACATGGATTTTTAGAAAAGTTTACAAGGTCTCGCAGTGATATTTTGCTATCTAAAAAAAATATTTATTACTCTAAATACTGTGAATGTTAAATTGTATTTCTTATGGTAGTTTTTATTTGTTTTTTAATCCCCTTATGTAGTGCAAATAGCATTCGATAGAACAAATATCACAACTCGTATAATAGTTCAGAACAGCAACTGCAAAGTAGAGTCGAAGAAAAATGCGCCACGGTCATTGACATCATTAAATCAGATTCGTTCGGTTAAGCATTAGAAATAACCGTTAATCTACGGCCAAACTAAAAAAAAAAATTTAAACTCGCGAATGCTTGCTGATTATTTGCCGACAACAAATAACTTGATAATTATAATGTGTTAAAATGCGTCTTAAGATAACAACTTTAATCATGAAACTAACTATAGAGACAAAACTCTCTCGTTAGACTTGAATTATTAATGTAAAGAGACGCTCATATGACAAAAAAATTACTCGAATTTATTGATAAAAATAAAACAATTTTACAAGCTAATTTTTTCAACAGATTCCATTAGATTTATTGATTAAATTGGCATTTATTTACTTGGTAGAACTCCATTGAAATTGGGTAAAAAAATATCAACGTATTTAGTTCTACATTTTTTTATAAAGTGAGTTGACAGGTATTTCGGCGTGCGCCATCGTCAGAGCTATATAACGCCGCCGCACGCTGAAATAGCTATCAAATCATTTTATAAAAAAAATGTAGCACTAAATACTTGATTTTTTTACCTGATCAATCATTTTATTTTATTCAAAGTATTTTTTTATTGATTACTACAATTTTATTATTACCAATTAGCGTTTGATATAAAAAATATATTTTCGAATTATTGAATAATATTTAAACATTTTGACGGGACTCGTTATTAGTAAACGATCAAATATTTTATTTAACCCTTCCCTTACTATGCAAAAAAGCACAAGCTCTTGAGCTGTGTATCCGATTCACTCCCGTTTGCCTGATGTGTAACGGATACACAGCTCAGGAGCTTGTGCTTTTTTTGCATAGTAAGGGAAGGGTTAAGAAAGCATTTTATTTGATCATGGCACAGTGGTCAACACCGTTGCCTTCCATACCGCAGTAATCCTAGTAGGAAATTATTTTTTTCAAAATTTATCAATTTCTGCTCGAAGGTAAGGATGTATGTGATGTCTGGAAACTTCCCCTCGCCATTCCAACCTTAAAATAAGGGTGTAGCGAGAGTAATTAGCCAACTACTAGTCCTGTCTTTCATACCCATACTCTCTTAAAAAAAGAGTAATAGGCAGTTCTCGTAGACAAACTTATTTTGAGAAACCTCCATTAGGAGGTCGTATGCTCTACATGGGGTGCGGACATAGATTTTAAAAAACCAAATACCATTCGTTTTCTATTCAGAATGAACAAATTGAATATCATTTTAAAAATGTTAAAATCTTATATATTTAATTTTATCATTTATAATACAACAATTTGAACTGATTTTTAAAAAATCATGTGAACACCTTTTCAAATCGAAACAATAAACAAAAAGTTTGTTTTTTCAGCAGTCTATGATAAGAAGTACTATTTATGTATCATTTTAACAACAGAGCAACCAATCTTTACATAATACTTTTACTAATTGATTGTGTATCAAATTATAAAAAGATATGATTTTTTATTCTGACTGTGAGCATTAATTAGTTTCATGTAGCTTTATATCAAAGAAGTACTGCAGATTTAATTAGAAGAGAAAGTTTTGACAATTAAATCTGTATCTATTTTCTCGATTCCATTCCGCAGAGTGTGGCGGCTTGTTGCGTCGATACGATGCACTTTTTTCTCTGGGTAAATGGAACGATGCACTTTTATGACCCCACTCTTGCTCGATGCATTTTTGCATTACAGATCTCGCATTAAGCTGTGCACTCTTTTTGCAGGTGCATCACATATAGTTTCTGCCCACCTGTAAAGAATTTAAATCTTAAAACTCTGATGATTTTTGCTATTAATTTTTCTACAAAAAAACTTGTTGGCAAAGACGATGGAGGTTGAACGATGGGAAAATAATCTTTACAATATTCAATACTGTATTAACCAAACCGTTTTACGACTTCATTGGAAGTATATTCGCCCTTATAATTTGTATCATATTCTTGTTAGATGAGAACCAATATTGCATCTATTTTAATCAGAAAAAAATTAAAATAAATTCCAATTAAAAGATAACGGTCATGGAAATTTCCATTTTTATGGTATACTATAAAATTGTGTTGAGCTTTAGAGAAAGAAATCAAAATTAAAAAAACATTAGTAGATATTAATTACTTCGATAGTTCCTTATACGTTAGTCATAGAAAATTCAGAAAATATGTACATTTTCAAATATGAAATGGATCCACGTTCTTTCTTCAAAAACATTTAAATATTCTTCTTTGGCCTTGTTCGCTCCCTATGTAGAGCATATGGCCGCCACGCGGCACCTCCATGTTTCCCTGTCTCCCGCCAATTGCTTTGCTTCCTCCCATGACATGCCAGCATCCCTCAGTTTCGCCGAGTACATCCTATGGATAGTACCCGACGGACGTCCGGAACGCCGGAATCCCACCAGTCGAAAGAAGAGGCAGGCAGGATTGAGGCTTTCCGGAGGCATCCGCAGCACGTGACCCAGCCAGTTCCAACGTCTCTCCATAACCACTGACGTGATGGGACGCTGTCTTGTACGCTCCCTTATCTCTTATCTTATTTTTGAGAGGTATTCAGAGATTAAATATTCAGTCGACCATAAAAAATAAAGTATTAAGAATTATAGGACTTTTTCGTCTTCGTCAGAATATTTTTTATAAATATTTTAGTTTTTCTATTTATAATGACTTAATAATAAATAAATACTATATTATTGTATTCACTCCAATATTTAAATATTATTTATATATTAACTGTATTAGTAGTACAAAGTACAAAGCGATAATTTCTGCTTTAAAGCTCCTGTGCTTTCTAGTTTGAGTCACTAAATGCACATGTTTAAATATTGGGGTCCGGAAAATTTAGCGCTGCAATTCACTGTGAGGAATTTACTGCCACCAATTAATTGATAGCAATTAACCGCCACATCAACAAAATCATAAAAACAATTAATAACCAACAAATGTTCGCTAAATCTATGATCTATAAAGAAATAGTACAAAAATCATTTAAAGACTTTAAATAATTATTCAGTCAATCAGTTTATGCGACGGAGACCAGCTGGCAATTAATTACTGGCGGAGAATTGCGCGTGGCGAATTCTTCTTTATTCTAAATATTAATATTTCAATTTATTTATCGATTTTTTACTAAAATCAATAATTCAATCGGATTTATTCTTTCTTACTCGTCTTATCCAATTTTTATTCCGGAACCGGTCGTAGATAAGGAATTATCTAATTACTAGTTTTAGACTCATACTTCTATCTATAATCTCTCTGATGGTTGTAGAGGTTTTGCTATTTTTTTTAGTAAATTACTTCATATGTACCACATTTAGTATAAAAAAGGCTCGAAAAATATTTTATTTTATTTGCTTTTCTATTGAAATTGAAGTTTATAGTTTTTATTTATTACATGCCGATAATTTTGAAACAATACAAAATATACTCACACAGTAATTTTGAAAGATCACTTCTTATTTATTATTACTCAATAATTTAAATGCGTGTCTTAACATAGGTTAGTATAAATTTAAACAGTACGCATAAATTGTTGAGGTATACAATAAAGTATTCAATGTTATTTTGCAAAATGTTGAAGAGATGATCAATCAATCATCTGACAACGTCACAGTCTCCGACAAGATTTTTTTTTTTATAAGTAATGGCCTCTTAGACATGTTTTGTTCGAAGCTCACAGTAGGTATGCCAGAGTCAGACTTACCTTTACAACAAAAAAACTTTTTTTTTTCAAAACGTGTTATATATATATATTTACTATTTTTAAAACTGTAATAAAACAATGCTTGAGTGAAAATTTTCTCCTTGAAATATATATCATCTCGAGATAATTCACCAAAACCAATATATTGTATCTAGTCATGAAATGTCCTTTAATTTATATTAGATTATTGAACTGCGTAGATCAGGGGTGGGGAACCCTTTCATTTTTAAAAGTCACATTCATTTATCTGATTCAACATAAGGTCACTGTAAAGAAAATGTTAACCCCACTTTTTTTCAACTGTCGGACATATAATGGGTTGATTATGCTTGCGTATAATTTTTTGATCAAAGTGAACATTTTCATCACGTCAAAGGCCGCATCAGAGAAGCCAAGAGGCCGCAGGTTCACGTCCACTGGCGAAGATTTTAATATATGTCTGTTATGAGATAATTCATGACGAATGTTATCATTCGTCATGAATTTATTTATTTTATGACCTAATGATTTTTAAAAAATCTTGGCACTCGCACAATCTCTTACTCTTATAATTAGCACTTCCAGTCAAATCCTGTATGAATAAAAGTAAATTTTTAAATCCATTCTCTCCTGTATACCCTTAGAATATCATCAATACAATAGTATATTGAATGCTCACCGACGTTATATTATAATAAACGAATGAATCGCATTTTTTTTTTTAAATCACTTGTTAGCCATATTATTTCAATTGGTAAAATTTCAACATCTACTTTTAATCGATTAATTTTTTTACATTTCTATAAGTGTTGTCACTAACATTCAAGTTATGCATTTTGGTTTATTCAGGATTTTAATAAAATCAATATTGAAATTAATTGAAATAGTCATTAATTGATTCTAGAATCTAGAATCTATTGATAATTACTATTCAATACATAAACTATAAAAATATCATTAAAAGATTATCAGTTCAAGTTTATTCGTACATATGAATGCTTTAAGATGCCAAAAGTCTAAGCCAGGGTAGTTAGTGGCAAAAATTATGTAAATGTAACAAATTTGAACGATGTAAATTTACTATACTATATATAAAGCCTTTAAAACATTCATCGGAAGTCAAATAATATGTAAATAAAAGGTAAAAATAGTGGTAGTTTCTTTTTTTTAATGAAACCCATGGAAGTATTTTTTTATTTTAACTAAAAATATCAAATATTTATACAAATAATAATTCTCTAACTGGATTTTTTTTGATAATTTTTCCACAGTTCGGTCCTGCCTTCAGGCTACATCAGGCTGCGGCGCCTGATAGGAAAGACCACCTCTTTCTATTCTAGGTCATACCAGTTCGTTGATCCACTTTGTTTTTCTCGATCAATCTAAGCATTATACAATCACATCCCCGCTCTTCACATTTTCTGACACGCACCGTGGAAATACACCAAAGCATACGTTTACCATAACATTTTAACACCCTGTACACACATAAAAATACAATCCAATCAACAACAAAAAAAAACAGATTTTTATCAAATATCATAATACTATCTTATACTCACCAATAAATAATCAAACATTTTATATTTCATTCATAATATTTTTTTTGGCTGATTTTCAAATTGAAAATAAAATGTGAGTGGATTCTTCCTAACACAGAAACTTTCGTGGATAGGAATTTCCGAAAACAGAATATTTCGAACATTAAAAAAATAATATTAAAATTATTGTTGTTTAATATCTGGGGTCAAAGTTGTAAAATATTTTTCAGGTTGGGAACAAGCAAAAGATTGAATAATAATTATACGTACATTTGACGTATTTTTCAATAATATTCTTTTTTTCGATGTCGAATCTCGAATATTAAATATATTCTATGTACGGAAGTTTCTGTGTACCAAAGGGTCTTGTTCGGAAGAATTGAAGTACCGTAATAAAAATTTCGGTTTATATTATATAACCATATATTTAATCAAAATATAAATTATTCATCCATTTATTTTTTAAGAACTACAAGACTGGACCAACACAATAAAGTGTGGCTTAAAAATATTAAATATACACGCTGTTAATTAATATAACACACGATTCGCTCATAATGAATGTTTAGATAATGCTCGTCAAGAGCGAGACCGGTCCTGATCTTTCTTAATAAAAGTGGAAGTAGTAGAAAGGAACATTGTGCTTTTTTAATATAATGCTTTTGTATTGACAGTGAACACCCTTAAAGTGAACAATCAACAGAAAGTTGTATTATTCTAAATAACGAACTGCTTGTGCCAACTAAAAATACATCTTAAAATTTCTAGTAATATTTTAATCCAGCATTTTCACAGTTACTATTTAATCATGATTCAAAATATGAAACATGCAGTGAAAATCAATAATGAAATATCGACTATAATTATTTTTTTCGTAGTATTTATTTATTTCTCCCGTTACATTCATCATACCATAGAGTGTTAATAATTATTAGTGATGCAGGCTCAAGTAAACGATGACAGTAAATGCGCATCTCATCTATTGTGACACTTTCTTCCGTTGGATAACCCCAACTAACTTACAACACTATTATTGATTTTATTAAAGAATATATTTCAATGATAAAATATCTGGAAAAATCTTTAAATATTAACTTGCGCAATTTTAAATACAGTTAAGATTTGGAAAAACAAATATTTGATTCTATGCACGTCTGAAAAGAAGGGATAATGATTATTCACCTAATAGTGAAAAGAGTAGAGAGCATATACTTTTCTCATCTAGTAATACCACCACTGGTATATTAATAAGTTAAGTACGTACAACACCTTTTCCTTCGATGGCGAAGATAATTCGCACGCTTTATGTTTCTTTGGTCTTAAGTACGCTTGAATATGGATCCATCATTTGGAGCCCATATGAAATTTCATACAAACTGCAATTAGAGAGAGTCCATAAGAAATTTCTAAGATATTGTTATTTCAAAAAATATAAATTCTTCCCCTTTGATAATTCCTTAAGGAAATACTACCCCACCAAATTTCTTTTAGGAATGTTATAGTTTCACTCTCTTGAAGCTCGAAGATCTTTTTCAAGCTTAAAGCATTTTTCTCTTCTTCTTCAGGGCCGAGTTAATAATCCTGAAATTCTCATGACTATTAACTTACATGCTCCCACGTTATTTTTACGTGGGCAAAACTATGACCAAAGGCTTTTATTTCTAAAAAAATGTTCCTCGCTTAGGACGTATGAGTCGCCAGTTCCAAGGGTCGTTCGACTGATCAACTACTTGCCTAGAGAACTGGACATTTTTGGTGAGTGTTCGTGAACTGTTTGTTAAGTTTTTCAGTTTTATTACTTGATTTTGTTGTATTATGTAGTTTTATTTTTTGTCTCATTATATTTGTCACCTACATGGCGAATTGGCGTCAGCTGGAATGTCATGTACTGTATTTTTGATTTTTTAAACAATAAACAATAATTGAAAGACATTTAATCAGTCACCGTCATTTTCAGTGATCAGACAAAGGATAAGAAGAAGTTCAACTAAAATTGATAGGTAACCAATCGTACGCTACATAAATGAATTGCATACATCGTTTAAATATGGTATTTTTATTAATTTAAAATATCGACTCATCGAAAAATTGTACAAATTTTGTCATTGCGAACCGGGCTTCGTTCTGTCAGTTCAAGTTCATTCGTGCACTTGAACGCCTGAAGATGTCGAAAGGTCAAACATGGGTCGTTAGTGAAAAAATTATTACGAATGTACAAAATTTAAGCGATTCAAATTTAAGTTATTGTTTATTGCTTAATATTCATCTTATACACTATGTTGAAGAAATAGAATTATATGTTAATTAAATATACGTGTAATTGACACATCAAACAACAATATTGATGTACCTTTCGTGTTAGGCACATTACTCACCTGTGATGACAGATCAACGAAATGATTAAAATTGAGTCGGCCTTTATGTAACTTGCCGTATCAAATTTTCCATTATTCATCTTACTACTAAAAGTTAATGTACTCGCATATCTGATTTAATATTATGGATTGACAGTCACTGTATTGCTGAGATAGTAAAAGCACGAGAGGCCAACTTAGTTCATTGGCCTCTTGACGTCACACCCGAAATATCCATCCAGCGACGAGTTGTTGTCATATAATCGTACGAGATACAGTTATTCTTTGAAAAATATAGCCGGCGAAGAAATGTCGAGTGGCGGATTACTTTCTCACATAATAAAGTACGCACCTAGAGTGGCAGTGATTTGGTCAATTAATACAATTTCACTTGCGCAAATAAATTCGTTTATTGTAATTATTGTTATTTCAAATTTTAATTGATACACTTTTTTGATATTATATTCATATACCAATCGTCATTGTGATGCAGTTAAAATATACATTGTTGTTGTTTTTATACAATGTCCGCTCCCAATATGTAGAATATAGACCAGGGGTGGGGAACCGTTTTTCTCTAAAGAGAAATTTCTACATTCATTTATCTGATTCAACATAAAGCCGCAGTAAACATTGAGAGGGAACTGACTAAGGAATATTTGGCCAGAAACAATTTCATGCCAATTTGTCAATATAAACACGAAACATTCATTTGCTAAGCGTCAGCTCAAGTTCATCCTTGCACTTGAACGCCTGAAGATGCCGAAAGGCAAATAGTGACAAAATCGATGTAAATGTACATAATTTGGACGATTCAAATTTAATATTGAAATTCCACCAAGCACATTCAGTCGAAATCTTAAAAAATTCTATTACGAAAATTTATTGTTACTCAGTTGCTCAACCTTTTTTTTTAAAAGAGAGTAGGAGTAGGAGGGTAGAGTTAGGGCAAGAATAATGGTAAGCTTATCGCTCTCGCTATGCTTTATTTTTAGGAGGGGGTGGGAGGATGGAATCAGTGGCATCACTTACATCAATGTCCTCGAACAGAAATTTTATGAATCGATTGAAAAATCACTTTTATAAAACTGTCCGTATTGGTATTCGAACCCATGCTCTCCGTAACCGGAAACCAACGGCGTCGACCACTCGACAACGCAGCCGGCCAAGTGCTTATATATTATTTTGATTCTTTCAAATAAACGTTAATTGTTCTGATTTTATATCAATAGAGAAGAAATTGTATTATATGCTATGTTTCGATTGTTTTTTTTCTGATTCGGTCCCATGACCTCCGTAACCGAAGCCAACACCGTTGACCACTTAACTACGCAGGTACCACTGACATATACAAAATTATTTTTTTTAAAAAGTATATTTATTTTAAGTATTTCTCTTATCATCCCTGATAGATAGTACAGTGTATATGAGAATTAAAAAAAGATTTACTTTTATATTTTTTTTATGAATAGTTATAATTTTTTGCCATATTCGCGATATATCTAAGAAATATGATCACGCACTTCATTTGAAGAATAACATCAACTTCACCATATTTTGGTACAGCCTGCTACATCGCATAAACAGCGTCTGGTGGTTTTCCAAGACGTCTGATATAAAAAGTGATATGCGAAATTACATCTCTCTTGAAACATCCGTTTCCCAGCAAGCTCCAATTTAAAAACGTCTCTCATTCACAACTGATGTAAGAAGGAGCTGTCTATTTTTTTTATTTAATTTTTATATTAAAAAGCTTACACTTGCTTATTTCAAAATAATGATTTTGAATTTTTATTATATTATGACAATCAGAGAGTACCATATTTTCAGTGTTTTAATAAAATAATGAACATAATGTATATTCAATCCTTAAAATGATGATAGTATAATATCGAAAGTGATAATAGTATAATATGTGGAAAGGAAAAATGACGTAGCCCACACTTATCAAATTTTACAGGAGACACAAAAAACGTTTTTTGATGATTGTAGGCTAAAAGCAAATTATGAAATATACACAATCCAGAAGTGCACAGTGACTAATAAACTCTTTTTTTTCCTGGTTGCAATTTTTACAACCCTATTTTTTCAACCTTAAAAGCTAAATTTAGATATTAATTCGGCATTTCAGCTTCTATCCTTTTGATGGAACGTGTGTCAAGTTGTATACATTGTGGTTATCGAATAAAAGCTGTTTTGGGAAACTTGAGGGTTACGTCTTTTTTCCTTTCCATAATCGAATACTATGAGTACTATTTGAGTTATCTGCGGTAGAGTTGGAGTGATGACTTACAATTTATAACATTAAAACAAGAAAGTCGTAATTATTCTGTAGTATTTTGTAACGAGTGCCTACTATAATATGTGTAAGTAGTTATATATAATATTTTATCGTGTCGATGGTGGTGGTAATTGTAGCAAGCACATAGAATACCTCGAATGAGTGGGTCAACAGCGATCGTCGTGCCACTTACCTTGGACTTACTCGACATCATTCAACGAGGACCGACCGTAGTAAACGCAATACATTTTATTAATACTTCATACTCAATCGACTTGACTTTGTTCCTTGAAATTACAAAATAATTTCAACAGTTACTAAACACAAGAGCAATTATTAGACTCAATTTGACGACTTCGCCAGACACTGTGTTGATTTCAACATCAGTCACTTTTATTTACAAACGTAAAACAAACCATCTTAAAATGTGTGCAAAGAACCGCAACAACGACGCATTTTTAGTACTCAAATTTTGATGTAGACAACCTACATCAAATTTGGAATTTTCGATACTGGTTTATAATTAAAAATTGAGGAACTTGGCATATACAAATAGGGAATGTTAGGCATGATGTAGTCGAAATTTTGGTGTTAAACCCTCAACCCTCTGTTAACTAAAAGTCATACAGCTATCTTGTTAATAGCTTAAATTTAACATGCGGGGTTTGCGGGAAGACATTTTATTACTATTAGTTGAACTTGTTAATTACCATGATTTTAGATACTGATATTACAGTCAAAAATAGTTTGAAAAACAGCATTCCATGACTTAATTATGAAAAAATTAATGAATATTGGTTTCACGACTGCTTCTTGTTTTTTTCCAAATTTTGCAAGCTACAAAGTCATTGTCGTGTTTTATTATTATATTGGAGTTGTTTTTTTTAATCAATTATTTAAAAAGTATTTGAAGCGACGAAGAAAAAGTGCATAAAAAAGTTACAATTTTGCTGAAGAAGTGTAATATATATTGCATATAATGCAACATTAAATGTCATGATTTATTTAGATTTAGGTAATATAGTTATAAAAAACTTAACAGAGGATATTTAAAATTTACGCGTGAACAAAACATAATGTCCACGTGATAATATTTTTATAACAATTTATAACCTTAAATTTTTAATAAGTAATAACATTCAAAAACAAAAATATCTATCTAGCTTATATTCCATCTATCAAAATATAGTATAACACTTGATACCGACAGAATAAACGACGTACGTGTATTAATAATATACTATTGTGATTATAATAACAGCAAATACGTCGATGAAATCAAATAATGTGGACTGTTTTTGTGCAATATTTTCTACAAGAAAAAATCAATGTTATTGTTACAAAGCATCAGTATGCGTGAAGTTGGTCGCCATGTTTCGCTGTTTTTTTTTCCTTCGGTCTAGCTGTTGATCAGCGATCACGAATCACGACTCACGATCCACCAAGCAGAGCGACTCATTTCGCTCAGAATCAATTTCTCAAGAGTTCATTCGCCTTTTCTCTTAGATAAGTAAGCCAAATGCAAGTTAGTTCACCGCGATATTAGCATTATTATGAAAGTTGACTATCTGGCTGAGTGGCGAGAGACGCCGCAAGCTGCCGGTGCCCCCCATTCCATGTCTTTTGAGTTCTGTCTCACCCGACTACTAACAGGGGCTTCTAACGTAAAGAACACAACTGTAAAAAATGTTTTAAGTTATACGGAAAATATGTAACTATTAAATTCACCAACATATTGTATATCCAATTTTTTTGATAACCATTTATTGGTGGCAAAGGTGGACCAATCCAAACCTATATATTTCAACATATCGCACAGACTAAAATTTTGATATTATCATCGAATAGTAAGTTTGTATTTGGGAAAGTGATTTGACTATTTTTAATTTACAAATGAATGCACGAGCTAATTCAGAACCTTCTGAACACTAACGATATAAAAAAAAATCCAATATCAAAGAAAAATGGTTTATATTTTATTATATAAGAAAAGTTTTAATTAATTTATCGTTTTTTCATTATAATTAAAACATTATCTTGTTAATCACAATTGACGTAGTGGTTAGCGTTTTGGATTTCCATGCCAGATCTCACGGATTCGAGTCCCAGTACGAACAGCATTTTTTCTATCGATTTCTGTTCGAAAGCATGGATGTTTTTGATGTCCCTCTCATCATTTTCGATCCATTAACAAGTGGGCGTAACGAGAGCGATTAGTTTACCACTAGTCCTATTCTAGTTTTATCCTTCTATCCCCACTACTCTCTTTGAAAAAAAGAGAGATTGAGCGTCTGAGTAACAAATAATTCTCGTATATTTTTTTTTGTTAGTGATACTTCCACATTGGGAGCGGACATTGATAAAAAAGTCACAATTCTTACACATACTTTTTTATTCGTAATTTGATTCGATATAACGTGATTCGGCAGTGATCACTTTAAAATTAAGTCAACTTTATTCAATCGTTTTAATACGACTATTGTAATGAACACTTCACAACCTCTGGATGTGGTTGTTGTTTGTGCGTAAATATTTTAGAACTATGTCCAGTTAACAGCAAAATAATATCGCCATTCGTTAAAATGTAATAAAATGTGTTAAAGTAATATTTAATATTTTAGTACATATATTGCAAAGGAAAAATATCATTAGTTTAATAATCAAAATTGATTTTTATTTTGACCTTAATACGACCTTGATACTGCTTATTCTAACTGAAAGATTTTCAATAACTGAGAATAAAAAAATTGTCACTAAAAATATTTTTTCAGTTGATAAATGCACTGCGATTTTTTTTTCTACGTATCACAATCGTAGCCATCTTTTGCAATGGTAAAATGTTTCTACGATAAACTTAGTTCGCTCTAGATTGGCGCGAGGTTATTGGCCTACTATTAATTAATACTTAGTCAAAAGATTGTTTTTATACATCTTTAAAAAGAATAACTTTGTCTAGTAAAATTATATTTGTAATGAAACATCTCAATCGAAAAAATAAAGATATTTAAACTTCATAACGTCACGTAAATGAATAAAGAATGCTAATAACTACATCGGAGTAAGTAATCACTTTTAATCATTGTATTTCAATTGTTTATATTATATGGTTATTAACTTTGAGGAAAAAATCTATCTAAAAACCAGCTTGTGTTGTTTACGTTTCAAGATTCAACCCACATAGAAGTGCGGAAAACACTAATAATAATATTACGCACGTTCTACACTTTTGCTGGTCAGTGTTTCATATACCACCTACCGCGACACACATTAATATATGTTACTCACATTACAAACGATAATTCACAGGATTGTATCTCATTATAATGTTGTTTTCGCAAATATTCCATTAAGTAAAAAAAATGTCTTTAACGACTTTAATCAAAATCCGGTTATTCAATTAGAATTAAGTTTTGTTATACAATAATATGAAAACATCAGTGCAAACCATTCTGAAAACCGATAAATATTTTCAGTTTGGGCATTTATAATAATTATATGAAATGTATAATTACATATTACATGTTTGATGGTGTTTTCTTTATGTAGTAATTTGTATAAATTCACAATAATAGTGCAATAGCTAAGCTTAATTTATCAACAATAAGCCTTCCTTGTTTCATTGTTTTATGCATATTATTTTAAAATAAAATCATCGAAAATCTAATATTAATACCCCACTTCAATGATTTTTTAGACTATATTCTATGAATCATGATAATTTAAGTCTGTTAATAAAATAAAAGAAAAAACTGTATTTCGAATAACTAGTAAGAATTATGATAACTATTTATTAATTTTCGTGTTTATACGGTTTTGCAAATCACTTACGTCATTTTGTATTATTATAGAACATTTCTAGTAAACTTATGACCCATTATTCGGTTTTTCTAGTTGTAAAAAATAGCCGTCCCCACTTCCGAGCTGTTTTTTAGTTGTTTGCTTGTGGTCTACCGTAACACTTAGCAAAGCAGTGAATTTCTACGCTCCAAGAGTTCATTCAACCTTTCTCCGATGAATACTTACTAACCGTAGGCACCGTAGCGCGGCGTAGCGCTCAGTCATAACTGCGCGTCACACCATTTCTCCGGCCGCGATTCGCGTTGGCGCTACTATTTTCTTTTCAACAACTTGCTGCTTGCATACATTATCAACAACAAAAGATTTTCAATACGATTTCGTTGCATAACTTCTTTTCATTACAGTATTTTGTAGTTTTACAAAAAAGAATATCTTGAATAAACAAAGAATTTGAATTTTAACAAAAGTACAATATCTCAAAAGGTAAAGGTATTTTTATATTATTACACAAAAAAACGCATTTTAAATTTATTTTTCTTGCGTTCCTATTTATACAATATTTAAAAAAAATGTTATTACCTAAAATAAATTTTAGAAACTACATATAAATTGCAAAAAAAACATATGCTCAATAAAAAAATCTTTGGTTTTCTGTGTTAATCGTGTTTAAATAGAAAATTGGAGTTATATAAAATATTATCAAAGTATAATGAAATTTATATCTAACTTACATTAATAACTGTAAATAACATGTAAAAAAATATAGAAACAGGGGTCAAATCAAACATGAGATGATCGTATGTTTTAAATAGATATAGTAACAATTTTTAAAAAAGATTTATTTGTCATTAGTTCGGTATATTCAAACATTTTTTAAAAAAATACATATGTCCTGTTGAATCTTTTAAAACGGTAAATATCACAGCGACTGTGGGAATTGCAGATCTGTTAAGTGCGCTGACCGGTTATGCAGATAATACCATTCTTCTGGGGGCAGTTATCTGACGATCTTTTGTCACCAAAGTACCGTCGTTTATCGCCAGGTCGCGAATCTGAAAAGAAAGGTAATAAGTAAGTATGATTGTAAGGCTGCTAATCAGTACGAGGTCGGGCAATGAACTCTGTTGCCCACATAAGAAGAGACACCACCTAGATACAGTAAGCAAGGCAATAGAAATGTTCATTGCTTAGTCTATCCCCTCTCCTGTTCATTTTAACTACACATCTCTGCAGCACATGCCAGCCGCGAAACAAATTCAAAGTCAATGCTAAGCTTAACCCATTCTTGACTAAGGCCTAATGTATTTACCGATTCACTCATATCTGAAAGTAAATATTATATATATAATGATATTGAATGCGCATTGATAAAACAAGCAATACTTTTATCATGATGAATTTAATTTAATATTTTTATGTCTTTAAATGTATTTAAAATTAGAAAACGCATAAAATTATATTAAATGGTCAAATAACATATAATGTATGTGTTTAATTGAGAGTAATATTGGAACGTTTTCATGTTTCAAAGTGCGTGTATAAAAATATTATTGTGTTTTAGTACTACATTAGAAAGGCAATAGGACGTAACTCGCGAAGAACAAATTTTACAAAAGGCAGAAAAAACGTTTTTCGATTATTTTAGGCCAAAGCCAAAATATTCGCAACCTTGAAATGCACAACGACTTTTAATGTATATTTTTAAGAAAAACTTTTGGGTAAGATATTTTTTTCTGCTAACAATTTAAGAGACCCATCTTTTTTAAAACATTATTATATTAGATATTAATTCAGTATATATTCACATTGCGGATATCAACAAAAAAAAAACTGTCAGCTACATCACTTTGCCTTTTACCAGTTTATATATACTCTGATAGATACTCTATATTCTTTATAATCCACGAGAACAGTCTAAAAAATAAAATACTATGAATTTATCATCTTTTTTTTACCATGTCCGCTCCCAATGTGAAGCATATGGACTCCTAATGGAGTTTATCTCAACAGACGTGTTTCTACGAGAACTGCTTGTTACTCAGTTGCTCAACCTCTCTTTTTCCAAAGAGAGTAGGGATAGGAGGAGAGGGCTAGGACAGGACTAGTGGTTAGCTAATCGCTCTCGATACGCCCCTTACATAGGATAAGGTGGGAGGGGGGAAATATCTGTAATCAATATCTTACTCAAAATATATTGATTACAGTAGAAAAACAATTTTTCACCTTTTCTTTCGTCCTATTAACAATAAAAAAGTAGAAATAAGGTTATATTTATATAGCGTTTAAGCAGATTATAAAGATTTTCTAATACTGCAAAGCACCTTTTTCGCCACAATAAAATCAAAACATCAAATCATTCAATTTAAAAAAGATACGTGCCAAAATAATTCTTAACCAGTTCTTTTATAACAAAATAATTGATATTTTTACCATTACCAATTTGTTCATTAAACCTGTTTTGTTATTAAGAAAAAACGTAGGCAAAAGCTACCAATCCCATTAAACATTGATTAAAAAAATAAAACATCTTGAACAATAGTTCCACATTTATCTAATATGATCAGGACCGGTTTCTTTAATCCCGAGTATTTTTAACAAATTCAATTTAGAGCAGGTAAATGAAATAAAACTTTTTTTTAAATCGCGTAAGTACGAATTCATGTAACTCGAGGACTGCTAAGCAAAATATCAATTGCTTAATAGCATTTTTAAGACACGCAAATGTTAAAAAAGTTTTTTTTATATAGCAATTAAGATTACGAGATGTTTAGTTAAGAAAATTTTGATTTTAGCAAAATATATGCTTTAACCTGAGGACAACAACGACTGAAAATAACTAATGAAATAGCTTGGTTTTAATTTATAGAAAAAGGTTTTTTTGACATTACTAATCGGTGCCTTTACTACTTACATTATAATATCTTTTTTAAATGACACAAACAAAACTATCAATTACATATACATTTAATATTTAGCACCTTTCAAATAATTAATTTGTTGTGTGTGTATGCGAGTGAGATGCACTGTAAGACTTATTCGCTATTTTTGTCATGACATTATGGAAGATTCACATCGAAATATGTGAATCATTTATTTTGTTGCATAGATAATTTTTTTCGGGAATATCCTCTTTTTATGAATGATTCATTTCTCACATATCTTCGACTAGGCGAAAACTTTCACAAATTATCAGATAGAAGCCAGAAGCTGTCTCGGGGATTGTGTCCACAATAATAATTACGTGTTTGATGTATGTCAGAAGTAAGCAGACAGGTCTTGTCGACATACACTTACTTAATGCGTAACGTGAATTCTCAGTAGTCAGCACTGGGGGAATAGATTTCTATTCCGCGCCCGACTTTGCTTTATCGATAATTGCAATTAATTATTGAATGCTGGACGATTATTGGCTCTGTTATATTAACAGTTTGATGATACCACTGTAATAACATAACACAAAAGAATTTTTACTTACATCAATTATATCTCAATTAACAAGTCATTAATACATATCTATAATTAAAATACCGATTACCTTATATAGATATTCAATTGTATTTTGAAAGTAATGTTAAGTGTAAGACAACATTGTATCCGATTTTTCAAAATTATACTATAGTGTGTTCTATGATATCGACTATGGAAAGGAAAAAGGACGTAACCTACACATAACAAATTATACAGGAGACACAAAAAACGTTTTTTGATGATTTTGGACCAAAGTCAAATTATGAAATATACACAACCTTGAAGTGCACGGAGATTGAAAAACTGTATTTTTATTGAGTCAACCTAATTTCAATTTAATATATTTTTTAAGCCTTTTTTTCTAATCGTAATTTTCACAGACCTTTCTTTTTTGAAATATAAAAGATAAATTTATATATTAATTCGGCATTTTCAGCTTACATCCTTTTGATAGAATGTGTATCAAGTTGAAAAGATTGTGATTATTGAATAAAGCTGTTTTGAAAAATTGTGGGTTACGTCCTTTTTCCTTTCCAAGTCGATATGAAAAATGTGCGTGTTGTGTTTTTTAAGTACATTATTTTTAATGTATTTTAATGAAAATAAACACACTCTTTACCGACGACTGAAATGTACATTTAATTATAGGATTACTAGCATCTTATGAATAATTTACGGAGAAAAAATCTTTTATTTTTATTCTGCTATCGTCGTTTTTTGCAACAAAATAAAACATCAGATAAGTGTTACAGAAACAAACAACACTCAACTTAACGAATTTTCTCTTTTAATAAGCTATAATATACTTGTATTTCATCTCGTGATATTTCTCTGTCAAAATCGGAAAACTAACACACAAGTTGAATGAACTGTTTGGGTGTTTTGCTCATTTATTATTCCGTAAATAAATTTGCCAAACGATCGAAAGTAATAAATTACGCAGATGTTTTTTGTGTGAACACTTTAAATGTTCACATGGTGTAGGTGTAATTTAAAATATATTACCAGCATCCAGAATTGTTTTGTTTACGTTCAAGTTCATCAGATATCAACTTGATATGTGAATGAGAAGAATAGAATGATATATTAGGATTTAAATATTATAGAAAACAGGCTATTGTAGTTTTTAATTTAATACGGACAAGCTTGTTCTCATCTGTAAAATGTTATCAATTAATAATGAATAATATAAAACTTTGTATATTTTAATTAACTTTTAGAGGAGTGAATAGATTTATACAGACCTTATTTTAATTTACTGCCCTTTCTTAACATGAAAATTTTGTGACTTTTACCCAATGAAAATTTGTAATTCATACTTGCTATATATGCTTACAGACAGACACTAATGTGTTGAGTTTTAAGTAATTCCATACTCATTTACAGAAAAATGGCGCCGACGTACATGTACGTCCATACTCTTCTAAAGGTTAATAGACATATGTAGTTACTAAACAAGCCAAATTTACTTGTCCGTGTTTTACTCTTTTCGATGTGTTAACTTATTTTACAGTACTTAAATAAGCCGCCTGTGTGGTCGAGTGGTCAACATCGTTGGCTACCGCTACGGAGGGCACGGGTTCGAATCCTGGTACGGGCAGTTTTATAAATTGATTTTTCTGTTCAAAGGCATGAATGTATGTGATGTCTTGAATTCCCCCTATCCTATGAACGGGGCGTATAGAGAGCGATTAGCTAACCACTAGTCCTGTCCTTGCCCTTTCCTTCTATTCCTACTCTCTTTGGAAAAAGAGAGGTTGAGCAACTGAGTAACAAGCAGTTCTCGTAGAAAAAAGTCTGTTGAGATAAACTCCATTAGGAGTCCATATGCTCCATATTGGGAGCGGACATGGAATAAAAAAAAAAAAAAATATATATAAAATTTAAATCGATAACTTTGTTATTCCATAATTTAAGATTTCGAATGAATTTGCTTGGCAGAATTTCAATATTAAATTTAAATCATTTAAAGTTTGTACATTCACACAATTTTTGTCACTAACGACACGTGTTTCACTTCTTTGAGAAGGATTACCACACGGAAGAAGACATTGCAACATTGTTTACGAATGTCACATTTTGTAACACAAATTATCAATTGAAATTAAAAATGAACTTCCACAAAGTTACCGCTGAATCCACACACAAAATATTATTTTAATTGTTTTAATTACTCAAAATTTTGTTATTAAAAGCGTTTGGTTGCCAAAACGTTAGCCAAAAACTCGCCTTATCTCAGAGGTATTCGCAATGTTCTTGGAAGGAACGATTTTTTATTACTTTTAAACAATCATACGTAATAATTGTTTAGGCAGTCTAATGTAACTTAATAAATTTATTTTATGAAACATTACGCAATAGTCATTAGAAAAATTATTATCTATGATTAAATAATGTTTGGTCTCTCTCCCACCTTTTCCGATCCCTGAATAATTAGGTGTAGTGAGAGCGATTAGTTATCCATTAGTTCTTTCCTAGCCGTATTCTCATATTACTACTACTTTCTCTGAAAAATAGAGGTTGAGCGACTGAGTAAGAAAAATTTATCATGGAAAATTTTCTGTTAAAATACCTTCATTAAGAGGCCATATGCTCCACATTGGGACCAAACATGTATTAAAATAATTGTTCAATCTTAGATTGCAAGAGTTAATATTCTAAAATATACCCATTATGGGTTATTATAGGTTTCATCTATTTTTTTGCTTAAATTCCATGTTTTAAATGTTATACTGAAGCCCTGTAAATAATTTATCTCGGAAATTCCAGCCTGGCTTTAATTTAATCTGAGATTTTTTTTGACATTTAAGGAGACGCTCATTTAACAAGGGGGTCGCGCAAGCCAGCACAGTTTACTCCTGTTTCAGGTGATCTTAAGTAGACATTTTCCGTACAGATGAAATTTTCTTCCAATAAACCATTTGCGTGCGCTTCTCAAAACTCTTTTCATCAATCAAACTTATATTATATGTCACACTTCTCACGTAAAAAATGCGCTATATTGCTGAGTACTTAAGGAAGTATGGTATTTGTGAAAACTTACCTGATTCTTGGAAGTTCTTCTAGAACAGTAGTAAAATCAATGCCAAGACCGACAAGCCGAAGAATTATGTTATAAGAAGGTTATCGCCCGCACTCCGTAGCACACATTCGATATGAAAAATTGAAATCGTTCCACATTCGCTGCAATTGAACGAGTTCGTTGTGTCGTTTGAAAAACGCTACAACATACTCACAGTGCATGCACATTGTGACTTAATACGCTATTTTTCAAATAGCAACTTACGCTCAAACAAATTATACTCATAAGACAAAAAAAACGATGGCCTAGTTCCATAGAACTATAAGTCAAAAAATGTTTTTAGTTATTGTCGCTTGCTGTAGCCCAGTTGGTTAGAGCTTGCTCTACCAATCACGCAGGTCTGGGTTCGATTCCTGGTCAGATCACAGTGAATTTGAGAATTATTCAGTTCAAAGTTGTGATCGAAGACTAGTTGTTTGGGATGTCAATTCACATTATTTCCTCTCCTCCCATCCTTCTGATCCTTTAATAACTGGGTGTAGCAATAGCGATTAGACAACCACTAGTCCTGTTCTAGCCTTATCATTCTTTCCCTACTACTCACTTTGAAAAAAGTGAGGTTGAGCGACTGAGTAACAAGCAGTTCACGTAGAAAAACTTCTGTTGAGATACCTCCATTACGAGGTCATATGCTTTACATTGGGAGCGGACATAGATAAAAATAGAAACGTTATGCTATTGATTTTTTTTAATATTTAAAAATATATTTAGCATTACAGCTAACACTAACGCGCCAAATATTTTTTAATTGACAGACTATACGAGAAAATTAAATTTGACATTGACCTAACCGGGAATCAAACCCAGACCCGCCTGATCGGTTGAGCAACCTCTACCAAACTAGACCACAGCGGGCGATAATTATATTTGAAAACCTCTTTTCTATAGCTACACAAAAGCACAACTCGGAAAAATGCTTGTTTTCTCTCTATGGGCAGATGTTTGTATATGGAAATAAAGAAATATAGAATAAATATATAAAGTTCATATAAATATAGCTCAAAATATTGTTATATGGTATTGTTACCGTTGCCATAAATTTGTATCGAATTGAAATAAATGACTTAATGATTCACTAAAAAGACTAGACAAATAATAATTATCACTTTGTTACTACCCAGTTTAGATGCATTAAAAATATGGTGAGTCATATCTTAAAACTACCAATTTCTAGTTGTTATTTATAAAAAATGTTATTATAGATACACAATTAAATTTTATTAAGAGTCGGGTCCGTAGTGCAGTGATCAATGTTGTTGGCTTCTGTGACGGATCTCACGGATTCCAATCTTGGTACAAACAGTATTTTTTCAATAAATTTATCGATTTTTGTCCAAAATCATAGATGTTCGTGATTTCATAGTATTCTACTCGACCCTTCATATTCTAAAATAACAGGAGAATGATTATCTAACCACTAGTTTTCTCATAGTCTTTTTCCTTTAACCTCTACTCCCTTCGAAAAAAAGAGAGGTTGAGTAACCGAGTAACAAGCCATTTTTGTATAAAAACTTATCTTGGGACACCTTCATTAGGACTTCATTGCACATAAAAAAATACTTTACAATATCGTTTTTAAGTGTTTAACGTTAAAAATTACAAAATGAACTTCCACAAAAGTTAACCGCCATCAACAAATGTTATAATTATGTTTGATAATTTCATTAAAAAAATACTTTTACAATATACGTTTTTAAGTGTTTAAACGTTAAAAATTACGAAGTTGGTAGTGTTATATATTATATCTCAAAAACCAAAAAAAAAATAAGCCTTTTTTACTTTACCATTAAAAATACGTTTACAGAATACAGCAACTTCATTGCATGGAAAATCTTTTTAAAAAATCTGTATTAATCATGTATGTGTAAATTTTAAATTTAAATGATAACTTATTTTATAAAAAAAAATGTCAAAGATATTGTTATTTTTTGTACACGTAATTGAAGTTATGAACAGTTTTCAGTGAGTCCTTAAATAGTAAAAAAAAACATTCGCTTAACCAACGACAATATTTGTTTATAATAATGCATTTAAAACTTTTATTTTCCCGTACATATTAAAATCAATATAGTATGTAACAAAATTTAAAATATTTATTCCAATAATACAATATAAAATAATCTGCTCGGAACGTTACATCATTTTATACTAGTTTTTTTAACGATTGGTGTATTTTCAAAGACGATTTAAAATATTTTACAATAGACATAATCTATTTTGTAACGGATTGACGATTTATCGAGTCAATATTCTACTTGTAATATTCGATTGAAATTCTGTATATAAGTTTAATGAATATTAATAAAATCGGATTTTAAAATTATTCTAACAAAAGTTGAAGATAAGCATTGTGTAGCTATTTTTTTATTTAATTAATATGTGTATCATCAAAATATATTTAGTAGATGTATTGAACATTTAAACTTTATTTTAATAGTTGTAACAGGCACGTCCATATATTGTAAATAGTGAGACGATTTAGTGTTTCTTCATATTATATATTATTATTGTTACTAATAAATCACTACAACTATTGACATATTCTTACAATAATATCCATAAAACTTTCAGCTGACCAAAAGCATTCAAATACCAGAAGCTTATTGTATCAAACAAAGAGAAAGTCCAGAAGTTTTATTATTCCTTGGTTTTGCACTTTCAGCTACCGTTGTAAATTATCTTAAGACTCATAAATTACGGTATGTTGTGTGAGAAAAGAATCTTCAATTTGTTTCACTTGAATAAATTCATTTTGTTTTCCAAAACAGTTCTAAAATATTTCTAAGCTTTCATTTTAGAACAATATCTACTTTCTTTCAGGCGAGCAGGTACTTTATTTTTATGTTTAAAGAACAGTTATGTCAGCTGGTCTACAAAAAGATTGCAGGATGTAACTGTTCCTTGGTTTGGGATATAATTATTTCCTGCCCAGTGTAGTTTTTCTACGACGTTTACAGCTAGGCAACCCTTTTTTCCATTGTAAAAATTACGCAACCCACCCAATAAATTATTACGGTAAACTTTAAAACAGATCGTTTTAGTGCCTATTGAAACCTTTATACCATCTCGTAAAACAGTATTTTTATTTACTTTAATACTTTCACTGAAGATAATATTGTGTTAGGCTACTTGCCACATGTTATATTATGTCGCGTGCACTCGTTTGATGAAACAATTTTACCTGATAGTTAAAAAAACTTATTTATAGGTATTATAACACTATCTGACTTCATCCACTCAACAAAATTGTAATGTTTTATTATCAAAAGAAAGAAAAGTATATAATTTTCTCATTTTTTTCCTCAGTTTTTCAATTTAATTGATGTGTGGTTTATTTATTCATTTATTTTTAAATTTGCTACATTACTTAACGAATATCTACCCAATCAATGCTTGTGATACGTTTTATAATGTTAATTGTGTGACCTTGTAATGAAATGGTCTAATATAACTACAATCATTATTTTCAATTTCAATTAATTTACTCATTAATCATTAATCATCAATTAATCTTATTAATCTAGGTAAATACAGTAATTCTTTATTAAAAATGTGCTGCAGGGGCTTTTTATAATCGGTTGATTGTATAATTTCTGAATCCAGATTGTTTCATATAGCTATCTTTAAAATAAAAATACCATTGCAAAGCTGTAAGCATGTTTCTTAGAATAAAATTGTACCGTGGTACTTTCCCGAGAAATTGTAAAAGTCTATAATATTTGTAATCAGTAACTGTGGGTCTTAACTAAGAATCATCACTGTGATTCACCAGATATTCTTCTCGAAACCGATAACAACTAATGCCTTTCTAACCATGGCCGATGACAATCTACTTTCTCGAATTACTTTTAAAAAAGTGCACACTATTATTATTGTCTACGAAACATATGAATAGGTTCTCTGTGTGCTCATAAATCTCATTATTACAAATTTATTCGAAGAACAACATGTTATTCTTTCGTTAGTAAAATTGATTTGTAAGCATGAGTTCTGAAGTCTGATGTATTCGTAGATTCAATCATAGAATTGTTTACTCTATTTAATACGCCACAAAGTTCATGGTTGTATATTATATAATATTTTGGTATTTTAGAAAAAAAGTGTCTTATGAGACATTCACAAGCAAAAAGAGACTTGTAAAATAAAACAAATCGTTTTTAAGATTGAGTTTTCTATTCTGAACTAATTAAACATTTTTATTTCAAACAAAATATAAATAAATATGCATCGCGGAATCGAAATCGTAAAAAACTGAAATCTACAAAATTACGTTCATCGTATCGAATCTGTACGTCAACACAATTATTTTCGTCGCAATAGAGTAAAACAAAGAATCAAAAGTCTCTGCAATAAAAAAACGCCCGATGAGAACAATCTCGAGTATCTGCAGATTCGGCGATAGGCAAAAAAACCTTTCGATTACATCAAGCTAAATGGAATGCCAAGTTTAAAAGTGAATGAACCTCCGAACAAAGAATTCTCTACGATACTTCTACCTCTAGCTTGGCCTCTTAATAATAGCAGAGGTTCGCTCTTAGAGAAGATTGTGTCATCAAGATTGAAAACTATAGTCTTTTTTTAACAAAAAACCGGAAAATTTTACATTAAAAAAGTAGAACCAAATAATCTTATACATAAAAATGAATATTTGTTTGTTCGTTCTCTATGGGCTACCAAACCGCTGATCCGATTGCAATAAAACTTTGACAGATTCTTTGCTTTGCTTGCACTTTTGAAAATTTTATGGCATAGTAAAATTAGCTTACAGTAGGTATTATATATAAAAATCAATGTTTGTATGTCTACCATACAGTTCATTTTGACAACGTATGCTTGCACTTGCGCGAAAGTTATATTACAATTAACGATGAATATGAATCTTTTTAAATACATTTATTATTGATAATTCTGGTCTTAATTACTTTTTTACTGTATGTGAAGAAATATAAATATTACATATATTTATGGAAGAGAGCTGAAATAAATACTATTTTTAATGGAGGTATTTTTAAAAACCATATAACAAATATCGATGAAAACGGATTAGTTAGATCTGCAAAAAGTTTTTGTTTTCTCATTTAAATTTCAATAAAAAAAAAATTGTAATGATACATTTTCATCAAAAGAATTAAGAATAATTATCCAGAATATTTCGTATCTTGTATTGGTGTTATATGAAGGGATATATCGATTATTTTTCAATTTAAATTTTACAGCCGTTTTTGAAACAATAAACCACATATGATTGTTTCACGACATGGCCGTTTGTATGAGGCCCACTCTGACTTATTCAAAATTAAATTCTACTCTTTTTATTTTGCTAGCTCTGAAATTATTTTCAATTTACGAGTCATCATAATACAAGTGATCACATTAGACAATTTAAATTCAATAAAATCATGGTTTTCTTTAGTTTTATTAATAATATTTTTACCAATGTAAGTTTTCAGTGTAGAACTCAGCTTAACCGAAGCTTATTCTCCAAGAAACAAGAAAGTCTTATTCAGCTCTGGGCTACCAATACGCTAGCAAGGGGGTCGCTTAATCTCAAAGCAATTCTCGGTGTTGTGGGGAAAGAGTGAATTTTTTTATCACTCCTATACAATTGTATGCAATACTTACATAAGAAAACGATTATTACTTAATACACTCACGATATGTAAGAATATGCAATTTGCCTTGAAATTATCAATCTAAATGGCTAAAAATGTACTACTGTGTATACTGAAGCTGCCGTAGATAATATATAAGTCAGGAATTGCAGTTATATACTTATTTGATCTGAGAATATTGCTTTCTTTTAAATTCGACAAGGGGCTCGCTGGCTTGATAAAATTTAACAAGGAGCTCGCGCGGTTCAAACCCGTGTCCTCTGTAACCAGAAACCAACGACGAAGACCCCTTGACCACGCAGCTGGCCATGTCCTTTTACATTATGTCTTATTTTTCAAATAAATGTCAATTGGTCTGATTTTATATCAATAAAGAGGAAATAGTGTATCGCATTAAATTATTTATTGATTTAGCATTTACTTGGTAGAACTCCATTTTAATAGGGTAAAATATCAAGGTATTTCAGTTCTACAGTTTTTAAAAAGTTAAAGGTTGATAGCTATTTCGGCTTACGCCATCGTCAGAACTATCTAGTTCTGACGATGGCGTAAGCCGAAATAGCTATCAACCTTTAACTTTTTAAAAACTGTAGAACTGAAATACCTTGATATTTTACCCTATTATCGCATTAAATTTTATGTTTTCATTGTTTTTTAGCAGTCGGCAATAATATGTTTATTTTGCGTGGATCAAACAATTGTTGAATTTATGACTTCAATATGATATAATAATAGGACTCCTACGCAATGATAACAAAAAAAAAAAACATATTTTTAGAGTTGCGCTGTGGGATGTTGGTATATTTTTTCATCATGCCCATCCATACTCAACGGCGATCATAATAATTAATATGGCAAAGATAAAAAAACAATTAATTTATAAAATAATATTTTCTATTTTTTCGAAGATACGTTTTAATTGAATGATGATTATTATATATTTTGCAAACATAAGAATATTAAAAATTCTGATAAATTGAATAAACTAGATTTTTTTTTAAATTAAGTTAAGTATGTGATAAGTGATATCGTCTTACAAAACAAAATGTAGATTTTGCAAAAATAGACTTAAATATATATCGACTGTGGAAAGAAAAAAGGACGTAACTCACATATAACAAATTTTACAGGAGGCACAATATTGTAAGTATGTACGTTTTTTGATGATTTTGGGCCAAATGAAAATTATTAAATAAACACAACCTTAAAGTGCGTGGAGAAGGATAAACTAGTTTTTAATTGACTTTATCTGATATTAGTTTAATATATTTTTAACCATTTTTCCTGATCGCAATTTCCACAGGCCCTTCTTTTTTCAAACTTTGCAGCTACATTTAGATACTTTAGGTGTACACGTTGTGATTATCGAAAAAAGCTTTTTTGAAAAAACTGTGGGTTACATCCTTTTTCCTTTCTACAGTCAACATATGTAACGGTAAGTTGGTACAGCGGTACCGGATGCCAATATTAGTATATCATATTTCTGTGTACAAAAAAAAAGAGTTAAGTTTTAAAAAGTAAAAAATGAGTTAAATATGATATAGTTACGACAATATATATATGCCTATAGAAGCAAGAAGACCAGTCAAATCAGCGTTGCTGAATAAGTAAATTTCACGTTGAAATATAACACTTTATACTTAAGTTCATATAAATGCAAATCTTGTTTTGTCTCCCCTGTCACGATTTAAGTCTTAATTATTTACTGTTTCGCCCACAAATTTACCAAATTGCATAATACCAGTACACAAATATCATATATATTCAAATCATAAGCATAAAAGCTGATTTTCAATTTCAATTAAAATCTACTTATAAATGCTGATGAGTCGGTCATCAATTTTGATCGTACCTTTGTACAGACGAGTCCTGCTACAGAAAATGCTTTTTTAGATTGACAAAGTGCTATTTTATAACTTTACCAATTTGTATTGTCAAAACCAGCGGTTGGCTGCCAATACGATAACAAGAGGCTCGCTTAGTCTCAAAGCAATTCTCGTTGTTCTGTGGAAGGAATGATTTTTTATCACTTCTATGCAATTATATACAATACTTAAATAAGCAATCGATTGTTACTTAATACACTTATTATATGCAACAATATGTAATTCACCGTAAACTTATCAACCTAAATGGCTGCAAATGTACTACTGCTTAAACTGAAGCTGTCGTAGGTAGATAATGTGTAAATCAGAAATATAAACTAATTTGATGTGAAAATATTGTTTTATTTTAAATTTACAAGGAGATCGCCGGACATACTAAAAAAATAACAAGGGGCTCGCGCAAGCCCTTCCGAGCCACCTGCATTGTGAATATTGTGATTCAAATTTCCAAAATACCTTTAATACAATCGTGTGTGATAGAATTAAAATATTCTTTTTCCTTTATACTGTTCGCAATACTGTTGCTCATAATATAATATTCATTGAAATTTGTGAATGGCCACGAGGACGTCAAAGACCCAGTAGGTAGGGTAAGCGAGAAACCTTTAACATAAAACTATCTTGTCATATTTTTGTTGCAGGTTTTATCGTTTCAAATATGGTATATTTTCTATTCGTGTTAGCAATATAATATATTTATTGGAATACAATGTTAGTGCCGGTTCCATTTGTTTAGATTTGATAGTTCATTTATGATTTAAATTGACTGGCTATACATATAATTTAACAATTACTGTTTCGGCTCAGCTGTTTTAATTTATTCTTAATGTAGTAGTAATCTAAAATTAAAAGTATTTATAATAACTGAACACATAATATATGACCACACTATCAACAAAATTATTACTAAAAGCTCATTACCACTCTAAATTAGACTCTAACGATTATGCATTATATTATAACCATGTTATACTTAAGAACTCTGTGGGAAAGAAGTGGTTTTTCCGATAATAGAACGATTATCGCTTTATAATGCGTGTTATTCCCAACATGTTTGACTTCACCGTTAGCTCATAAAATTTAAGATATTTCGTTCGGTGGTATTAGGTGACAACAAAATTTATGTAGGATTATAAAAAAAACTTAAATATGAATTTAAAATGAAATAAAATGGATTTTCACAAAGTAACGCCGAAACTAACAATGAATATATTTAACTATTTTTTTCTTAGAGACTTATACGTACGTACGGTTTATACAACCATCATTTTAATTTATACAGGAATAATATACACATATATATTTTTATCATGTCCGCTCCCAATGTGGGGCATATGGACTCTTAATAGAGTTTCTATGATAACTGCTTGTTACTCAGTTGCTCAACGTCTCTTTTTCCAAAGAGAGTAAGAATATAAGGATAGGGCTAGGACAGGACTAGTCGTTAGCAATGTTCCCGCTAAGGTGTGCGCCTGTGCGCGCACACATTTCCCAAAATGTGCCCGCACACATTTTTTCATGTCCGCACACGGCTGCACACAGAAATATTGTAAAAATAAGTTTGTTACACCAAATTTTTATATTTGCGCACATTTTTTATTTTGCTGAAAATTGCAGTAATCGCTCTCCCATTCATATGATAGGATGGTTGGGAGGGTGAATTCAAGACATCACATACATCCATGCCTTTGAATAGAAATTCATAAATCGATTTAAAAATCAATTTATAAAACTGTCCGTACTGGGATTCGAGCCCGTGAACTCCGTAACCGAAGCCCGTTGGCTCGTCACGTTGACCACTCGACCACACATGCGACGTAGTAATATAGTTTCGAACCCTGATATAGAAAATATAGAAATTATATAAATATGAATAAAATTTTAACTTTAGGTCACATAGTTCATTTTATATTGTATGTTCAAAAAAGTTCGTACAATCTATAAAATTCTGCAAAAAATATTTGTTGAATTCAAAGAATTTTATTTTCCATGTTTATTGAATAACTTCATTATACGACATTACAAAAAATCATACTAGCAGTATGTTTAGTTGTTAATAAAACTATTTATTATGATTATCTATTTATATCAGTTATCAAACTTAATTGTTAGTAAATTTGAATCGTTTAAATAATGTACACTCCCACAGATTTTGTCACTAACGACCCATCTTCTCATCATCATTTTGGCATCTTCAGGCATTCAAGCGCACGGAACTCGGGTCGTTAGTGACAAAATCTGTGGGAGTGTACATAATTTGAACGATTCAAATTTAATATTGAAATTCCACCAAGCAGTGGAATTTCAATATTAAATCGAAATCTAAAATTAATTGTTAGTGTTTTCATAGCATGAATAATATGTATCATGCAACGATTTCGGTATGACTTTGTATTTCATATTGTTTGAAAAATAATTTTATTTACTTACCGTAAGTTGACATATTGTAAGTGATAAAAATATAGGTGAATTGACTATGAAAGACGGTAATTATTATTGCTATTGTTGTGGCAAGCCATGTTTATTTGCAGGTCAATTCACAAACACCGACGCTGACTACCAGAAAGGTTCTTATGAGCTAGATCAAAGTATAGGTTTTACCGTTATTCGGTGCGTCAGAATGAAGAGTGTGTTCTTTATTGAAAGGTCCGCATTAAAAAAATGTTTACCTGAGCCTCGATACAGGTAGCCTACAATATCATTTCACTTTCGGGTGAAAAAAGTGAAGTACATTTTTAATATAAAATCAAATTAGATAGCATTGTTATTCCACTGATGTACCGTTTTAAATAATATAAATACAATACTGCAATAGCGAGATTCAAATCAAATGGTTTTTATCAGTCAATTATTTTGTGATTTTGAATTGAATGTATTTGTGGTAATGAACTTACCACGGCCTTACCGCGTTATATGTGCGTTTTTTTTGTTTTCATTATACAATAACATATTATGATCAACTAAAATTATATATATCTAAGATTTTTTTAACACGATTTAAAGAACAATGAAACCTTACTTTTTAAAAATCTATAAAATAAATTGTATTGTTTTCAACGGATCGAAAAATATTCATACAGTAAAATTATAATTACGATATGATTGAAGATTTTTTTGTTTATTTTATTACAAATGATAAAAACTATTAATTATTTTTGTTTATTAATTGACATCAAAATTTTAGTAACCAAAACCAAAACTAAAATTATCGATTAAAATAATCAATTCCATGGTATAAGTGTTGACATTGATCAGGGTGCATAGTGCAAGCACAAGTGCACGGCCATGGGCTTTTGGAGGGCGCTACCACGAGGAAGTGTCTTGAAGACGTAACGGAGAGTCGTAACAGACGTAACGCCGCTTCTGCCGAGCCAAGTTCGTTCACCTAACCTCATTGAGAGTGTCGATCGACCGCCCGCCCTCAGTGTGTGATCTTCCGCCGTCGAGGAAGGAACTGCTACGCTCTCGCAGAACCAGTTTTTCTTCTCGCCCGTGAACGATTCGTGATTTATTCTACGCTCAGTTAACGAGATGCGGTTCGAGCTGCAGTGTCGTCGCTTGTTGCCGGAAGAACGGACAGATAGCGAGCTGCCAGTGCAGTCATTGAACTTGTACCGTGTTATGCGGGCGCAGTGAATGTGGAATCCTGCAGTCACAGTCAACTCAACAATTTCTTAAATAATACGTCAGTTTTGCGACAAACGTGAATATTAAGCAAATTAATATTTAATAAGTGATTCACAGTGTTTCGTGGTCAGCTGATAATAACAACTTCGAGTGGTTATTGTGAATTAAACTGTACACTAACGTTTATTGACGAAGTGCAAAATAATATTGACAGTGGAATTTTTGACATATCTATGTTATGGTGACGTGAAAAATGTGTTTTATAACCTTTACATTATTGTGATGTTCACATATTATTTGGATTTACATCATCAATTCATCCGCTTCTGAGACTTCATTCTTACACAGAGTTGGTAAGTTACTTTTCTTTTGAATATTTGTTTTATTTATCAAAACATTAAACTGGCGCAATAGCGCTGTATTGTTAAAGGGGTAATTTGGGAAAAGAGAAACAACAGCACGGTTAAGCGAGAAACCCGAAATTGTCAAATAAATAATTATAATATTCATTACGGTATATAAAAAAACAGATATACTGTCATTACAAAAAACTAACGAATTGAATAACAATGCAATCATTTAACGTGTTCATCAATCATACACTAATTTAAGCCAAACCAGAATATATAAATCTGTTTACGTCTGTGCAACTGCCTTTTGACAAATAATATGTATTTGAATATTCAACATCGTATTAAAAATTAAGTCGCAATAAGTATGCTCTGCTGTCAGGTGATTTAGAATGGAACATCTTCGGGAAGCAAAGTTGGAGATGTATTTTTGGCAATGACACTGAGCCGGAGTGATATAATAATATTTTGGGGCCGTCAAACTCTCCGAAAGTCGGTCGTTGAACTGCGCATGGAGTGGCAACTCCCGCCTCTCCGTGTCTAGCGAACTTCATCACTATTCACATTGCATTAAAGATACGATTCGCTTGGAATACTTTTCATTTTTTATGAGAAGCGATTTGGCAAACTTCGTCTTCGGTCGTGCTCCTGTCAGAAGTGGGAGGCGGGAGATGATAGAATTTATAATTGTCCTATACGCAATACTAGTTTAATAACAAATAAATTAATTTAACTTATTCAATGCATTTATTTTATATTCCTCTATGACTTTATTTCTCGTATTAATTACCTTCCCCTTAATTTATAAATATGTTTCAGCTTGAATATTGGACTGTCCTAAAATATGAAATAGATAGCCTTTAATATTTTACTGTACTCCGCGGTGGCAATAAACAAATAGGAGGCCTCAGGAGCAGTAAAATTCGGAGGACTTCTTTTTCTGATAACAAAAAAACGTCAAAAAATTCTAAATAAAATATGGTTTATATTATTTAAGCTATTTTTGAAGCCCTTACGATTCGGAGGCCCCAAGCTCGCGTCTCATTTGTTTATAGGATAATTCATCACTGACTGTAGTAATTCCCGATAAAAAAATATTTAATTCTCGTTCTGTATTATTGTAAATAAATTATCAATACATTCAGTAGTTCGATATTTTTTTAATATTTTTCAAACCCGTTCGAATTTTGTTTTGTCTCGTTTTGTATTTTTATAAATTTTACAAAATCCAATAAAATAATAAAAACAAATAATTTTGCCAAGTTCTAAAGAAAAATACCAACGACATTTTAAAATTACAACCAAATTTATGCGTCATATTTCAGACCTGCAATGACCTACGTTAATCACTGAAATACACAAAATTATCTTTACAACAATCTATCAGATTTATTTTAATATATGTAATGTTCACCTTCCGAACATTTCATTTTTACCATACTTGGATTTTGAGCGTGTATAAGTACAATATATATTTAAGTATATTTGGTAAAAAAATATTAAATGATTTTAATCATATTCATATCGTTTATATATTGACTGTGGAAAGGAAAAAGGACGTAACCTACTCTTAGCAAATTTTACAGGAGGCACATAAAACGTGTTTTTGGGCATATGCAAATTATGAAATAAACACAACTTTGAAATGCACGGAGACTTCCAAACTGGTGTTTATTTGACATAATCTAATATTAATTTAAGAAATTGTCTAGGAAAACGCCTTTTTTCTTAGTTTCAATTTTCACACCCCCATCTTTTTTCAAAGCCACATTTAGACAATAATTTGGCATTTGCAGCTTACATCCTTTTGATAGAACGTGTATCAAGCTGGATACATTGCGATTATCTAAAAAAAACTGTAGGTTGGGTCCTTTTCCTTTTCACAGGCGATATGAATTCATTACAACATTATTTTATTTTAAAGATATATTAAAAATGAAAATACGTATTACTTAATTGATGTAGATGATCCCACCGCACCGTTTGCAATTATATTTAAAAGCGAAGTCATAAATAATTAATTATTCCTATTAATGCTGACTAGCGTGCATAGATTATTATTGTTCGACAAACCAGCTACGCCAAAGTCATGGTCAATTATTATTGTTATGTGCAAAACGTTGAACTCCGAATACGAATCGTTTTCCATTCTCGTTTCGAAATTATATGTTACATCTGCGAACGGGTTTATGCGAGAGAATATCTTGCCACCACAAACAGTCACAGTAATTACTTATCAATAATCAATAGCATTTCGGATATTTTATAACTCTTTTTATACTATACCATGACATCAGTTGTCTTACAGTAGACAAAGAAAAGTCACAGGTGTCTCTATAAATGCATATTATAAGATTATTGTTGTTAAAAAAAATACATTATTTAAATGTCTAAAACTATTTAATACATTATACAGTCGGTATGATGAAACACGATTTGTTAGTTCTATTAACACTACCGTTCTGACGATGGCGAAATAGCAATGAACTAATAAATATAAAAACTGTAGAACCAAATACGTTGCTATTTTTACCCTATTATAATGGATTTCTACAAATTCAATCAACGATTTGTTGTGTTATTTAATATACTTATTATGTTTATCACAGAATGGATTTTTTAAAATAGATTATATTATATCTATAGATTACATTAATTTCTCAATCAAAAAATTCAATATTTAAAATAAATTATCAATTCTATATTCCACATTCAAGTTCCATTTTTTGTATTTTTAACCCCGTTCGAGTTGACTTCAATAATTCGAATATACACTAATTTTAACGTTGTAGGATATTATGTTTTTATCTGTTTTTAAAGTGGACATTTATTTCATTCAACCAATCCATCCATTACCGGTTAAACAATTGTCATTAAACCGAATTAAAATGTGTAGCATTATTTTTTTACATCAATTATGTTGTATGAGTATTGAAAATAATGTAACCGCTAATCAAAAATTGATACAACAAAAAATTCGATTTTTTATGTCAAGCTATATCTATTTGCTATTAACATTCTAACTACTAACACAGTCATCAATAGTGACTAACATTCACAAATGCATGATATTGTTAACCTACAAACCTTTCTTACAATTCATTAGTAATCTAGCCAATATACACATTACCGGGAATTATTTGTATGATACTTCTATGGTATTGAATCTAATTATTTTTAAATTCGTCGCTCGTTATACGAAGACCGGCCATATGGATTGGGCCGCGTCAGAGATTCGATGTGAGATGTGAGGACCAGTTTATCAAAAGCAACGGTTCTTTTTCCATCGACATCGCAAGGTATTTTTGTGGTTTTGTCTGTAGACATAACACGCGACCGGCAACTAGCTCACTCTAACTCAATCGATATGTTTGGTAAAGATATTTTATATTATTTGAGCCGTATGTACACAGGCCGGAAACTAAAATTTTCAAAGCGTTTATGTTTATACGTTTAATGTTTTTTTTAACCAAAAGTGTCTCTTCCATAATCACAGTTACGGTAGTTATATTTAAATACTATACAAATTATTGAAACTGCACACCAGCACAAGTAATCTAACACAAAACAATAATATTTACGAAAGAAGACAATTGGATATTTAACCAGTGGAACAACGTAGATATACATATTAATGTAAATTTTGTATTGCATCACTTGGGTGAGTTTTTAATGTTTCTTCGTTAAACTCTCACATTGATTTTTATATGAAAAATCGTAATCCAAATAATAATATAAATAGTAATTTTATCTCTATTTGCCTATGTCAATATTTTACAAACGAATACAGATTGCAGATTTAATGATCGTATATATGAACTGAAGAATAAACTCCAAATAGTCTTTTGATTTCAGTCTACTTAATTGTGTTTATTTTTAATTCCCGCTCATTTTTTTAAATTCTATTGTTTTCTTATGATCTTCATAAAAAATAATATTTCCCCATCAATTGTTACGGTGCGTTATTGCTCACTCTTCGTAGGAATTATTTTCAATAAAAGCCTCAGCATGAGACTTCAGTAAGAGGAGTAACTTTTGTATCACTTGTTCCTCTCTTAGTCTGAAAGAGGAACAGTTTTCTTCTCTTTTCTTCACTCCACTTCTTCTCAGTTCTGGCTTTGCTCGTTTTTGGTGGTCAAAGGCCGATGAACTCGTTCAGTTTGCTGTACCACCAACACTTTCACACCCGAATATATGTATATAACATATATACATCAATTACCAATAATTGCATTTAATGAAAATAATTAAAATTAGAATTTATATTTATTAAATATTTGATCAACACTGGCTTTGTCAAAGCTTTTCTACAAATTGATATTTTTATTTAAAATAATTATATTTTTTTTCTCTTGTTCATGTTTATAATCCATCCAATAAATATTTATACTCCGACACTTCTAGTCAATAACTTCTTTCTTTTCTACATATGCATCCTAAGGTTTGTTTTTACACGTTTATAATATATATATACGGTGTGTTTTCATAGTTATTCTGAATATTTAATATGAAAATATTAAATACACAAACACAAATAAATAACTTTTAATTTTATATTGTTGTAACTTGTACATCAAATAAGTTGAGATGTAGTTTTTAACCATCATATAATACAGTATAAATCTAATAAAGTAATTTCTGAATGTTCCTCATTCTTAAGTTCTCAATATTAGATTAAAATACAGTAAGTGAAGCATATAGTCTATATTTGATATACCTACGTGTGTGTACAAACAATTTATAAATATTTATTTGACCATGCGTATTTTTTAAATCGTGCAAATAAAGCTCGACACAAACAATAAGTTGATTTTTTTTTTTCATTTTTCAAATATTCCCGTTAAATTTAATGTTTCGTTTTTCAATAGAAAATATAAAAATCTTCACAGTCAGTTTGTATTACAAAGCTGCAGGCACCATTGGTTTTTTTTCGGGGCGGATTTGTTTACCGTTAGGTCCGACCGTACAAAAAATGGCCTGATATTAATGTCCATACACACACACTCTATTCTTCACTATTGTCTATTTGGGATTTTATATATGTATGTCTATTTTTATACAGCGCTGTTGTTGAAATCACGCTATTTGAAGAAAATTGTATTTTTTATATGAGAATAAAATACGTCTTATAATAGAAAAGCAGTAGAATAATTGTAATTCTATAAATCAAGACTTTAAATTATTATATTATATAGCGTATTTGTTTTAACATTAAATAAATCAAGAGCATTCGTACATACAATATCCAGGCGAATTAAAAATGTTTAGCGTAATTATATAGCAAAGGAATAAATAAAAAAACGCCATGTGCATTTTTAAGTTACATCTCACAAATACCACCCTTTTCATTTGAATGATTTTAAGAGCGCATATTTAAACCTTACAAAAAAAATCTGATCCGATCGAATTTCCTATCAATTATTTATTATTTGATATTTACCATACGTCTTTGTAGCATATAAAATATTACACCTTGAAATCTATTAATAGCATTAGGCAGATGCATCTTAGGCATCAATCTATTATTTTGTACACAATCATCACAAAAAGTAGCGGCAATTTAACCAGGTGATGCAACATCACTTTGAGACAGATGTTTTAATCCTTCTTCCGATAGATCACCGTTATATTTTTTTCTCCAAAAGCATCTGTAATTATATGAAACGATAATGTGTACTGTATTAAATTTATTTGTAACAGGGTAAGTGCATTTATTATTCCAAATACAGCGCAACCCAAGCACTACATGAATTTTAATTTGTAATTAAATGATTGATAGAATCATTCAACACTATATTGGAATTAAAAATATATTTTTGTTTTACAAATTCTACGATACATTTACTCACGTTAACGTTAAAAATGTGGACACAAAAAAGTATTATTGTGTATCCATTCTCATTATGCATATTTTATCACAAAATACTGGTATTTTTTATTCTGTATGTACAATTAATTAAAAAAATAAGGAATCAATTTCCTTTTCTAAATCATATATTATATACTAAATGATAGCGAATACCGACGCAAATACAAACTAGTTACTTGATTTTTCCGTTATACTATTAGAATTGAATGAGTAGGTAGAACCTTCTGTTACGTACAGCAGATTCTAAGTAGTAGAGTATGTTAAAGTGAATAAAACAAACATTTTTCTTGAACAAGGAAAGAACTTAAATCTAACGGTAAACATGCCTACTCTTCCTGCAATTTATTTCTAGCCACCTGTATGACAATCATAGCACACAAGTAAGTGCTGAATTGCTTAAAATAAATATGGCTGAAAGATTTTTTTTATATTTTGAAAGATATATAATTCAATCGAAATTTAGAACATTTTTATATCTCACATTAAATTTAGCAAAAGCATTGAATACATTTATGAAATGCTTCATATCAAAATGACTGGATTATTAAGACTGGTAAATAAAGTTATTTACCTTTTTCAGCCTTTTTAGATATTAAAACAATTTATTTAAGCTTAGAATTAAATGAACGGTCGTTTAAATGATTTTCACTTATAATGTAGCTCCCTATAGAACTCTGTTTGGCTACAATATTTTATTTTTAAATTAAAATAGAATATTATATGCAAGGATTGTGATAACAAATTTCAACAAAATCAAAAATCAAGTTCACTTGTACCAGTGAAAACCATCCAATCCACAAGTGCAATTATTTTTAACGCATTAAATTATAGTTAGTTGCTTATTTATGTTTAAAATAATAATTATTTAAACTTTCTTAGGAATTCTTTTTTTAGAATTGTTACAGAATTACTATCGGAGTATGTTTAAATATTAAGGAATGGCACCTGAGCGCCATCGAGCACCTGACAAATAGGTAACACTGGGCGAATCGCACCGCCTCTAGCTTGTTCGTGCCTATTGTGCGTGAAGGCGAAGCGATTCCGCGTCTTTCTATTCACTATTCAGTATTGCGACCGCGCTGGATTTGAACGAGGCCGCCTGCCAAGAAGACAGGGATGCCAATGCACCTTTGCCAATATATAATAATTATACATGTATACTTCTATTAGAATTTTTATGAACGATTCACATTCTGTCATAACCCATTTTTTCCGGTGTTCCAATGTTGGAAAATTTAGCTGTTTTGTTCTCATTCTAATATATTGTACAATATATAATATTAAGATTGACCCAGTCAACATTTATAAAGCGTCAACAAATTATGGTGTAGTATTTTTACAGGTTTTACATTTTTCATTTCTTTCAGTATTTTTACAAGTTCAAGCAATCTGTTAACAGGCCACATAAATAAAAAAAAAACATTTAAAATGGGTTAATATCTTCAAAGTCTTGAATCAAGTGAAAAACTATGAATAATATGAAATTTTGTTTAATCGAATAAATATAAATAAGAATTTAAGATAAAGTAACGGTTGACAACAACAAAAAAGGTTAATAAAAAATTGCTACATTAAATAAAAAATAATGCATACTCTGCGGAAAAAGTGAAATTACAGTTAAACATGATATTTATTTTTTACATAAAACGAAGATTATAAAAAAACCAAGGCCATTAAAATCTATCAATATATTATACGTTGGGTAAATGTTTTTTTGTATTGCAATATAACAAAGACAAAATCGTTAGAAATGTTTATTATATTATGGCCCAGTGAACAATAGCATTAAAAAATCGCCAGCCCTGTCCAAATAAGCCCGCACGTCGGTGTAAGTCGGAGCCTGAAGCTCGGTTGGCCTACCTCGGGTTCGATTTACCGTTAGGCCCGAGACGAAGAAGACAGTAGAGCGAGCTGACGCACTGCCCCTCTCCTTTCTTCGAATGCCGAGAATGTTCTAAGATCGCTTCCGTACAACAATAAAAAACAATATTGTTTTAATTAATTGGTTTCATATTTAATGAATATAACATTTTAATAACCATACTTGAACGCGAACGTTGAAACGATGAATGTTCTTAGCTGTATATTTAGTTCGTCTTAAAAAAAACTTTGAAAATATGCCACCAAATAATTTGTAAAAAAAGATTTATTCACTCAAAAAACGAAAATTCAATTCTCCTAGTGTTAATTATGTTATCTCAAAAATAGATATTAATTTAATATATTATTTACTAAAAACAAGTAAATAATAATTTACCCATGTACGATATTTTGTCAAATAATAATCCTATTCATTTGTAGCTGAAAACATCTGCCGTTCAAGACACACTTGCAATTTCGAGTTGAAAGCAAATATTTTAGTCGGAAGAAACGGCTTAAAAAGTTTTTTCATCTTAACAAATAACATACATACATACTTTCGAGTGTTTTCTTTTATTTCGTTGTGCTGGACTTTCATGATGGATCTTGGCATACAAATACTTATAACAATCAATTTTCGGTTCCATAAAGTGTCAAATACCGACAACACACTACAATGACGAACGGTTAAAAATGTCAAATGATATATTTTCTCGTGAAAAGAATCCAAAAGGGCATCTTTTCAATATATACACTAAAATGGCCGAACGGAAGTTTCAAATAACCACTGGAGCTAATCGCTATCACAAAACAAAATATTCCTGGAAACATGTCACTGTGAATAACAAATAATATAACTGCTATTTTGAGGGCTTTTAATAATTCCACAAGTAATATTTTTTAATAAGATAATGTTTAATTTGTATTCAACTTAAGAATTGTTACACATATTAAAATTAGAATATTAAATACTTACTACAATTTAAGATACGAAAAAAATGTTTTTAGTTAATTTAAAAGTCATACATTAAAATTATAATAATAAAAACACAATATTCCTTTGTACTTTATTCCACTTTATTTAATATGTCAGGACCGGTTTCGCTCATAACGAGCATCGTCAACTGATAAGAAATATAATTTAACAATGCTATTTATACAAAAATGAACAGTTATAAACAACAATTGGCATTGAAAAGAAATTACCAATTACATTAAAAGTGATTCTAAAATAACACAAAATTAAAATGTTTAACACATCTAACATATAATTAAAAAGTCATCTCAGATTAATAAATTTAGAATGTTATTAAATATTAAATAATTAAATAAAGTGGAATGAAGTACAAAGGAATATTGTGTTTTTATTAATATAATCCCTTTCCACCAAGTATTAACAGTGAGCACCCTAAAAGTGATAAACATTATAAGGCCCATCGTGATCAGAATCATTTTCTAAGTATAAACTGGTGCAAAATTAATTAAGCAGTTTCGCCATTGTGGTTAGTTATTTTTTAAATGATAAAGACATCTGTTAATACACAATTTATGTCGTACACTACATAATATAATTTTGCTAGAGCATAAAACAAAAACTACCCTGAGAGGAGAAAACGGTGAAAGCTAGTCGCCACTCCCTTTCATTTTCCGCAGTGCGATGCGAACTTTTCAGGCGCAATAGATACTTACTTACCAACATACTCACGGGCTAACGTTTACTATAGATCTGCAGTAACAACGCGACATACAATTTTCTATTTACTTGTACATACGCAAAAAAACGATTAAATTCAAAGTATACATACAAAAATAACAAAGAAAGACGTTTCTTCTACCTCTAAAAATACTTGAAAATATCATGTTGGTTTACTTTGAACGCGTATTATTTTTTACGTTCAAAGAAAAAAATGATCAATTAAAATCGATATAGTTTATACCAAAATAAATACATCTAAAAATAATAGTCAACCGTATTATATATTTCTAATTATATAAAGAAAATCTTTATATATATGTATATAAAGATATTTTTTATAGCATTTCATTTCATATCACTGCCATTACCAACAATTATTTATGCTCAAACTGGAAATGTATATATAAATATTTGCATGTTAGCACACAACGTACAATTTTGATATTCCCTTCGCGCATATTTTAAAACCACTTTTTACTATTATCCAAACAGACCTTATATTAATTAATCAATCGTTCCGTTTTTTTACACATTTTAGTATATTATATTTTGTACGACAGTAAAGAATATAACGAATTTTCATGAATTTATTTTACAATCAAATAATTTATTTTACAAAAAAAATGTTTTTTTACTATTGAGAAAATTACTTGTACGGTGTTCACGGCATTATTTGTCTATAGACACACCAGGCGGGATATCCTCGTAGCGCTACGCCGTAGACAAGTCTGGTAGTATTCGTAGCACCGTGGAATGAGAAGGAGAGAAAAGGGGAGGGCGCAAAGCTACAGCAGTCCGCTACATAAAATTCTAGGAGAATATAGAGCTAGGGTCGATGCCCGACCAAGGATACTATAAGAAAAACTGCACTCCAGGCTATATCAAAACACAACAGATAATAAAATAAACGACTGAGTAAAGTACAACAAACTTATTTTGTTATATAAAACGACGTAAATTATTGGCTCCGCTTAAAAACTTACAAAGATTTGTTGAGATTTGGTGGTTATTTCATCAACTAATTATATATGAGATGTTTTATCGAATTCATTATCTGTTAATCATTCTTTATTTAAACAAGTAAAACGTTCAGTTTGTATGGATAATTTATAAATATTTTCAGAACACAGCTTTATTTTTATTTAAATAACAACTTATTTTCAATACGGTAAGAAAATATAAAACAGATTTTTTATTATAGTGATATTTAAAAAATACAATCCTTTTTATTTTAATTTGTATTGCATTTAACCAAATTATATAAAAGATAGTTTAAGAGAATTTTAATTTATATGTAGAATAATTGTGTTCAATGTATAAATCAATCGTTGGTTACATGATCGTGGACACTGGCTCCAATTTCACTATATAGAGTTTAATAAATTGATTTTTCAACCATTTTATAGATTCCTGTTCGAAGACATGGAGATCTGTGAGGTTAAAATTACCTTCCATACATTTTAATTGAAAATTGGGGCGTAGTGAGAACGATATTCTAACACTAGTTTTGTTTTAACTCTATCTTAATTGTCTTCAAAAATAAGAGTTCAAGTAACTATGTAACAAGCAAAAAACTTATGTTGAAATAGTTCTGATAAACTTCGATTGAAATTTATATGCTTTACAAACATATAATAGGGGAAAACTGTTATCATCTTTGCCACGAGTTGTAATATAATATCATTGATCCTCCGATTTCATACTGTTGATACATTAACACATTTTCGACGTAGAACTTTCCTAACAGGCTGTGCATTGGCATAGGACCTAGGCAGGACAATAACCTCACGCAAAATTCGTCGCAGTGGGGTAGGTCGGGGCTGATGCAGTCGCTGCTTTAAAGGGGTAGTTGGTGTGTAGTCGTAACGACCCTTTCCAGAAGCCAGGAAATAAAAATTGAACGACTGAATTTGGGCTATATTTAATTTTGAAAGCAATAAAATAATAATGAATTACAAATAAATCTCCATTTATACGACAACGTTATATATTTATATTTACAAATATTAAACAACAAAACATATATATTACTGGGAAGAGAAAACAACATTCGATACGATTTTAGTTTATTTGAATAATCGATACAAAACGATTTTTTTTCCTTTTTTATTAAATTATGATATACTGTTATTAATAACAGATGTATTGTTCCTATTTTTTTTAACGCGATAATTGGTATTTTTGTGGAAATTCAAATACGTCAAAGAAATACAGTAAAATGTTATTGACTATAATGTTATAAGCTATATGTTGGCCTAACGATTGATTTTATTTAAAGGTGCTTCACGAAGAGGCGAAAAAATAATCTGACCAAGGTATATAAATAGTGAAAACACACTGTAAATATTTAAAATTCAATATTTAATGAAATCTTTGGATTATATAGTGAGATTTCTAGAACAATTTGACTGTAATATATAATGTTTACATTTTTAAAATTAAAATACGATTATATATTATATTGTCATGAATTTGCTTCAAATTAACATTAAAGTGTTATTGTTTAATAGTAATCATCATTTGAATTAAAAATAATGCGGTAAGTAGTTCAATATTTCCTGTTTCGTTTATTTGTCGAAATGAGGAATGGATGGATATTGTGGGTGGAGGTATTGGGAGAAGGGCGTTATATTGCACCCCCTTTTGGCAACGGCACTCTCTCCTCTCAAAGTATAGACTTTTCACTGTAAAGGAAGTGCGGATATATCCATCATTCAACAACGTAACTGTTTTTCCAACTTTAGTATTACAATATACGGTTTCATATCTAACTTACCTTAAAAAAGCATTGCTTATCTTGATATAATTGAGGGTTTGCGTGATCACTAAGGTGAAATTTAAAACGGTATAACTTTCAATGATATTTGAAGAATTGTAATATTAAAAACACTTTATTTACCTTATTCGGAATGATCTTTTTATTGATAAAACTGATAAACTTTAATCTATTCAACTGAGTTAAGTAGCAATTAGAGCATCCAATCTCTAACTTTTTTTTTGATCCCGGGATTTCGGGATTAAAATCTTTCAATCCCGGGATATATCATTTACCACTATTTAATGTTTTCATGTTTTTTAGATATCCTTAAATTCAATATAGAAATTAGCATTGCATCTAATGACCAAGGCGACAGATTTTTCATTCTTTGAGATTAATTTGAATAGAAAATATACCACACGAGTCCAATATCTGATATAAAAATTTAAAAAATCTTTTTTAGCCGTAAAAAATAATTATAAATGTATTTTGTATAAAATTATGAATTATGCTTGTTTTTATCTACGACTGCCACATAAGGAGAAATATCACAATTCATTTAATTATATGAAAGTATTTTACAAGCATATGTACATAGCATACATATATTAACAAACTGAAGAAAGTCAGAAATTGTTTTTTTTTTTAAATATATGATTATAAATCAGAAAGAAACTAGATTTTAAATTTGATTTTTTACACGTTAAAGTTGAACCCGAAATCCTTGGATCGGTATTAAAACAATCCTGAGATTAACTATCACTAAATTCATCATGATTTCGGGACCTTGATCTCGGGATTGGAGGTCCTAGTAGCCATGCCGAAATTTTATTACATAATAAAAGTCCAAGTGTTTGTTGATTATTGTCATATTTTTATTATTTCGTAATGTTTCTAAGCATATCTAATTTTGTCACATTAGTTTTAATATTCCCGAAATTCTTATTGTGTTTTTTTATAAATTCTGTAAATGACACTCAAACATTTTTTTTATATGTATTATTCGTATAATATTAACTTATAAGTAAGCATCTATTAAAAGAATACCTTAAATACACAATGATTAATTTTTGTTGTAATTTAGCGTTAATTTTGGACAATTTTTGTTAATATGAAAAGTTTTCTTCATAAGAAACGAAAAAGTCCCACCGGTGCCGAAATAAATATACAAAAGAAGATAAAATATAAAAAATGTGTCCCTATAATTTTTTTTTTTTCAATTAGAACTAAATCTGAAAAAGTAACACACGTACGTATACTTCAAATAATTATTTGATATGCGGAAGCGAGAAAGCGAATAAGTAGTTTTCGATCATTTTCGATACTTGCGTAGTAAATTGAGAGTGAGATGGGACTACAGACAGAAAGTGTGGAGTGAAAGAAAGCGACAGACGTATCTGGCGAAAAGAGAGCAAATGTCGTCCCGTTCGATGACCCCGCAGAGATCCAATGTTTTTGTACAGAGCGGCAATAGAAAATAATTATTTTTCATCAACACAATGAGTTGTAAGTTTGATATAAAAAAAATACTTTTGATATATTGGATTAATTTGTTATATGGCTCCAACACCAACTGTTTTACCAATATGTCTTACAATTGTTTTTCTTTAAGAAATAATATTTTTAAAATTATTATTATGATTTTTTTATACCCATTTTAAGTCTTTATAACTTTGCGTATAATAAAAATATACAATATTTTCATTTCTAAATATGTTTTATTATTCATATAAATAAACATTTTATTATATACATGATAATATTATTTTAAGCCCGATAAGCTACAGAATGTTGTGGCAATCACAAAACATAATATATTATAACAAGTTGACGTTTTTGTGTTACTCGTGGGTCAAGGTGTATAAAGAGCTCTTTCTCTTTCATCACACATAATCGTGTCTCGTTTCAACAGGCGTCCTTGCTCGAGCAACGGTAAATTTACATCTTTGAAACTTAAAAGTCGTAAGCGCCTCGGCTTTTATGGACTCCCACATTGTAATCATTTTCAAGCCGTCTTTCTGGTCCTGAATAGTATGATATGTACATTTATTAATCCTTTTAGAATTTTACCTACAACAATTATTACATGTTAACAAATAATATGTATTAATTTAAGTATTGAGCCATTAAAAAAGAGAATAACAGTTGATTATTTATTATATTGTATTATTTATTATACATTACAATAAAATTACGTTAGCTTTATAACATATTCAGCATTAGGTTATTATTAAATATAATGCTTTTATTTTTTAACTTATTGTGCACGCACATATTGCAAATGGAAAGTTTATTACACAATTACTAGTAAGTATAATTCCAATTTTTTCTATAAAATGGAGTCTATTCAAAGTTATATTTGAAGCACAGTGATTATATTTTTAATAAACTCTATGCTTTATTAAAAATACAAAGAGACCCTTACATCGATAGCTTAGAACCAAAGTATTATATTGCCAATTATTTTCAAAAATTAGTGAAGTACCAAAATGGACAAAGAATGTGTTAAAATATTGCATCTCCAAACCTACAAATACAGATTTTGTACATATTTCAATATATTGTAAATCCTCCAGGATTTTAAAAAAAATATCTCTTTAATTATGTATATTTTTATGCGAAAGAAAAATAATAATTTATAAAACAAAAGATAAAATATTTTCTCTGCCGCCGTGATACAAAAAAAAATATTTATCATTTTCTATGGATATAAATGAGTTTTGCAAACATTCAAATTAGGTTTTTTCAATTTTATGATAAATGGAGATATAATATTTTAGCTCTAAGCCAACGATATATTATAAATCAAATATAATATTTCATTTTATAAAAAAATATTTAGCTATTTTTAATATAATGTTCAATTAAACGTTGTTCGAAATACCCAAAGTCATAACAACGATTTGTACGATATTATTCAACGAGGTTTTTTAATAGGTTTTACGATTTAAAAATCTTTATTTTTACAGCGTTGTAACAGTGAACAAGATATTTTTAATAATCTAAACATTCAACAGACAATGCGAAAACCAAACCATTTAAAATACTGTGTTCGAAGCCTTTTTGTAGCAGTTTTGTAATGTCATTCTTGTGAGGCGGGTCAGGAATTTACTATCCCACTCATCTGATGTCTGCCAAATATCGACCTCTTTTCAGGACTCTGCAATAGCCTCTTTCTATGCCATAATACTGTCTGACGATATTACGAAAATTTAAACCGTATAGACTTGAGAAATATCTAGATTCATATGATATTTTATAGAGCTAACGATCATTTAATATCTCTGTCTGTATAAACTTATAATTACTGTTTCATTTTTTTATGTTAAATAAAAAAATATTTGGCATTACAGCTGATGCCAATGCGCTAAATATTTTAATGTTGAAAGATTATACTAGAAAAATTCGATGATAATTTTCGTAATGTAAGTCACTCGAGGTAAATTGACATCACAAATACCCACGTCTTAGGTCTCAAATTTAAATTGAAACGTCTAAATATGACGTTGACCTTACCGGGGATCGAACCCAGAACCACATGGTTGGTAGAGTAAGCTCTAACTAACTGGACGACCACAGCGGGGGCAAAAGTGTTATCAGGTTCTAAGGCGCAGCGGTTAGAGTTGATGGCTTCAGTGCCGGATCTTACGGGTTCGAGGCCCAAGACGAACAGCATTTTTTCGATCGATGTATCAATTTCTGTTTGAAGGCATGGGTGGTTGTTATGTCTTAACTTCCCGTCCACTCTCCCTATCTTTCAATAACTGGGCGTTTTTATAGCGATTAATTAACCACTAGTCTTATTCTAGCCTTATCTTCTATTCCTACTATTCTCTTTGGAAAGGAGAGATTGACCGACTGAGTAACAAACAGTTCTCGTAGAAAAACTTCTGTTGTGACACCTCCATTAATAGGCCATGTATTCCACATTGGGAATGGACATGGGTTAAAAAAGTGTTATCAACAACACATAAAACTGAAACAATGAAGAAAACGTAAATGCAAAAATAATATAAATTGTTTTGACAATCATCTCCGAAAGTTCAATTGATATATTTTCTTTAACATAGTGAGCTGATACACTTGATTTTCTTTTCTTTCAAAGTCGCATGTATTATACATTCTTCGTTGTTAGAAATTGTTCGTAGCTACGCTACAGCTACGACTCTACGACACTTTGAACCGCGTAGAGGCAGGTCGGGGTGGTGCGACTGGTGAGTGGCAACGACCTGCGAAGCGAAATATTTTTGTGAATGCATAACCTACTGCATACAAGCACCCAACATTTTCGGTAGATAATTTAAACCTTATATCAGCATATTGCTCTAGACAAACAGATGTTTCGTACTGTAAACTACTCATCAATATCAAGTATTTTTTAATGCAATCTAAATCATTATTTTAATAACGATAAAAAAAAATCCTGTCGAATGCAATAAATCTTAATATGTACATACATATGTGTTCATCTCGATATAGATCTTATGTGTAAAATTTCATCTTTATCGGTTCTAAGGTGTTTAATTAAATAAATAATTAGTACATTTCGGTACAATGCATATACGTTTTATGATAAAATTAAAAATATTTTCTTAAAACCAATCATTTTTATTATGAAATGAAATAATCAAATGTTTATTAACTCCGTCTTAGTCAGAGTCCTAAAAATTTAAATAAGTTATTTAAACACACATTTTTTCTGTAAGTCACTTTTAATTATCTCATCTTCATTTAAAAATATATTAACGAATAATAACGTCAGATAAACTCAAATGATATATATACAAAAGGCATACATGTGCAGCTGAAAAACATGCCCCTTCTAAAAAAAATACTCTTATTTTCTATGACGGACTGAATTGAAAATAGCAGGTCGGTAGTGGATAATATCGAGCGGGTAAATCAGACTGCGTCTGCACGGGTTCAACGGCCGCCCTTCCCTCCTCCCGCGCCAACCCTGAGCCTGTTTCCTGAACCCAACGTCCCCTGCCCCAAACCACTCGCAAACACTCTCTCTTTCTAAACTAAACACAACGCGAGTTGCTCGGCATACTTCAACTTTCAACACAGACAGAACACTTTCTAAGCTAACCCTTTTTACAAAAATGCAATAAAATTGATATCGTTTGTTACGCAGCATGCAATTATTTTTAGTATGTGTTTCATTTTTTACTTGTAACATTAAAATACTTGAGTTTTCAAAATATACCATAGAATGTTATCATAAGAATATATTTAAAATCTAAGCCTCGAGGAAAAACATTTCGGTCAATTCAGTTTATTTTGATCATATTGTTGTTGATTTATTAAAGCTTGTAGTATTAATCTAGCCAAATATAAATATGAACGAACGAAATGATTTTAATAAATGACATTATTTGTAGATTTTCCGATATCTTAAATAAGTATAAAGAGGAAGAACGAATGTTTGTTTAAAAAATGCACATATTGCTATTTTTTCCAAAAATTCTAACGTATTTATTATGCAAAATACATGAATTTTTTAAAGTGAGTTTTCAAATGCTTAAAATACTTTGTTGTTGTATAAATAATTTTTCAAAATTAATCTGATGACAAAAAAACTTGTTCTAATTAAAATAATTATATAATACTAAACCAAAAAATCGTCTGCAATGTAATTTATGTTTCAAAATCATACCAATCATAATATTTTTCAAGAACCATTGTTCCTGCTACCGATTCTGCTTTCCGTATTGGGGTAGGACTTTGTTTCATGCGGCGGGACGAGATATCGGGCAGTAAGAAATTTTAGATCAATTTCCGCTTCCGGCTACGAGACGCCGCCGCCCGTGCCAACATGCACATTTAACAGGCGCTACGGTGCAGAATGCGCATGTGCACTTTCTTACTTATCCAAATTCATATAAGAAAAACGTGAAATAATTATTTGTTGGTATTTTGTTTTTATCTAATGAAATATTTATAGTTTTATAAAGCATTAGAATAATGACTTGTATCTTAGCATTTTTTTCTGCTTTAGTAGTCTTTATCAAATGTCTAACATAATTTTGATATTAAATTTGAAAGTATTGGATCGAGTTTTCTTTATTGAATACATTTTAGAATAAACCTGAAATGAAATATTCTGTTTCTGAATATATTACATTGTATTGATATACGAAAAAAATTACGATTATTTAGGGAACGGGCCCATTGCAGGTGATAGATAGTATTTTTTAGAAATAACGTCTGCATATAAAATTGTAGATATTCGCCAGTATCGGCGGTCGACGCACCGCAAATAATGAACTTGAATCTTACCTACATTTGTGCAATAGGCGAAAATACCAATGCATCTCATAGAAAATGCACACATCGCATCCGCCGTCTGTCTCGTTTCCTCTCGCGCAGCGAGGCGTCGTGGGAGGGCGAGAGGTCCGAGGCTGCGCAAAAGTGCACTCTTCGCTTCGCGGTGTCAGAGCGGGATGCACTCGCCGCACAAGTGCATGTGGGTCTGTCGGCAAAGTCGCACGACTGTTTTACCCACATTAGGTTTAGTTACGAATTCGCCCGCCTTCAGTGATAAAGCGTTAGGAAAGGTCAGTGGCTCGTCGCCCTCCTGCGAATGTGCAACCCTGCCGGTGCAACGGGGAACTGCATGTTATCCTCCGACACAGACGAGTGGATTGCGTGAATGTGAGAGTGATCTCGCACTAAACGGCCCGCTTCGTGGGACAGCCCAATAAGGCTGCATTTTTTAATCTGATGCGATCGAATAACTCGACCTTTACGAAAATGCATTTTCTTTCAGTAGGATAAGGAAGTGTTGACCGAGCTGTGTCCATGAACGGACGTATTCTGACAAAATTAATATAGAAATTAGGTAATTCATGTCACGCGTTGATTATATGTTTGTATACAAACACTTTGTTGATATCGTTGAATAATAATTTCTAAATTATTTTTTATACATATTGTATAATAGTTATTTTATCAATAATTTAACACGGGTTAGCTGTAAAAATAACAATTATAAAATATAATTAAAAAAAAAAACTTAGTTATTCTACGTAATTTTATTTAATTTTTTTTAGTTAAGAACTATTTTGAACGAATATATTATCATTTTTTTATAAATAAAAGTGAACTTCAAAACAAAAATATTTTGTATAGTAAACAATTTCTATTTCGTCAGCAAGTTTGCCAATGTAGTGTTTTTCTGGTGTATGATAATTATTTTTACAAGAAAAACTTTACCGCGACATCTTTGTTTTAGAAGAAACCTTAATCGAATATTCCGACCTTGCGTTTTCCGATAAATATACTGCTCCCGGAAAATCTTCATCGCTCAATACAAACGTGAAGTGAAAATTCAATATGGCCGCTTCATGAACAATACCATTCAATCTGTCGGCATTGGAAAACTCATTGTTGATATTTAAAGAAACTGTGACACATGGAGAAAAATTAAAAAAATAATAGTGAAAACGATGATGAACAGTGAAAGATAGTTATCAAGTGCTGTCAGTGTAAACGTCGAGTGTTATTTTAACTGCGTTTTTTGCATTGTTTGCAATCGCCGCATCGAAGGACATTGAGGAAAATTTGAAAGCGCATCAAGTAGCCTGCTTTTCATGCTACAACTTCTAAGACGTAAGAAACATGTAATCATTAACTTACAATTAGTGCGTATAACCATATTAAAACAAAATTAACGGTGTCTTCGTACGGAATTTTTTTCACAGCTTAATTTAAAATTTTCCTTTAAACTTTCCCCTCATCTCAAAATTTAACCATTGAATGTAGTTATATTTTTCATTAAGAAACGTCGTTCATTTTTACTAAATATGAAAATTTTGTTACTCATCGACAATTATTCTAGATGAAAGAAGAAAGCTGAGTCATTTAAAGACGAAGCATCTTAAATAAACTCCAGTTTTTCGTACTATAAATGGTTAATAAATATAATCAAAAGAATTTTATGACTTATATGAATCATAAAAAAAAAATGTGAAAAAAAGTGAATGTGTAAAAATTGTTCAAATTTAAGTTTGATTGATTGTAAATGAAATAATATTGCACTATTGCAATAATTATCTTTATACTGAGAACTATAATCAATTATGGATAAATAGTTTTTTTACAAAATTTATTATAGTCAGTTATATAATATATGGCTTTAAATGTAAAAGATTGTGTAACTTATACATCAGAAAATACTATCAATATCGCATATTTACGAGTTAAACAAAATTTACTGTCTGATCTTCGTTTTATGGCACATTGACATCTTATTTTGATATTAACGTGAAATAGACTTAAACTATACCAATATATAAAAATATTGATTATAAAAATAGAAAATATGTTTACCATTCAACCTCTTATGATATGAATAGAATAAGTGATTAGATTTTGTTACTCATGAGAATAACATGCATACAAAAAAGTTGTAGATATCTTCATACTTTTTATGTAATATTTTTTGCCATCATAAAAAATACATTTTGTAAAACGGCTACTTATTTTTTAATGAAATATTTTATACTCGTGACTTAACAGCTGGTTGTAATTATCCAGTCATACTAAGATAAAAAAAATATTTTAATGAAACGTGATACATATGAAATTTGATCACACCACATCTATGAAGATACAAATGTTTAGGATAACACACGAAAAAAAAATAACGGCCCACACGATGAAGGCACGCGAATTATTAAAAAAAAATACATATTAAAAATAAACATAATATTATAAGTGACTGATATGTCATCATCTATTGTAATACTATTCAACGCTTATATTATATTTGATTGCATAATCATGAATTACAATAACGTACCTCATGTAGATAGAACACCTGATTGTTGATTATAGTTATGTATTTTTTCATTTAAATAATGATGATTGATTATTAAAAACGTGACATTAATATCTACTTAAGTAATTTATTGAAGATTCCAACACGTGAGTTTTATTTATATGCGGAATCCGGTATGAAAAATTCTACGTTTATAGATTTTATAAAAAAAAACTAGAAAAAAAAATCAGTAGATAGATCTTTTTAACAAATTTTATTTTAACATAATATATATGTGCTGGGTGTTATAATGTTAATTGTGATGCAGATTGACTGTAACAGTTATTATCATCATAATAATTAAGTCTATTTCAATATCTACACAATCAATAATTTTTCGATTTTAAAACCTCTCTAAATACAGAGAAAACGCATTTACAAAACGTGTTTAGTCTCAAAACCTACTCAAATCCAAAAAGCACACAGCAGTTTTTTGCACTTTGTCAACAATTTTAGTTTTTTGAGTTAAGTAGGTTTTCAATCTAATGCGCTCATATTCACGATAATAATTAAGAGGTGTTATACACTTACACCAAACTGAAAATAATAAATATATAATTTGATATTCTGTAGTAGTTTTATTAAAATGTATAATTATTTTCATGGGCTTTTGGTATGATGTTGAATGCTAATATTGATCATTCAAGAAATTTCCTTGAATTAGTATTTTAGTATTGAAAATATAGTTTTTTAGATGGTCTATGATTGATATAGGCAATATAAAATTGTAAATAATCATTTATAAATTAATTGATAAAAGTCCTTAAATTCTGTAATGTGATAAATGTGCGGTAAAAAAAATAGCTAGGGGTTCACTGACACTGAAAATAATAAAATTTGATGTACTGAGCAATGGACAGTTTGGTTATAAAAAGATACCGGTAGCTATTAACAAGCTGCACATCTTTTCCGCACTCCTTATGCACATGCAATCGTTATGCACATTTTGCTTTGCTTCTCTTTATGATATAATTAGAACACAAGGTTACTTGACGATCTCCGTTTCATTTACTCTCACATCAACGTCGTGCAAAGTTTAGATGGCATCTCTTTTCGTAGTCTCGACCTTGTTACTATTTGGCTTAGATTCAATTGAATAAAATTAGTTTTAGATGTTTCCGATCAGGCGCATTCTCATTTCATGGAAAAGAAAATCTGGTAAACTCAACAAGATGCCTACACGAAACACGTGGAAGATTTTTATAACTATTTTGCAAAAAAGACTTTTTGTTTTAAATTACCACATCAACTTTCTTTTATTTTTCTAGATACGCTAGTAAACTAAAATTCATATTTCTTAATCTCAAATCTATATTCTGATCAAGTGTAAAACATATGCTGAAATAAAGATTGGAATCTAAATCATATACGCGAATCATGTGCAGTATTAAAGCCGCGAGTCTGTGAAGTATTAACCATCAATATTGATTTACTAATTATCTCTTCTGTTTGGGAAACAATTGCACTAAGTGCAGCGAAAATTCATCGCAATAGCTAAGGTAAATAAATTAACCGCATTTGGCTAATTAAAAGAAATATTGTACCAATTAAAGAACTGGTACAAACAAGTTGACAATTACTGTTATTTTACTGAAATACGGCTATTACATTTTTTAATATGTCACAAAAAATAAGATACAATATTTTAACATTAAATGATAAAATATTTGATGGTTAATTGTACATATAATAAGTAAAATTTAACCACCAAAACCAACTAAATAAACTTGATTTGAAATTAATAGTTAGCGGTTATATTGTCTCAAATTTATTTTATCTAAATACATATTTTAATATAAATATTTACCCAATCAATAAAAGCTATAAATGATAACAATTACTACCTCTTATAAGAAATATCATGTTCATTCCGTACTTAGAAGGGCCTTAAAAATAATTGTTTCGTGTCATCTAAGGTGTAACTAAGCTAGCTTTAATAAATCAACAACAATATGATCAAAATAAACTGAATTGACCGAAATGTTTTTCCTCGAGGCTTAGATTTTAAATATATTCTTATAATTTAAGATTTCGACTGAAGGTGCTTCGTGGAATTTCAATATTAAATTTGACACGTTCAAATAATGTACATTCACACAAGTTTTGTTACTAACGACTCGGGATTCGCCTTTCGGCATCTCCAGACGTTCAAGTGCACTGATGAACTTGAACTGACATGTGTGAATGTACATAATTTGAACGTGTCAGATTTAGTGTATCAATAAAGTTAACATTATAATTTTATTACGAATTAAAAAAAACGAAAATTTTATTTGGAAGAAAAGCTAATACAGTGGAACCTCTCATAACGAGTCTAATTCGTTCCAGAATCTTACTCGTTATGCGAAACACTCGTTAAACGAAACCATTTTTCCCGTATAAAACAATGTAAAATACAATAATGCGTTCCATAGCGAAAAAAAATCATTATATTATATTTTTAACGTGTATTCAAGTAAAATTACATACTTTTAAATTGTTAAGGAGCGTAACAACCTGGAATGCGATTTCGATTTGCAAAAAACGATAAAAAAATCGACTGATTTATTATTTATGACAAATAATTAATTCTTTTTTGATAGCAGACATTTGTTTTTGTCGACGCTTCGAAATTTGGTAAAAATGTGACTGCATTATCTTTGAATAGATTTGTAAAACGCATAACCACCTCCTTATTAGGGTGATGCTTCTCAATGTACGATGCAACAGTTTCACGTGCTTTCAGCTTTTCTCTTATTGCGCCAGAAGATTGTTGCTCTGCTACTTCCTCCTCCTCCACTAACAAACTCTCCTACCTCTTGCTGTGAAAAACAATTCAACTCCATAAGCTTTTCGGTGGTCAGCTCTTGACTGTACTCTATCACAAGCTCATCAATATCGTTGTTATCCACCTCTAGTTCTATGGTATTGGCCAACGATACAATCTCGTTGACTGTAGACTCCACAGGTACTGTTTCAAACCCCTCAAAATCACATTCGACAACGATCCTAGCCAAAGTTTCTTCCAAGCTGAAGTAAGAGTTTTCTTGGTAACCGTTTCCCACGCCTTGTCATCTTGATACAGGCAACGATGTGAAAGTGATCTTTCCAAAACTCTGTGTCACTCGTTATGCGGAATGTCACTCGTTAAGAGAGCATTTATTTCTCAATCTGTTTTGCTCGTTATGTGAATTACTTGTTATGAGAGGTGCTCGTTATGAGAGGTTCCTCTGTATTATAAAAGTGGATCCAAGACTACGTCATTAAAACGTGTTCTTTTCTGTCATGACATATAAGACAATAATTATAAAATGTACAAATTATTAAAAAAAAACGAATGCGGTGAATTGACCAGAGAATTTGTTATTTTAATAATCTACCTAGTAATTTTATTTTACTAAATATATATTATATAAATGATTTGTTGTGAGTGAAACCCGGAAAACTCATCCTAGCAGAGAGAACGCTTTTTTGCAGTCGGTCAATTGAAGTCAAACGAATAATGTTGTTGGAGGTTGGGAGGCACACGATGCTCACTTTGTGGCAAACGGCTGCCAATTATTATTTTTGCGACCTTCATATGTCATCCTTTATGTAAACGCGTGTACAATAACACTCACAACACAAACATGGATAATATCGACTAATTTAACGCAAAAAAACAACCAGTGACAAACAATACGATACATTATTCCACATAAGAATCATATTTAAGCCTTGTTTTTGACGATTTTTTGTCACTGTAACAATGATATCAAACAAGCTTAAATAATCCCAACAGAAAAAAAATATAAGTTACTTATTAAAAAAAAAAAAATTGATTAGTACTATCAAAGTTTATTATATCGGAAACAAATTAAATGGTCAGACTTTAAATCATTTTTTGGTCAGTATAAAAATATGAACGGTCAGAATATTTTATAATCATTTTAGTGAGCTTAGGTTTTTTTTAATTTCATTTAAATTATGACTATTTACTCTAACCGATATATTAGGTCCATTTAATATAAATTCTGACCAATGATAAATTCTGACCGGAAAAATACGAGCCGTTTGTATTTTACTCCTTCTTGTCCAGTAGAAAAGGACAATCTCCGACTTTTATAATTTATAACATTAGTTTTGAATATTTTTTTAGTTTAGCTGCGATATTTTGATGATGCTTCTCAAAGAGGCGGAACTAGTGCAACAAATTGACTCCATACGGAGGTATCTCGTCAGAAATTTTTCTATGAGAACTGTTTGTTAAACAGTCGCTCAACCTCTCTTTTACTAGAAAGTAGTAGTTATAGAAGGATATGGCAGTAGGATAATGAGTAGCGAGAATGATTAGTGGTAAAGTAATCACTCTCACTACTTCTTCAGGATGGAGAGGATTTTTTAGATATTACTAACATCCATGCTTGCGAACAGAAATCGATAAATTCTTTTAAAAAATCGTACTGAGACTCGAACCCGTGAGTTTCAATACGGAAGCCAATGACGTTAACCGCTGCGCCGTGGAGTTGACATTAAGAGTGATCCTTACATTTAAATATATCTTTCGACGCAATTAAATTTGATAAATATATATAATTTGTCAAAAATAGATAATTAAATTTGTGTAACAAAACTTAAATACCTGTTTTTTAATCGTGAGGATTTTTTTCACGACCGGTTACTATTTTTGAGTTTCACGTAAGTTACAGAAATTTACCATAATTTTGTCAAATGTATTTAAATTATAATTTCTTTTTACTGCACAACATCTTCGTTTATTCGGCTTTTATTTTACCGGTAGTTATACGTAACGAAATATAAAAATGTGTTGCACTTATGAAAAAAGAAAGAAAACATAAAATTTACCGTTTAAAATGACAAAAAAGCGATTTTTAAAAACTGTTGTATTGGAGCAGTACCTACATACGGCTCAAATTCCGATTTCATATTTTATGAGTATTTCTATGGAGCAACAAGTTCAGTGTAGAGGTCTGACAAGTACAAGGTCAACCGTCAAATGCGTATTATTCCCAGTGTAAGGTCAAATCGGATACCAATATTAATATGCTGTAATTGCATAATATCGCTTCATAATTACAATAACTTCATTTATGAGCATTATTATTACGACGATAAAAACGATTTCTTTTTTTATGAAAATATTAATTCAATTGAATATCTACAGTTTCATAGCCAATTAAAATGAAGAAATATTGTAATTCGATTAAATTTAATCACAAAACTAATGTAGAAATATATTTAAAAGGTAGTATAAAAATTACTGAAATAAAGTATGTTACTAAAGAAGAGAAAAATTTACTCGTAATATCATATTTCATTAAACTCAAATCGCTTATTTTATTTAATCTTTGATGACGATCAATATTTTTCAATTAGCTAATAATAAAAAAATCTCTACTCTAATAACATTATAAAAATAACTGTGTTAAGTCTTTGGCCATATTCTAGAGTAGCAATTTCATAACCTCTTCTGCATGACGAGTCGAGACATCCAAATGAAGAATTAAATATTTTGTACACCTACAATTGAATATTTAACGTTAATTATATATATCACTTTATGACTTGAATTATATGTGTTCAGAAAAGTTTGTTAATAACATTTACGTGAGCATTCATCAAATCATCACTCTTTTTACAGCTCTTCAAGGAGAGAGAAGAGTATGCAGTTGAAATCAAACCATAAGCTGATTTTTTAACAATCACATCTTGACAGAAATAATTTATTTTACCTAAGCATTATTCTTTACGAATTAACGATACCTTATATTCACCAAGGGGTCATTAATGTATTCAAAACAATTTTCCATAAAAAAATACGTATGCCAAGTTAAAGTAAAATAGGTTAAATTTGATTAATACAAAAGATTTATATACAGCTATAAGATATTTTGCTTCGTTCAAAACTGCTTAATCATTTAATATATGTATAATCAATTTTAACAAATCATACTTCGAAATAGTTCTTAAAAGAAATAAATAAATGAATCTTAACCAAAAAAGAATTATTTTACCCAAATTCCTTGCTTGCTGGAATCAACGCCAAATTCTTCATATCAGATTATAATATCTATTACATTACTCGTATTATATTATAAAATGAATTTCATCTCTAACTTGACGTAAAATACCTACGTAAAGTCTGTTATAATAATAATTGACGACAATGTTAACGAAGCCTTATCAGCGGCCATTTTTTTCTCTCTGATCAATCAGTGCCTGGAATGGCATTGAACAGCTGATATCAGAACTGCCTTGTCGTTATTTACCAGCTTTAATCAGTATTCAATTTCCGACAACGACTTCATCTGCAATTAAGTGTTGCATAAATGTACACACGAACTAGTTGATTGATTTATTTTATAATTCAACTTACCAAGTAAATTATTGAATCATAAATTATGAGAGATTCATCTGATATTAAAAACCTCATTGACCATATAATAATAATGGCACTTAATTTAAAATTGCATTTGATATCTTTGTTACTGCACTTTTCGTGTTACAAATTGTGACACACGTTTTGCCTCTTTAAGAAACGTTATCAGAAAGAACGTCATTAGATTTACGACGAAACTAAATATTAATTATAATTCCTAATTTATATTTTACAAAATTAAAGTCAGGATTTTTTTTTCTACTAAGCACAGAGAAGTGGTGATATACAAACATGGATAGTAATATATATTTTTTTTTATTAAGTAAGGTAATTCCTAATGGAAATAAATTCAATAATTTTATTTAAAATGTCATCTACTAATTTTTCATGTACATTAAAGACGATTGTTTCATTTTTTATATTTACTACATAAAGTATTTAAAAAAAATATATTTTTATTAAAATTGTGATCATTTTCGATCAAAATTAACTTTTACAAAGTTACCACTTAATCCATTGACATAGTTTCTACAAATCATCGAATGTTTTTGCAGTAATGCTGCAAAGCGATAACTTAGTTTTACATAGATTTTTGCATATAACAGACCAAGAAAAAAATATAGATTTAACGTTTTTTTAATCCAATCTTTATAAATACAACGTTTTTATAAATTAACTGACGTAGGTATTCATCATAAACGGAATAAACAAGTACATATGAATTATGTTAATCGGTTTCCTAATTACTTCTTAATATTGCTGATCAGTTATATAAAAAAACTTCATAATTTTAGATTTATTAGAGAAAACCAAAATCACCAAACATAGAAGTTTCTTGCAGCATGATAAATATTTTGAATAACAAATAAATGAATGAATAATATTTTTAAAATCATTTTTATTGCATGACCGTGAGCCGTGAAGGTTATTTTATTCCTGAAAGACTCTTTTTATCGATCTCGTCACGATAATAAAATTATTCTATAGATATTTTTACTATTTACGCTACCAATGTAAAATATATAAGCTGTTTATGTAACTTATTTTAACAGAATATTTCCAAAAGAACTGATTGCAACTTAGTCAATCAACTTCTCATTTTTAAAGAGAGTATGGAGTTTTAGCTTATCGTCATCGTCGTACGCCAGAGCGCGGTTATAGATTAATGATATTATTGAACACTTTTTTTTACGCGTTATATTTTAAAATACTGATCATAAAAAAACAAATAAATTAACTAAGTTTGTAATTATAATTTCAGGTAAAAAGGACGACGCCGGAATGAGTCGCTATAAACACGCAACCTGAGAAGAAAATTTGTTGCATCAGCAGAAGTACCATGAAACTGGTTGGTACATAATAAACAATAGTTTTGCATAATTATTTTTTTAAATAAACTTTTCTGTGAAATCGAAACAATAATAATAATATACATAACTCTCATCACCCGGTTTGATAATATTGAATAAACTAATGTTATAATACACAATAATTATGTTTTTTAATTATAGTCGAACTCGGTTATTACGATCACGGAAATAGCGAGATCTCGGGTATAATAAGTAAACATTCGTTGAAATTTTAATTTATGGTATTCACCATACATTTATTCACTTTTATAACAGGCTAATTTTCGGGCATATCGAGCAAAAATATTGTTAGAAAATCCAAACCGGTAACGACGATCTCCAGAGCTCATGATATATTGGACGAGCTCAACATTTTTTTTTGCACAGAGCACTGAGACCACTCAAGAGTTTTTTTTATGGGCTGAGTGCTTTGACGGGAAATTTAAGAACAATGAGAGTGAAAACAATGAAACAAGCATCAATTTTAGATTTTATAATAAAAGTGGAGTGACAAAAAAATGTATATAAATAAATTCTAATTGTATATTTTTGTTTGAATTGCGACTCTTTGTGTTATTTTACTGCTCAGGATAATTCATGTCCTCATGTGACGGGTATGTTTGTAAGTATTTAAAAATACACTCTGATAACGAGCAAATTCAGTTGGTCCTATCTTCCTCGTTATAACCAAGTTCGACTGTATTATAGATTTGGAGCACTCTCAAAAGAAGACTTTATTATTTTTTTCCAAAATAAATATCACAAGCTTATACCATAGTAATTTAAAAATTAAATAAACATAATACATGCTCCCAATTTTTTCTTACGTGGACGAAACTATGAGCAAAAACTTTTATTTCTAAAAACTTATACCTCACTTAGGAGGTATGAGTCACCAGTTCTTAAGGCCGTTCGATTGATTAACTCATTGCCTAGAGAAGTGGACATTTTTAGTGATAGTATTTGTGAACGGTTTGTTAAATTTTACTATTTTATTTCTTGAGTTTGTATGTTAATTTTGATGTATTATGTAGATTTATTTTATATTTTGTGTCTTTATATTTGACAAGTAATTGGCGTCAGCTATTATGTCATGAACTATAATTTTATTTTTTAACAATAAATAAATAATAATTCAGTCGGTCCCATCTTCCTCGTAATAACCAAGCTCGACTGTTCTTCAATTTTACTCAACAAAATTGTTGTAAAATATAAATTTATTACAGTAGAAATCAAGAAATCTTAAATTGACGTTTCTAAACGGTGGGATAGGCATCGTTAGGAGGTTCGAGCGTCGGCGTCAGTGGCGTCGCGATGCCAACGCGCATCGAGCAATACGCGAGCGCATAATAATACCTTGACAATCACAGAGTACGGCTGCGATGACGTCATCGCGCTAGCATACACCTGACCTTTGTTATAAATCCATTACCACGGCTTACGTAATAAAATAACCGAGAGTTGTATAATTCATGTTACTTATTTCGATGATTGCTTACACACGGTCACTCAGTCATCAAAACAATCATCACTCAACATCAATGCATCACATCAATGATTGGAATTTTGTGCTTTTTCTCATTTTAATTAAAAGGATTATAAACCATGCCTCTTCTTATCAGAAGTATTTTTTTAATAATCATAAATATATTAGTGTTGATAACTTTTAGGGTGTTCACTGTCAATATTTAGTGGAAAAGCATTATATTAATAAAGCACAATATTCCCTGCACATTATTTACTCTTTATTTAAATAGATCAGGACCGGTTTCGCTCATGGCAAGCATCAGTTGACAATGCTCGCAATGAGCAAAACTGGTCCTGACTTTTTTAAATAATGTGAAAATAATATACAGGGAATACTATGTTTTATTAATATTGGTGTTGGATAACAAAATACATCGCTCTCTTATCTAAAGATATTTTTTTTTTTTTTATCCATGTTTATATATGTCCTCCTAAAGAAGGTATCGTATCTCAAAAAAGAAGTTTTTCTACGAATACTGTTTGTTACTCAGTCGCTTAACCTTTATTTCCTAATGGTAGTATTAAGGATATACGGATTAGGACAGGACTAGTGGTTAACTAATCGCTCTCACCACGTTATTGAAGGATCGAAAAGGGTAGGAATGAATTTTTATACATCGCAAACACCCATGCCTTAGAATAAAAATCGATAAATCGGTCGAAAAAATACTGTTCGTACTGGGACTCGAACCCGTGAGATTCGTCACGGAAGCCCACAACGCTAACCGCTGCGCCATATGACCCCTACGAATGGCTTATACGAATTTAAATTGATAAGATATTAATGAAATACACAACACGCATTTTTCGCAATAAGTTCATAACACGAAAAACGAAGCTGACGTATTGATTAAGAATTGTGGCTCTAAATGTTTGATAAATTTCATAAAATGAAAATAATGCTAACAAACTGCGCACTTCTGTTTTAAATAATGTATCTACTTCTCATTACTTATGTAAATGAAACGAAATAGGAAATAGAGATTCTTATCGTACAAGTGCACTACCAGTGCAAACTATGTATATCGCTGAACAAGCAACTAACAATAGAGATGCCGCTTATCACACTTTGAAGGGCAATGCTAGATTCCTTTTGCAGCACGTGCACTTATCTCGTTTCTGTCATCACTTTCAATATCAGTTGCCCACGTTACAATTAACTCTCTTATCAACGTTCAATTGGCTTAATTATGGATACGTGTCAATATTATATTGAAAGTAACAACGCATTCGTGGCATTAATAGATACAATTTAACATAACATATTAATAATGGTTTCAGGAATTTTATATTTGTTGACCTTGATCGAGGTCGTTCGTACAATTGCTCATCTGATCTTTGAAATGAGGCTTTAAAGGGTTGTACATATTTTTACATTGTATTTAATATCAATATCTTGATAAAAAATAATGTCATCACAGAAAATTTTAAAATTAACTCTGTACGGGATAGATTTTAATTATATAAGGTGTGGTCTTTGTTGCATTCCTAATAAGTTACATTATAGTATCGACTGTGAAAATGAAAAAGGACGCAACCCACAATTTTTTCATAACAGATTTTTTTCGATAATCACACTGTAACAAACTTGATACACGTTCTACCAAAAGGATGTAATTTATTGATTTGGCATTTACTTGGTAGAACTCCATTTTAATAGGGTACAAATATCAAGGTATTCCAAGGTATTCCAAAACTGTAGAACTGTAATACCTTGATATTTTTACCCTATTAAAAGGATGTAAACTTTAAATGCTAAATTAGTATCTAAATTTAGCTTTTGAGTCTGAAAAAAAATGAGCTTGTGAAAATTGAAACCGAGAAAAAAGACGAAAGTCTAGAAAAAATGGTTTTTAAATTATGTCAATTAAACACCAGTTTAGAAGTCTCCGTGCACTTCAAGGTTGTGAATATTTCATTATTTGCATATATCCCAAAATCATCAAAACACGTTTTTTGTGCCTCCTATAAAATTTTCTACGTGTGAGTTACGTCCTTTTTTCTTTTCACAGTCGATATATTTTGAAATCTTCTTATAATATCGATATCACAGTATATTCCATAAAGTGGTTTCAGACCATTGTTTCAATATAAAATCTTATGAGGTTATTTAGACTTATATATACATACATATATTACCCGTGAACATCATATCGAATATCTATATTTGTTTCACGATGTTATATGTTATTTGCCGGAAGTACGTACCTTTTTTGGTTCGCAAAAACATAAATGTTATTTTTAAAACACGCCTAAGGTTCAGCAGCTAGTGCGACGCCGAACGCGAATTGGCCTTGACCGCTTCGGCTGTACCTACACATAATGTGTAGCTATGAACTATTATTTTAAAATATAGATACGTATTAATTAAAAAATACCAAATGACAAGTTGCGTCATTTAAACAGAATATTATTTCTATTTAATTTTTAAATTACTACGATATAAACTTGTGATATATTTTTTACTTTTGTGAAAAATAATTAAGTCTTCTTTTGAGAGTGTTCCAAATCTACAATACAGTCGAGCTTGGTTATAACGATGAAGATAGAAAATACTGAATTTGTTTGTTATAAGCATTACTCGTTCTATCAGAGAGTCGCCAGCTGTGGTCTAGTTGGTTAGAGCTAGCTCTACCGTCCAGTAAGTTATAGGTTCTATTCCCGGTAAGGTCAATGTTAAATTTAGATTTTTTTCTATTTAAATTAAGATATGGGTGTTTGTAATGGCAATTTACCTTAATTTATCTCGAGTGACTTACATTACTAGAAATACTCATCGAGTTTTTTCTCTTACAATCTTTTAACATACAAACTATTTGGCGCATTGACATAAGCTGTAATGCCAAATATATATTTTTTTAATTTCTCTAAAAAAAATATGTATTTTTAAATGCTTACAAGCAATGTTCCCGCACACATTTTTCCATCCCCGCACATGGCCGCACAAAGAAATATTGTAAAAATAAGTTTTTTTCACCAAATATTTATATTTGCGCACATTGTTTATTTTACTGAAAATTTACTACTCACAGAAGTTAATGGTCCGCACACACAATATAAAAATTAAAGGAAACGTTGCTTACAAGCATACCCATCACATGAAGATATGAAGTATCTGAAGCGGTCACAAAAAGTCGCAATTTAAAAAAATATACACAATTGGAATTTATTTACACATCTGTTACACACATATTACACTTAACCGTCAATCCTCTATTCTTATAAAATTTAAAATTGATTTTTGTTTCATTGTTGTACCCAGCGGTGGGCTGCCAATACGTTAACAAGGGGTTCGCTTAATCTCGTAGCAATTTTTAGTATTCTGAAGAAGAAGTGAATAATTTTATAGCTCTTATACAATTGTATACAATACTTAAATAAGCAATCGATTGTTACTTAATACACGTAAAATGTGTAACAATATGCAATTTACAGTACACTTATCAATGTAAATAGCTAAAAATATACTAATATGTATACTAACGTTGTCGTAGATAATATTTATATAAATTAGAAAATGCAGTTATATACTTATTTGATTTGAGAATATTATTTTCTCATAAGTTAACAAGAGGCTCGCCGGCCTCAGTAAAAATCTAACAAGGGGCTCGCGCGACCCCCTCCGAGCATTTTGTATCATGCTTGTTAGAATGCTTGTATTTTTTTAAAACATGAAAATAGTTTTATTGCTGACAATAATTTTACATATAGAAAACAATTTTAATATTTAATATTATATAGAAATTACAGTATTTAATATAGAAAACAATTTTGCAATATACGGAAGATTGTGTATAATATTACGAAGTCGTATAAATAACGTATTTTTTTGAATTTAATCATTTTGCGTTTGTATAATATGTATCATGCTGACCATGGCCTTATGCCGTTTGTTATCATACAAATTGAAAACTTAGTTCAAAGATCAAATAAGAAACTGTCTTCCTGTTTTTTGCTTTTCAATCATTTCTGATGCAATGTTGCCGTCTTAAATATTTTCACTCTTTATCCATTTTAAAATATAAATAATATAACATGTGATTTATCCTATTTAAAAAATATATATTAAGGATACCAAAAATCACTCCAATTTTTATTGCTTTCGAACAAAAAAAGTTTTTATGGACATGATTGTTCTTAGCATTTAATTGTGAAGAAAATGATCTCGATTCATGGGGAGTAATTTATGAAGACGCCAACATGCGCGAGAAAAGTGCGTCGGTCGTAGGCAGCGGAGCTTTCTTGTGCGCACAACTAAGTGCGCAATTGAGAAATGTGGGTCAGTAGTGTAAGTTCCGCCCCTGTATCGACCGCTCACACGCGACGCTAAACTCACACTCAACTAAAGAAGACCGCAAGTGAAAAAAGCTTGCCACGCGAGATTAGCCCGCTATGCTAAAGCTTTAAAGGTCTCGTTCGCGTACGGATAATAATATAGATGGCACTTGATCTTCGACGTGTGAAATGCACAAAGGAATGCATTTCTTTTATAGCTGTCACGGTCGCTCGCTTAAATTCTTCCTAACATAATATTATATTTAAACTAATGTTGAAAAAATGCACTAAAATTTATTATTCACGACGGTGGATATATGAGCTCCTAACCAACATGGCTAGTTTAAGAATTAAATTATTTAGGGTTTTTGTAACTATGACAGATTCAAATATGTACCTCCATTTTTATATAAATTTTAATAAAGGAAACAAATTTAATGGTCAGAATTTAAATCAATTTTTGATCAGAATAAAAATATGAACGGTCAGAATAAAAATATTACAAGGTCAGAATATTTTATACCAATTTAGTTAGGTTAGGGTTTTTTTTTAATTTCACTTAAATTATGACTATTTTTTCTGACCGATATATTATGACCATTTAATATAACTTCTGACCGGAAAAATACGAGCCATTAATAAATTAAAAGATTTACATAGCTAATATCCCCGAATGTAAATAAATGATATACAGTTCAAAATAAATGTGTCTTGAAAAATATCACAATTAAAAAAATCATTTTTACTTTTTTAGGCGAATATGGAGCGTGGGAGCCAACAACAACCTCATCAACAGCACCAAGCCCAATCACAACATCAGCAACATGAACAACAACAACAACATCAGCAACATCAACATCAACAACAACAAATGCAGCAACAACAACAGCAACATCAGCTGCAGCAGCAACAACAGCAGCAGATGCAGCAGCAGCAGCAATTGCAGCAGATTCAACAATCTGCTTGTAGTCTTAGGGAGTCAGATTATGAGAGACTGACAGTTTATATCGTGCCCGACGTACCTTGCTCGCAAGGTACTCCTGCTCGAGCCGAGAAAACTCTACCCAGAAGTCTTACACTGAAGCCTTCTGTTGTACTTTCTACTCCCAATACTCCGGTAATTATTTCAGTTCAATCATTTTTTTTTAAATTGTGTGTAAACGAAAGCAATATACTAAAACCTTAATATTGTCCTGTATATTTATCACAACAACGTTTGATAAAAACCAGTGGCGACCGGTCAATGTGGCATTGGATCAATGCACTTCTTGTATATGAAGGGGCGGTTATATTTCATGAAATAGTATTCAAACATAATATTTATACCATTCACTCATTTTAAATTCTTCATGTATTTATTATCTATAGTAAATATTTTAGAATATATTATTTTATTTTATTTTAGACAATAAATACATGAAGAATTTAAAATGAGTGAATGGTATGAATATTTTGTTTGAATATTATTTCATAAAATATAACCGCCCCTTCATATACAAGGAGTGCATTGATCCAATGTCACATTGACCGGCCGCCACTGATAAAAACGCTAAATACAAATAACATTGTCATTTGTTTTTTTACGTCGGATTAAATCAAAGTACTACCAACGTTTTTTTGTTACTCCTTTTGTAGACGGAAGGTGTATGGAGTACTGGCGTGATCCCTAAAGGAACACGGTTTGGACCCTTTGAAGGTACTAGAACACCAAACTCGCCTGACGACAAGGTATCCTGGAGATACTATTGGAGGGTAAGCTATATTTCTCGACTTCTATAATAATATAAATTGTAAATATTATATATGTGTAATATTCCAGTGCTTCAATTAAGCGGGTTTGGGCTAGATTTTTTTCATTTATTTTATTTCAATGCACACAACGAATAGTTATTCTTGCTTTTTTTACTGTTATAATATTTGATTTTTAGTTTCGCTGATATTATTGTATATCAAGTAATGGACACATTTTTTGAATTCACCTAATTATCAAACTTATTTTTAAGGATTAATAAATTTTATTTGCTTAAAACTTTTGTTTCCAGGGAAACAAAAATTGGATCTTAAGTCATAATTTAAATTTCATTAAAGTAATTTTACTTTTGTGAATTCGCTTGAAGCAATTTTTATTTTTATCATTATTATTTGTGACTTTGCAGCTTAATAGTATAAATAGTTTTTTTTACACAAAAATAATGGTTTTTGGCTGTGGTCACCTATTTAATTCGCTACATTTCTCTTTCTTTCCATCTAACCTAATCTGTATATCCCTCTCTCTCTTCTTTCGTTCAGGTGCAGGAAACTGTTAGACACCACACCTTTGGAAATATAAAGGTAAGTTCACATCTTAAAACATAACATGAACATTTTATTGTACATATATATTTTGTAGTTATTCTTTTGGTTTATGGCTTAAAAACGCTAATTTTCTTTGCTATATTTGTTGGCCCGCAAAAAATATAAAAATATAATCACAACACAGCTTTTGTTAAATGTTTATTCCATACAATAAGTCACCTTATTTTTTTACTGTGGCCTATATTTATTTAATTCTATATCAAATACTTTTTAATCAGATTAAACAGTTTTTATTAGACCATTGTTTACTTTCACTGAAATCGATCAAATAATCCCACATTTTTAGAATTTGTTATTCTTGTACAATTCGCTACTATAATGCAACAGTTAGAAAATGTGAAAAAACGTCGATTTTAAGATAAGTATTCCAATTGATTGCTAAAAGGTTAACCTTTATAATGAAACACTGAAATATTTTAATTTATAAGAAAATGGCGCATTTAAAAGAAAATTCTTACATTCACAATAATTGATATTGCCATGTTACTTCAAAGTATCAGTGAGTTTAATAAATAATTATATACACATAATAGTATGCAAAAAACCTATAATTATCTTTTATCATAAACCGTAAAAGAAACTGAATATAACCATAATTTGATATTTAAAATGTACAGGACAAAACTTAAAGTTTAATTATCTCGAAACTTATATTTCCGACATATCCCACTGTTGCTTTAGGATAGCGATTATATCACTGCAACATTAGTACTTACTTAAAGTTTAAACTCCATCTCGAAGTATTCAATAATAGAAAATGTTTATTTTCATTTATTGAATACTTTAGGAATATTTATAAAGTCGTTTCTATTTTATCCGATTGAAATGTTGTAAATAATTTATTTGGTAAATAAACTTCTCTTGTATTTGCATATTTTATTTAATTATATGGTAGCTAATTTCTATATATTTTATTATCAGATATTCAAAGATAACGACTATTACTATCTGGATGGATCAGACACGAGTGTCGCTAACTGGATGCGATATGTCGCTTCCGCCTATTCCTTCACAGTCATGAATCTAGCCGCCTGCCAACATGGAGAACACATCTATTTTTACACCATCAGGTAAATACGTCGCATTTAATAGTGGAATAATATCAAATATTTCATATCGCTCGAGAAATGGCAATAGATTGTAAGAAAGTTTAATTCCGTCATATGTATTTGCAGACGACATACATTTTATTAAATTTATCCAAATAATCAAAGTTTCAATTAATTAACTGAACGTGGGTGGTTATCAACAGTGTTGGTCTTAAAAAAAACATATTAACATATGTAAAACTTTGAGCTGTAAAGAAAAATAACTTAAACGATTATTTTCTTGTTTTTCAGGGACATAATGCCAAACGAAGAATTGATGGTTTGGTACTGCAAAGACTTTGCCAAGAGATTAGGATACGATATTGATCCAGAAAGAGCCACGTACTCAATATGTAAGTAGTTTTAACATTATATATAATTTGTATATTTAATTGAATTCGTATTGCATTCATTTCAATCAAAATCAATTAGTAAAATTTGGTGCAAAATGGTAAATAATAAATATTTTTCGCATATTCAGGTAAAGAAGAGACGATCAAAAAAGCGTATGGTCTTCCTCCTGCACCAATACATCCAGAAGTAGCCTATAACCACATGAAATATGTTTTGGGACTTTCACATCCTAAAGATCTCATCCGCGCAGAAAATTCTCCGGAACCGTCACCTCCTCCCCCGCCACCAAACTCATCTGCAGTGCACGTCATTAGCCGAAGAGCATCGCCACCCGCCAGACAAAGTATACGAAGAGATACCTCTCCCGTTCCACTTTACAAAACCCACCCTTCACCAAACCCAGTAGATCCAAGAGAACCGTCTCCGATAGCACCCGCACAACAAGCAAGAGACGTGCCTCTGAGAATACACCATCGAGAAACGTCGACAATAATAATCCAGCAGCGGAAAGAAAGCCCACCGAGAGGACCTCAAGAATCTCTCGCGGCTCCGCAACCCGCCCCTTACGATCATCACCAGTTGACTCCTGCAGATGGTTCGGTGCGATCAGACGAAGGTTACCACAGTAACGGTTATCATGATGACGGTTTCACACCACCTGAAGATTCTAGTGACTCTGATTCAGAAAACAATTACGTTTTAGATTGCTCTAAAAAAGCTAACGCCCCCAAAGAGACTACTGTTATTGTTCAAAAGTCTGTCGATATGGTGGAAATTCATAGAAATGAATTTAGAAAAGTAAAAATAAAAATGCCGCGCGCTTATCATTATCAAAATAATAAAGACGCTGACTGCGAGAGCGAAAAAGAACTGACAATCGTGGAAGATCCAGTCGAAGAAATGCCGATGTGCCCCCTATCGCCGCCGAGACGAGACCCGGCCACTTCGACCGTTATTGTATTGGACTCATCTCAACGAGTCGCGCCGCCCCTCTCCAAGCCACACTACGAAGCAGAGAGCGCGTCCCCACCTCCGCCTGCCGCTTTTCTGCGATACACTCCACCGAGTTCTAGTATCTTGGAAACTATTCTAACCGGTAATCGGCTAGACGTAGATGAACGAGATTCAAACGGGAGGCAACCCAATGCGACACCTCCTCCGACTTCTCCTACGGAAATGGCATATTCGTACAAAAAAAGCCAGAGGTATGGTAATGCGTGCAGCCCTGATTCGAGCTCAAATCTTCCAAGCCCAGTACCCGGGCTTCTACCTATTGGACCTCAAATCATAATACCACGAAATAATCACCGTGCACCATCTCCCCAACCTCCAGCGCTGATGTACGCTACACCCACTCATCAAATGGTACCCCATACTACAGAAATTAGAGAAATCAGGGAAATTAGGGAAATTCGAGAGATGAGATATGAAAGTCACCCTTCACCTAATTACATATATGGAATGTATTCACCGCCCAATTCGACTATTATCACCAGGCTCGGAGGATCACCCCCAAATATTCACTCGCCTCCAGTTTCATCTAGCCATCACCACTACGACAGGAATGGTCTCTCCCATCATTATCCTTCGTCATCGGGTGTTATAACTCTTAAAAACTGTACGCAAATGAATCTGCTCCAGAGTTCAAATTTAAACCATCATCTAACACAGCCTTTGCCTCCTCTGAGACATACATCACCGTCGAGAATGTCACCTCACGGAAGTCTTAGTCCTGATGGGGGATCTTGCACGAGAAGTTGCAGCCCCCTCAGTCCTAATTCTCAGGGCTCGAGAGGATATAGAAGTTTACCGTATCCACTTAAAAAGAAAGACGGAAAAATGCACTACGAATGTAACGTGTGCTGTAAGACATTTGGTCAACTTTCCAATTTGAAAGTTCATTTAAGAACTCACTCAGGAGAGAGACCTTTCAAATGCAACGTTTGTACGAAATCTTTTACACAACTGGCACATTTACAAAAACATCACCTCGTCCACACTGGGGAAAAACCACACCAGTGTGACATTTGCAAAAAACGATTTTCGTCGACGTCAAACTTGAAGACTCACCTGCGACTGCACTCCGGACAGAAACCGTACGCCTGCGACCTCTGTATGCAGAAGTTCACGCAATTCGTCCATTTGAAGCTGCACAAACGGCTGCACACCAACGACAGACCTTACGTCTGCCAAGGTTGTGACAAGAAGTACATCAGCGCCTCGGGTCTTCGCACGCACTGGAAGACAACCAGCTGCAAGCCCAACAATATTGAAGAGGAATTGGCGATGGCTAATGCGGCCAACACTGAATACTTAGGTAATAATCACATTTTATCTTCATTTTTTACGGTTACGTTTTTACAATATCAGGAGGTATGGCACCTCGATATATAAACATGTTTGATATATTCGACTTTCGGATTAATTTATAGCCGTTCACTTTCACTTCATATTTATTTAAATATGCATCTTTTTCACACATAAAAAACTTAAAACTTGCACGAAAACAGGACATGAAAATTCTAAACTTGCACAATTATTGAACACTTTAGTAAACAATGCTTCTCGATTTTATTTTTTCAAAGAAAGTATTAATATTTTAGAGCGGTACGTATTACATGTTTGCACAATTCCATAAAAATGCTAAGCCGTATCCTTAATTCATTTCCATTTATTTTTCACAATTTGTCACATCATTGGTGTTTATATAAAACTAAAATTTATTTTTTTCTCAACAAATTTATGTTAAAAATAAATAAACTAGCTAGAAAAAGCGTCTACCAAAGTCGCGTTGAACCTAAACACTGGCACTTTCACTTGACGCGGTCGAGTCGCTGAGGTCGCGCAAAGACTTTCCATTCCTCCACCTCAACGTATTGAGACCGGCTGGGGGTTCGCTTAGACCTCTGACTGGCTTCCTCTGCTGCCTCAGACACTTTCTCTCGACGGTCGAGTGGGAATATAATCATGTCTTTGTGCGAGGGCATCGCCCTTACGGAAAACTCTTCAAATCACAAGCATTTACAAATATCCATAATTTAGTTTTTTTTAAGTAAGTAAGCACTTTTACAGCTTAAATTTAACGATCTGTAAAAAATCTTCATTGTTTTTTAAACATTTGGCTTCCAATTATTTTTTAACCTTTGTAAAAAGGCGTTCTGAACAATACTATCACAATAATAATATTACACATCATTTTGTTTTCATAAAGGCTTTAAAAATCATTTTTACGTACACTGCTTTTAATGCACGTAAGTACATATTTTTTAATAAACAAAAGAGAAATAAACCTACATTTTTCTTATGACAGTTTTCATGCATCAAAATATTCATCTAGATATTTCTACAGGTCCCACCGACAAAGATTGCCCCGAAGACGTTTACGATCCGCGACCTCCCCCGCGGCTGATGCAGTCCGCTTTTATCCAGCGACCGCCGCCTCACATGGACCCTTACGCCCACCATATATCGCACTCCTCTCACCCGCAGCACCAACCGCATCCTTCGCACAGCGTCCATCGAGGCCTTCCCGCTGATATGACCCCGGGACCTCCGACTCACCTGCAGCACACTTCGAGCGAGCACGGCTACTCCCCGCACTCGGCAGTCAGGCAACCTGACGAAACGAGGCCCAGCGTCATCGAGTCGAGCCAGCCCCTCATCATCGAATGCACTTAGACTGAACCCGCAATTCTGACTGGTGATTGGCTTTATAAAATACTGACGACTCGGATGAGACCGATGATCGACGTCTATCATTTGCTGAATTCGCATTCCCTCGCGATGTACGCACGATGGCTTTTTTGCATACTCAGAATCTTAATATTAATGCGATTCATAAATTGGACGTGCATATGACTGTATAAATAACTTGATTGTGATCAATCATATGTTAAAAATGTGTGCGGCCAAATCTTCACATATATGATCGATTAATTGGATATCAGCATCAATACGACACTGTATATATAGAATTACCAACATTTTCCATTATTTTTTGGAGTATTGTATATTAATATTGCTGATATAGTAGGATGTCATTGAAGTATGTATTCGGATTTGTACCTGCGACTCACAAAATGCAAGAGCGCTCTCGAAGCGTTCGTGTTTTTTACTAACTAATTTCGTATCTATCCAGTTTTAAGGCTGTTTGTAAATTTAAGAATCTTTTATGTGACGCGAGAATATTTAATTCTTTATTTATGATTTAGTGTTATTTGTGAATATTTTAATTAATTCGTTTCATCGCTATCGGATAAAAATACATGTATATAGTCATTGTAAATTTTCGATTGAATGTTTTTTTTATTGTAAATTGATGAAAACTTATCGTTTAAAAATATCTCCAGTGAAACCAAATATGTACTGTTTATCGTCAACCCAAAGAAATGCTCGCGGAATGCATCTCTGAAGAGGTGATGAAAATACTATCTATATGAAAGAAAACTGAATATTATCGAAATTCTCGTTCAATTCATTCATCGAAACTCAGGATTTATTGTAAATTTAGTAATATGATTATTTCGCTATATAGTTTATATTTTTAAAAAATGAGAAATTCTCTTCGTACCTATGTTGTTTTGTTTGTTATATTTATGAATATTTAATTCGTATTAGGTAATTTTAAGTCACCATCATATTTATTTGTTTTCCCAGTTTTATTTATATAGTTTTAGAATGTGGATTTGTTGGTTTCCCAAAGTCATTTTTTATCGCTGTTTTTTTTTCAGAGAATCCGTTATGAGATTTTATGAAATATTTATTCCTTGTAATTAGATCTACATAAATATGACGAAATGAAATTGATTGTTTGAAGATTTTTTCTTATAGATAGGTGACATATGACGAGTGGAGTGGGCTTAATTTATTTTTGCAATTTAATTTAATCTATCTAATACAGTGGTTTCCAACCTTTATGTTACTACACCTCCCTTTGAAGAAAAAAATATCTCCGCGCCTCCTCATCCTTTATTTCATATAGTAATAAACACACGTTTATAAGGGAAAATAAATATTTTGGACTGTTCGCGCCTCCTTTTGCAGTAGTCCACGCCTCGCCAGTGAGGCGCGTCTCCCAGGTTGGAAATCGCTGATCTAATACATGATACAACGACGTCTACTAAGCATGTGCTATTTTGTTAATTGATTTTTACTACACTCCGCGATATATAATTATTAAATACTCTTACTGAAACAATCTCTTTGTATCATAATATTATTTTAAACAATATACTTATTTGCAGAAATGAATTAGCGGCAATTTAAAAAAAAACGAAAACATCAGTTTATTCCACTTCGGATTTAACGGTGTTTAAATTATTCAAATTTGTTCTCTATTTGATTCTGGGAATTCAAATTTTATTAAAAACTTAAAACGTTCACAATAATTGACCGATACAAGTAAAGTTTAAGAATTTTGTTAGTTCATTAAAGCAATATATGTATTCAATTGATACATAAAAATGTCCCAGTAATCTTGGATAAATATATATATATATATATTTATATTAATATAAAAATATTTTTATACCTAATTAGCTCAGTTTACATATTTTCTTTAAATAATGATATCTGATGATAAAACTTTGAATAAAAAATATGAATCCAGTTCTACATTAAGCTATTATCCCACCGATGATAAAAATGATAATTTTAAAATCTAGTTCATTTAAATTTTTTAACTTTTTTATAAAATTTAAATATATATTCAAACAATTCATTACTAGAACTCTTCTATTGTTGGGGAAAATTAACTGATCCAAGAGACATGTGAAGTGTATTTATAAAATAAAATTTGAAATAAATACACATTCAAAAATATTTCTTTCGATCCTCAAATAAAGTAAAATTGTAATTACATGAACGGTTGGTTCTAACGGTGCATAATACGCAGTCATTTTAATTAACTTAATCTATTTACCTTTATATATTTTTACGTTTGTCTCTTATCCATATTTCTATTAAGAATATTTTATTAATGTCACTCTTTTTCTCGTCTTTATCAATTCAATTTCTCAAATTATTCCTAACGACTTATGTCAAGTTTTTATTTCTAATAATTCGCTCAGGGTAAATTAGTGTTTTATGTCAACGATAAGTATGTACTGTGTACAAATAGTTGTTACAAAATATTATTGTAGCATTTTTATATCGAACCTTTGCTTCATTCATTGGTCTTAAAACTACTAATGATATATTCAAATATTAATGAACCACAATAATATATTGTACTCGACTTATTCACGAATAAATTGTTCTTGCATCTTCTTTAATTAACAACCAGTAAAACTTATATTATATATTCAAACAAAATTACTCTTTTTTTGTAAATTTCTATAATTAAATGTCCTGTTAGGGCGACAAGAACCTCTTCCGAAAAAAGTTATTTCTCATAAAAATCTTATTTTGACTAAACCTTTTTATCAGTCTTTACTACTTATTATTATATCCAATAATATTTTGATAATATCGCCAAATTAACTGATCAAATTAGATTTTATTTATAGATATAAGATTTAATACTTTCGTGTAAAACAATGTAAAGAAAAGTATTCCTATTAAAATAACCGTCAATTGCTATCGGCTACAATTTTTATAAACAACGTGCTTAGACTATAGTTTTATTTTTATAATTACATAATATGTATATATAAATATATATACTTTTTGCACTTGTTAAAATATTTTTTTTTAGCTTTCGAGACGACGTGTAATATATAATGCATTATGAGCAAAAGCTCCCCCGTTAAAATAATGTTTATCGTATGTAATTTTATAATAATATATATATTTATGTTGAGAGCAGAATATATGGTGCCTTGTACAAACTCATGAGATTTAACCATTGTATAAAATGCATATATACGGAATTTGTGATTGACTGATGATGTACAGATTTTTTAATGGAAAATGTAGGATTTTGGGATATTTTCATTTTTGTACGTTTTTATTAAGTAACCTTACAGTGTCTTGTATCTCAATAAATTTAAGATAATTTATTAAACTATCCTAATTTTTTTTCTTCCAATAAATTATGTTAATTAAAACGGTTGTTTAGTAAATTTAAAAAAAAAAAAATTGAACAACTTGAACTATTCCACACATGTAACATGTTTATAATAAATACCTGTGTAAAAATCCAGAGATTAGACCAAATTTAAGAAAATAAAAATCTTGACGAAAATGATTGTGTTAAATTATTTTTTCCCATTCTCTCATTAATTGCAAACTCCAAAAATTATCCTTACCGGAAACTGTAAGTGATAGTAATTTCAAGAATAGAATTAATTTATTTTATCAATTGTGTATCAAGCTTTATTTACAGAGTCTTTTCAAAATAAAGAAGTCTACATTTAGGCAGATAATATTCCTGTCGAACTTTTGCCAAACAAAACAAGCAAATCGATAGCCTTACATGGACAATTCGTACCATCATTTATTTATTGTCAACCATCATCTTATCTTTTACATACTTTTTGTCTTTGTAAAATTACCTATACGGTATTCCTAATGTGATCAGACGTCCTTTTTTCACCGGGAGAGTCCCGTTTTCAGGTGGCGCGTCCTGGTGTCCCCGAATACAGGTTTCCTAAATGTCCCATTTTCGAATAGAGAAAAACTTTCAGTAACAATTTTTTAAAAAACGCTCAAAATCAAAATTTTGTTGGTAGAATCAAAACTAAGTAGTTGAAGGCGTGATTGTGCACCTGCAGTAAACAATACATTTCGATTGAAGTACTGTATTTTTATAAATAAATCATTATAAAGCTATTGGGCACCATTTAAAGTTGAGAAAACAATGATCCCGATATTGCTGTTGCTATAAGTTCTTATCTGGTTAAAGATAAAGATTTACCAACTTTGATAGATCTTGAAGTTGCCAAGGACACAAGTCCATACAGTGCGAAAGGACCCCAGTGTTCACTCAAATGACAGTGCTTTCGAAATTCAAGCATGTTTAGAGCAAAATTTGTACTAACATAGGTTATATTATTATTATTGTTATTATTATTAAGTAACCTAATATGATCACTTTTAGGGTGTTCACTGTCAATATTTGGTGGAAAGGCATTATACAAATAAAAATAAAATATTCCTTTGTACTTTATTCCACTTTATTTAAAGGTCATGGGACGTTCTGAGGGTATAGGCGGGTAGGCAGTTGCCTAGGGGCGGCAAGTCCAATGGAGTGACAAATGATCACAGTTTTTTTTTAAATGACTGAATATATTTGACACACGAATTTAGCTTAAAATAAAAATGATGCCTCAATGTCTTTGATAAAAAAAGATGCCAACAAAATCATTTTCAATGGTAATAATATTATGACCGATGGGTAAACAGTAGTTCAATTTATCGCAAAAATCTTTTTTAAATGCGACATTTACCGATCTCAGCACTATAGGCGGCAGATATGGTAATTTAAAAAAATTGTTTTGAATAGTAAGAGCGCTATTACAAACTCTGCCTAAGGGCGGCCCATAGCCTAGGTACGTCACTGGTTAGGACCGATTTCGCTCATTGCTGATCAGTTGATAATGCTCGCAATGAGTGAAACCAGACCTGATCTTTTAAATAAAGTGGAATAATGTACAAAGGAATATTGTGTTTTTATTAACCTAATATGACATGAAAAAAACAATACTATCTTGTCAATTGTATTTTATGAAAGTGTGAGGCGCCTAAAACGGAGACTAAAAATATCATTTTCTTAGGTGTCCCGGTTTGGGGGGAAAATTGGTCACGTTTGGTATTCCTAAAATCGGTTACACTGCCATCTTCTGAAAAAATACTCACTCATGGATTTAAGCGACTTATACAAAAGAATATTGTTACTGATATCTATTGACATTTTTTTCAAGTTTTGTATTCAAACATACACCAACATAATTTTATTGGTAATACTCAATTAATATAGATGGCAATGCGTGGAATTATTTCATTTCAAATAAATTACACAAGTCTATTTAATAATTAATGTTTTTTATCTTTCATATTTTGGCAACTCGTTTTATCTTTTTTAATTTCAATAGATTTGCATCAAGGATCTAATCCGAATTTGACCAAAATTAACCCCCGATCATCGATTCTGCACTCATCATGGATAATATAATATTATATCTATTACAACGGTTTGCAAAATTTAGAACCTCACGGACACAAAATACATAATTTTAACTTCCGCGAAACACCTTTAAGATTTTTTCAAAGTATGTATTACAATTTTATTAATGCTCAATTAATAGTAAAAAAGCTATAAATATATTTAAAAAAATCAAGATAGTTCTCATCTCTGCGGTCACATAAATTCTCACGTATATTTTAATTTTATTTTTATTTCCATAGAGGTGAAGACTGCTTCTGGAGTTAAAGCAGCCAAGGATTTTCTATCTTTTCTTTCTGGAGGAAATACGTGCGTAGAAGCTATATTGAAACCATTGTTTATTTATAAATCATAAACTCTTTTTAGCATAAATGGTTCTTCTAAAAACAATAAACCAGTTCTCTGGGAAGTAAACGTACATATGATTATGGTAACATAAAACATATTTACCGATTTAAATCGTGCATCACGTCACCAATAATTGGAGCTGAACTTCAAACTTTTTCGTGTGGGACAATTCGTCGGCTAACCTCTGGATCTTGGGAATATTAATCAAAATTACTTTGGAAGTGTTGAGGGTAAATACTACTTTAATGTTAAAATAATTTTTATTTTATGAATGAAGAGCTTTTTTCATAATTTAGAGATAAGTACACCCAATCCTTTTTTGATACTCTTTTACGCGGATTTGGAACCGATTTATCAAATTATATGAAAATGAAGTTTTTTTTACTCGCCACTTTCTGTAACCAATATATCGCGTAAAAAAGATTGAGTGTACATTAATTACATTATTATTTTTTATAGTAGTTTTTATATTTTGAAACAGGGCCCTTTGCAGTCAAAACATGAATATTTTGCAATTTGCTTAACTCCATTAGCACTAAAAAAAAAAATTATTAGATATTTTAATGAGAAGTGTAAAAATATGAAACACTTAAATTTTAATTTATAATTACGTTACTACAAATTTGTCAGAAACAAAATCATCAAAATAATAGAAACGAAGTATTTTTTCTTACCCTATATTAGATATTACCACTTACCAGTCATGGCTTATCGACACAAGTTAAGATTGATATAACTATGCAAGGTTAATTTGAATAAATGAATGATGGACAACAAGACAAATAAAAACCGTCATTGATTTATGTTTTTTTTTAAATGACTTACTAATGAAAATCGTGAGAGTTTTATTGCGACATGCCAACAGCCTACTTACTTATCAATCCTTGAGCAAGTGGCATTTACTCGACATATTTTGTACGTGGGATACTGTCCGGTTAGTGAAAATGTGAACCACATTTTTGGCATTATACCAACATCAGAGTTCCAATGATTAAATTTAAAAATGAAGGGCAAATCAACTCTTTATGTTCTAGTCCTCCCAAAAGTGGTGTAAAGTAAACCAAAACATTTTTAATATCTTAACGGTAAATACAATGAAAAAGAAAGTTTTTATATATATGGAACAATATGCGAAAAAATTAAAATCATCGTTTATTAATATCACCAAAGCGTTTAAATGTCATCTACAGTCTAAAATGTATATTAATAAATTAGTATTGCCATTACCACAATGTATCTGCCTAATCCAGTGATACTCAACATTATTTTCGTCTTGGCCGTATGCCGTGTTTTACTAATTTACGTGGGCCGCAGCATATTAATACTTATACTTAAATATACCACATACTATACAAAATATTCTATGTGCAAAAGGTTCTGTGTGCGGAAGATTCTGGGTTCGGAAGAATCGGTGTTCGGAGTATTCTTGTTCGGAGAGTTCGTGTTCAGAACATTCTTGTTCGGAGTGTTCGTATTCGAGAGAATCAAGTTCGGTAGAATCCGTTCACCACAAAATATAGTGACATAACATTAGTTTAATTATACATAAAACCACCATATTTTTGATAGCAAAATGTTGCTTACAAAATTCTTTTTCTTAATCAATTAATTTTATCTGCAGGATACGGTGACATTTTGTTCGTAAGGTTAGTAAACATCATGATAGTAAATATTATATTTACTATAAACTGCGGCTTTCCTTAAAAATAAATAGATCCTGATTACATAAAACTAAATTCTTTTAGATAGTATAATTCACGTAAACTATTTTAGATTGATTAAAAAAAAGCTTGAATATTGCAGACAACCCACTGATTAGTCGCCTGTTCAAAAATATTAAACGAATGCAGATCAACCCAAACGACTTTATTGTATATTCGTAAAGTAATAATTCTTATTTTTTACGAGACAGAAACATTTTTAAGTACACTGACATTTGAACAAGGGCGAAAGCATCGGACAGGTAATTTATTTATCGTGACCAGTTATAATATTACACGTACATATATTTCTTTCCGTAAAATGCAAGTTCGTGTATTACAGTAGATTTAAGGCAATCGAATATTTGATTTTCTTTTTATTCGTAACTATTATGAGTGGCGCCAATTTATAATTGAAGTTAAATGCAAATTATACCATTTTGGATTCAAAACATGTAGTTGATGACGTCGAAGAATAGTAAAAAAAACAATATTCCTTTGTACTTCATTCCACTTTATTTAATATGTCAGGACCGGTTTCGCTCATTACGAGCATCGTCAACTGATAAGAAATATAATTTAACAATGCTATTTATACAAAAATGAACAGTTATAAACAACAATTGGCATTGAAAAGAAAATACCAATTACATTTGTGACAGTGAACACCCTAAAAGTGATCAATGAAGCTAGTACCGCTAAACTTACTGCCCTTTATAATGTAATTGGTATTTTCTTTTCAATGCCAATTGTTGTTTATAACTGTTCATTTTTGTATAAATAGCATGGTTAAATTATATTTCTTATCAGTTTACGATGCTCGTAATGAACGAAACCGGTCCTGACATATTAAATAAAGTGGATTAAAGTACAAAGGAATATTGTGTTTTTTCTAATATAATGCCTTTCCACCAAGTATTGACAGTGAACACCCTAAAAGTGGTCGAAGAATAGTGTTTGTCCTGGGTAGCCATTTAAACGATAGTGTTTTTTTTATTAATAAATGTGCACTATGTATTTCAAAAACTGTTGATAATAAATAGTAAATACTACAAATATATGATGCGCTTCACAATAAAAAACCAAACTCAATCTGGAAAGATGTTTCAAAACTTCTTAAACAAGTAGGTATATCACATTGTTTTATTTTTAAAAAATCATTTGAAAGTTGGACTAAGTTTTTTTTCTTTATTTTTAGCGAAATGATTTTGAATAATAATAATAATATGTGTGTAGATTTCTATTTTTTTAAAGATGCTACATTGACAAAACCCCAAGAATTAGTCATTACTTTATGACTAATATGCTTAGCTCAGCGACCAACGTTGCTTCTGATCCAATGGCTCTCAATATTTTAATAATAGCGACACACACATAAATGTAACGTCCACCATTACAATACACGTATGTACATAAGCTTTTTAGAATAAATATTTTGAACTTTACTAATAAAAATAATTAAAAAATATTGTCATATTTGTTATTTTTGGCTTTAATTACTTTTTGAGCAGAGCTCTAGCATGATCATGTCAATATGTACATCTTCATGAGATCTTTAATGAAAGACCTGAGCCTATATTTATTCACATTTTCTACTGATGCAAAAGTAAACGGTGGACCCACCCGTGTACATCTCTCTCGCTATCAATATTAATAAATCTCGACCGATTTTCTTATCATCATTAACTCAAAGACTGAAAAAAAAGATTCACACTAGTATCATATGGAAAACGGAAGTAAAATGGTTAGCCCCTTACTTTCAATTATCGGAAGAAATCTAAACAAAATCTACTGAAGTTTTTTGATTGTTTCTTCATTTTCTGTAAGGAACGCCAGATGATTGTTTTATCTTGTTCGCTTGATCAATCAATGTAGGGCACATGGCCATACATACTTCAATATATTGTTATTTTTGGAAAGGACCAGTAGAATAGTGCGACCAGTGGCGGATTACCTTATAAGCAAATAAGACGCGCGCTTGGGGGCTCCGAATCTTAGGGATCTCAAAAATAACTTTTATAATAAACTTACCCACATACTTTTTTTCAGATATTTATATTTTTTTATTATTTTACTTGGAATTTTCTGACGTTTTTATGTTATCTGAAATACAGGGCATCCAAATTTTACTGCGCCTGGGGCTTCCCATGTGCTTAATCCGCCTCTGAGTGCGATTAATCGCTCTTATGGAATAGTTATTTGACGGGGATCTATAAAAACACGAGGTGTGAAGACATTCATAGTTTTGTATTATATAACAATCCAAAAAAAATATTTCTTTTTTATATCTATATAAGTTTTTGATGGAGGTCGATAAGAATGAAATATTGAAATACACTTTCTAAGAAATTGCTTCGAAAATCATAAACAGTATGACGCACTATTGGAAATTATTAACGCATTTCAATTTAAGCAAAAAAAAAGTTCAAACGTACATTAATTGTCTATTATTTGATAAGAGGTAATTATTTTGACATGTAATTTTTGAAGCATTTGAATGACTGTGCAAATATACGATACTTAACTTTTGATGCTTGAGATTTTTTACGTAAGAAGTTACTTAGGTAGTATTAATAATTAAATATTGTTTTGAATGAAAACTTGTATCTTCAATCTTTTATTTATACGAATATAATCATGTTGTGATAAGCAGTCGAAATAAATGTCTGTTATGCGATATTTATTTTACCTTAATATATGTCTAGTCATCTCTGCTTATTAAAGAATTCATCTTAAGTTGACCTCTGCTTAGATTTTCTTCTCTGGAAGTCATCAAATAATGAGGTGTTAACCTATCGTCACGATTGTCGGTGAGAAATTAACGGCAATAAAAAATACATTCAGTCATCAAGAATCATAACTGATCCCAAGTTTTTTAGTATTAAATGTCACCGAAACAAACAAAAATTATATTTATACTCACAATGATATCAATATTTGTTTAATGTTTTGAATGTTCAAGCATAAAAAAGAGTATATCCTGGAACTGCTCTGATACGAGTAGATTAGGATACATAATTTAAAAACCAAATACAGTTTTCATTTGTAGAACTTAAATAAAATTAGACAATAACAAAAATCTACTTTTAAGTTTACTTACTTATTTGGTAATGCCTGAAATATTTTATGTTATGATTTTTAAATTTAAACATGACTTTATTTGTCTATGGATTGAAAATAAATCGTACATAATAATATTACAATTAGTATATCATTGTAAACGCAGTAACTACAAAATTCATTTCTTTTGCCGACCTTTCCATTATTATTGCGGTCCAATTATAATATTTTCTCGTTCAACTTGACATTAAAAACTGGTTGCTTACTGATGCACATCGCTTAACTTTATAAAAGCTTATTGTTTATATTTTGATCAACTGAGAATACGCCGACAAGCAATTCGCTCATACTTGGCAGTCGTTTTTTTCCTTCAGAGAATTTCGATTATATCATTTAATAATGTCTGATATAATTTTCTATTATTTTTTAAACGTTGTATTACCATCTATGAGTGACATAATTCGAAAAAGCTTAACTCGTAATATTTAAATTGTCAGTTTCTAAAAATAGTTATTTGTTTAAAATTCATTGTAGTCTTTAATTTAGAAAAATATAAATAATTACATAACTATTCATTTGTATTTAGCAATACATGCATACCAGTTTATTTGTTGATAATAATGGACTAAATATTAATATTATATTAGTAAATAAAGATTTGTAGAAAAGTCGTAAATCATATTTCAATCGTAAAATATTTATATAAGAATATCACTAAGAATGCGCATATTCACTTCTATTAATTTTTACAATATTTTATGTTCAGTCAGCAATTTTATTTTGGTTATTGAATATTTTTCAATCAAATTTGTGAAGGGTCACTTTTACACATTGTCTTACATGTCTATTAATATCGATGCCATTGAATACTTACTCTTTTTTTAACCAGGAATTGAAAGTGTCCTTAAGGTTTTTGGGATGAAATGATTTACTAAATTAACTGTGTTCAACTATTTATTATAAAAAATATCAAAACTCTAAATTTAAATAATAAATATGAACAATTAAGGCACTTTGAACTTTTCTCCTTATTTCTATTTGCACAATTTACAATTAAAAAAACGGTTTGTCTATATTGTAGTCACATGTATAAAAAACAATATTCTGCATTTTAATTATTATTTAATTAATCATTCTCGCGTATCGCATATTATTTGTAACATTATATCATATGAGCTCCTGGGAGATAAAATGAGCCAAGTGGTGTTTTAGGAAACAATGATTTAGATGCGTTATAATATTATACAAGTCTTGAATTATCGTAAAAGAGAATTTAACGCAGTAAATACACATAACAATAGTGTTCTCTCTCTAAAATAAAAAATGCAATCCACCAAAACACGAAGTAAAGACGTGATTGTACTTAAAAGTCCAATAAAAAAGTTTTACAACTTTACTACTTGGCTCACTTCACCTGTCGAGGGCTCATATATAATAAATAAAAAATAAATTATTTGAAATCATAGCGCCATAGTTTACATTGGTAATACATTTTAAGTTTACTACATATTAAAGTCAGTCTATAAATAGTTAATAAAATTGAAACAATATATTCTAATATTTAAAATATTAACACCGTACAAAAGATGCCTACTCACATTTTTTTAAAGTATAAAATAATGGCATTCTTTAACAGAAAACTATCGTAACATTCTGAATAAGTGTCTAGATTTTAAGGAAAATGTACAATCAGTTATATTCTCGAAAGCTATGTGTATCAGGGCAATTATTGGCATACTATGTGGTAGTAAATTAATATTAAACATTATATTATCAAAGTCTCAGGTGAACTCGGTGGCTTAAAAATCTTATTTTATTATATAATCATGCGTAGATGTCACTGACGTTTTGAACGGATTGCAAAATCATTTTCAATATTAATTATATAATCAAACATATTTTTTATATTAAATAATTTGTGTGTTTAAATAACAATTAAAATAATGGTCGTATTTTTTATATAAATATAGATTTAAAATTACGATAGATATAAATAAATAAAACATGATGAAATTGTTGTAATACTATAGAATGTGATTTATTAAAGGTTTGGAAATGATCATTTTACAAGAATAATTATGATGACTATGTTAAATTGATTTTTATTATTCGGAATTGTTAGTAGTTCACTAATTTCAACGTATATGATATGTATTATTTTATTATGACGGTGGTGAAGTGCTGGAGCATTTCTTCATGTGTGTCCTCATATTGCTACTTTGGCTAAACGTGAGACTACATTTTTCGCACGCATATGGCTTGTTTCCAGTGTGGTAGTTGAGGTGCGTTTTCAAATGATGCTTCTTTGTGAACGACTTTGGGCATAGAGTACAGGAAAATGGCTTTACACCTATAACAAAAATATAAATGTACAAATTACATAGATGAATCAGTGACGGCTCGTGGATTAAACATCGGGCCCTACCAGCTTAATAGTTCAAATTATTTATTGTTATTTATGTTAGAGTGAATAATATGATGCATTGTGTATCTCTTCTTAGCCAGTATATATAGCTGAGCAAATTTACGTTTAAACCATAGTTCTGACGATGGCGAAAGCCGAAATAGCCATCAACGTATAACATATATAAAAACTGTAGAACTGAAATACTTAGATATTTTTACCCTATTAATAGTTCAAATTATCTTTACTCAAAATTCTCAAGTAACTTGTAGGGCCATGTTAAAAATCATTTTAGAATATATAATATGTATCTGAATTTTTGATACTGCTCGCGTAGTCAACATCTTTGGCTTTAGTCGTGGTGGTCATGGGATAGAATCCCATTACGGATAAATTGACTTTTATATCGAAAATCGGAATTTGAAATTGATCTTACCAGGAATCGAACCCAGACCCACCTGAACACTTGGAATACATTTATAATAGTAAATTTGATTCATTTTATGATTAAATAATGTAGAAAATGCATATTTCGTCTACAAACTCAATTACAATCACTCACTAGCACAATCGATGTGTCGTTTTATATTTTAAAATACCGTTAATTGATATATTAACAAAAATGCGCGAATTTCAACTAACCTGAATGTAGTCGCATATGAAGTGTCATGTTGGAACGATCAGCAAATCGTTTTCCACAGGCTGCGCATGCGTAAGGTTTCTCTCCACTGTGAGTCCGGGCGTGTTGCTTTAGGAGCATTTTGCGTGAAAATGCTTTGCCACATGCTTCACACTGGTGAGGTTTCACTCCTGCCAACACAATATTAAGTACGATATAGAGAAGGGTTGAATTAAAGAGGGAGAGCATCTTCCTTATTTATTTTTTTTGGTTTATAGGGTATTTTTACATAACATAAGTATATAAAGGAAAATTATCATTGCGTATAATTATCTGCCTCTTCTCCGGAACATCGCGAATAGCTATGAGATTAAGCGACCCTTTTGTAAACATATGTATATCTCACCGCTGATACAAAAGTCCTATTGTTTATACATATCGTACGTATATTCAAATCTTGTTCAAACTTTTTGCCGCCTTACCGGAGCGAATTTCAACATAGAAGTCGCTGATTTTTGTAAAGAGTGGCGCGAAAAAATTATTATAAATAAAATGTTCGTAAAATTATACTGTTTATTAACTAAAAAAAAAACAGTTCTTTGAATGTTAGGTTAATTATTCCTTATTTATATGTTATTGGAAAATGCGTTTGTGCAAAAACTTGATCCAAAAGAACGAAGCACCGATATCTCATCGACGCTGCCAAGTAGAATGACATGCAAATGGGTAACTTTATTTAAATGGGGTTAAGCGTGGGTTTTTTGTCAATTAAAAAATCCACTTAAAATATTGTTTGATTAGCTCGTTTGAGCTCTATGGTTTTATAATAGATTGTAAGGCAAGATCATGTTGACCAACGTTTAACATATTCATGTCATTATATTACATTATATTATATATAGATTTTGTTTTCGTGAAATACTATAGTTAACATGTTTAATACTTAAAATTTTCATATTATGTTGTGGCATTTTAGAGCAACATGAGTTAGTTCATACGAAAGTAACCCCAAGACGTGATATAACTCATTTTCGGAATAAGTGTCAGTTAACATTTTTTTGCCTTGACGTTTTCAATTGTGATTCAATAATTTATTTTCAACTTGGTACTCCTTAAATGGCTTTTAAAAAACGTTTCGTTTATTCGACATAAAACAGGTAACATAATATGCGTTGTTTTTACTGCAATTTTTATTATTTAATTCAGAGAGAAACATTATACATAATTCGTTTTTCAAGTGATCATTTTTAATGTAGAAGGAGTTCAGATCCAAGCTCATGCATCACTCAAAATATACGGATTTAATAATAAAAAAAAATAGATTGTTATTTAATTAACGACATGAGTAATTGTGTCAACAAAGTATTGTGATCTATTATATTTCCTACCATAACGATAAACCAATTACAAAATTGTATTCACAATTCACACTAATCATATAGTTTTATCCAAAAACTTAATATAATTAAAATACGCAGACAGATATCTAATAAACAAAAATGTATGTTCTAAAATCTTTTCTACTGTAAATTATTCTTCGAAAAAGGTCAAAACCTGATCATCATAAAAAAATATTGATTTTGTAAAAATGAAATGTGTTTTATTTTTGTAAATATAACAATAGCTGTTGCATCATGATTGAGTAAGCAATACTTCAAAGCTATACAAGTATGCAAGCTTCAAAATGTTTTCAAAAATTATTTCAAAGCTCATCCAAGTTCAAGGTAAGAAGTATATCTATGTGCTGAACATATTAAGCTGATTCTCACGGTCAATATGAATATATGCGAAGAATTTTTATGAAATCCGCATTGAAGTAACAAACACGAGCAAAATAAGCGTTTTATTTCTCTGAAATAACTGTTTAAAAGCGAGCACTTATAAAATAATGGTATAATATGACCAGATGAGTATGATATGTTATTTTTAAGGAATTTAAAGAGGTTTATAATTATAGAGGACCCACTACTCCGAATCATTAAATATTGACAATTGTTCTCTTTTATAACAATTTCTTGTTATGTCTGTAAGTGAATAAAAGATTTTTAAATCCGCATCAGGGTGATTTTGTGACCAAAAGAACTGTTCAACAAAACATAATTTCACGATTTAAAGTGTCAACTAATAAACTATTTAAGAAAAAGAATTATTAATTTAAATCTCTTTACCTGTGTGTATTCTGACATGCATATTATAAGCTACCCTCTGGTTGAAACTCTTCGGACAATGTGGGCATTGATATTCTTTTCTATTCCTGAAAGATAATACATTATCCATTTATTTTATTATTTTAACCATGTCCGCTCCCAATATGGAGCATATGAACTCCTAATGGAGTTTAGCTCAACAGAAGTGTGTCTACGAGAACTGAGAATTTTCTAATACTGAAAATATATTTTATTTTACATACTGTAAAAGAAGGCCCTGTACTGACCTGTGTATTTTCATATGGCTGCTCAAATAGCCTCTATCGTTGAAGTATTTCCCACAAACATTGCACGTGGCCGCGAATTCTTTCGTCCCTTTGTGAACAGACACGTGATATTTGTAGTTGCGGAGTTGCGAGAAGCATTTGTCACACTGGTCGCATCGATATCTGGCTCGCGAAGAGTGTGAAGATTGATGCAGCTCTAGAGTGGACGCTGAAGTGAAAACTTTCGCACAAACTTCGCATGCTAGTGAGCTTTTAGAAGTACATCCACCCGTCACAGAAATCTGCGTCAATCCTTCACACGAAGTAACATCACTCGCCAAACGATCAGTTGTCTTCAGACCGTAATTATTCAAATTATTTTGTACTGCCTCATCAGTTTTTACATAGTGTGGTATATTTTTCCTTGGTATTATTTTGACATCTTCATTTCCGTTCGGTAATTTCACGTCTAATAACTCCACTTCTTTGATTTTTTCAGGGCTTGACTTTTTGATTGTTTTATATGTTTCACTTGTGAATCTTTCTTTTTTATTTAACATGTCTTCTGTTTCTGATAGATTGTTATTATTATCATTGCAAACATCAGTGTCATGGTTATTTTTTTTAAATGTATCTGTTGCTAATTCTGACTTTAAACTATTCCCTGGTATCGAAATTTCTTTCTGAAAAAAAAATAAAAAATTATGGTATTATGTAAAAAATATTTTCAATGACTAATTTTCGTCGTGATTTTTACTTTCTTGCGAACGCTTTAACGTGAAACGTTGTTCAGTGCAACCAAATATTGGATTATTTTTAGGCGATGCAGTTCATTGCCCAATTTATTATTCTCACATACGATTTTTGGCATTTAGCTTTCTTGATTTTTGAGTTAATGTTTCGAAACATTGATTTTCCAATCAAAATAGATCCATATACATATATATCGACAGTGGATAGGAAAAACAACATAACCCACACATTTTTCAAAACAGCTTTTTTCCGCTAATCACAATTTTTACAACTGGATACACGTTTTATCAAAAGGATGTAAGCTGAAAATGCGGAATTAGTATCTAAATTAAACTTTTAAATTTGAGAAAATAAAAGCATGTGAAAATTGTGATCAATCAAAATGATTTAAAAAAAGGTTTTTTTTCAAAAAAATACTCAATTAATATCAGATAAAGTCAATTAAAACCCAGTTTTTGTGTCTCCTGTAAAATTTCTTATGTCTGTGCTACGTCTTTTTTCCTTCCCAGAGTCGATATATATTTAAAACAGAACATTAGCGAATCACTAGAGACGTAATTTTCTCAACAAAAGTAGTGCGTCTATAATTTTATTTTGAAAAAATATAAGCTTACCGTGTATAAATGCATATTTAATTTTGACAATATCCTAAATATAAAATTTTAATGTTAAAAAACACTTACCCGTTGAACTTCTTCTGGTCTGCTGGTATTTTTTAGATTGCTATTGCCTTGGCAATATAAAACAGGTCCCCTTATACTCCACGGACATGCTAACACTTTATTGTACAACATTTTCTTCTTAACACGAAGAATATCTTCTGAAATCGGGATTTCTTTCATAGAAAAATTTCCACAATCGTTATATGACATTTGCTTTTGTACCGGATGTTTTATTATTGAGCAACAATCGAGCCCAAGCTGTTCATTATTTTTTTGACTGAATCCAAATCGTAATGATTCTTTTCCATTAAAACTAACGTCATTACTTCGACGTTCATTTGTTTGATTTACTAATGCATCAGAAATTGCAGCCGTTGACCGACGAAAATATTCATTTGAAATGTTATTACTCACTTGATCAAATGCACTATTTGATGTTTGTTTAAATATATTATTTCTATTAAAAGTGTCTACAGTTTTGTGTAATACTTTTGATATTTCTTTTCTACTTGAAGTCAAGTCAAGAATTGATGAAAATATTTCAATCGGCATTAACGAAGGAATTGGTCGTACTAATTTCTCGTTTCTACATGTTTGTATTTTTATATTTTGAATTTTTGACATCTGGCTGTCAAAATTATTGTGCCCATTATTATATGATGCTCTATTATTTTCTAGTGGAAATGATTGTATCGTGCTTTTAGGGTCATAAACTAAATTTAATATTCCAGATTCTTGTGTTATAAATTTCTTCTCGGTAACAAGCTGACATGATGTATCTTGCAAATTCATTACATCAACGTGAGCTTTACTTTCATTTCTGAATAATGTCGTATTTTTCAGAGTTATACTATTTTTATTAGTATCTATTTTTTCTTCCAATATTTCACACGATGAATCACTAAAAATATCATCGTATTCTGACTTAACTGATAACGTTTTTAAACTTTCAGTGATTTTCGGCGATAAATATGGAATGTTATTTTTGGAAAATATTGATGGAAATTGCATTTGATGATTTGTATTTAAAACAATATCTTGGAGACTGTCAACATACGAAATAGTTTTATCGCATTGGTTTAGGTCACATAATGATGTTTCATTTTTCGCTTTGTTACCTAGAGCATTTTTTAAAATATTACTTCTATAATTTTCATAATCAATAATATTAGTGTTAAAATTATTAACATCATTGAGTGGAATTACTGGTAAATCTATTAACGTGTTTTTAGATATTTTGTCACTCTTTATAAATATTTCAAGATCCAAATTTTTCTCTTCACAATCGTCCTTAAGTCTGTAAACTTTTTGTTTTAAATAATTAGAAAAATAATCCAGTCTATTTACATCAAGTTTATTGTGTCCACTTTTAAATGTATCCGTATCATTTTTTGTCACGAAGCTATTTCCATTTGCCTGATAATATTTTTTGCTTTTATCGGTCATTAATTTTGCCGTTTTTTTATTCTTGGTCTCACTTTCAATATTGAATGTCATCGCTCGCATTCGCTGTATATCATTTTCATCGATAAATATCAAGAGCTGTTTTGATAAGTTTAAAAACTCGTTAAGTTGATCCGGCAGGAGATAAACTTCACCGTTGTAAATGTATTGCAATAATGCTTCGACGGTATCAGCTGAAACGTCCGCGAGAACAATCGTCATCGGGACGTCTTCACTTGGCCTGGATAACAAGAGCCGCTGAAATTTCAAAGATTAATAAAACAGATAAAACGACGCCATTATTAATTATTATAATGAAATGTCGATCCGCTGTCAACACTACTTTCGTTTTTTTTTTACAGAAGTTTGTTGTACTGACACTTGTCACATTACAACGTAATCACCGGATATTATCATTGTAACATGGATCCTAATTATAAAATAGGAACTATTATTATAATACTATCTCATTACTCTCAAGTAAGTAGTTTTCGTATCATAATAATAGAAACAAGTGTTGAAAACTTTGTATAAAATATTCAAGTTATGTCTATCAAATAAAGTAAGTTAATCAAGAATCGTTTCAGTCATCATTGTATTACAAAATTATTTTCAACGATCAGTGTTTTGAATACAACTTTTCATTTCTTACATAGTTGTAAAAGTTAAAGAATTTACAATTTTTTGTATAATGCAATATAAAACTTTAAAATGGACGTTCTTACTCTGATAAATGGACTGGCTGAAGACAAAACGATCCGATGTGCCCTGTACTTTCTTCCAGCAGCATATATTGTGACGTCACACCAACAGGGAGAGTTAGCTGCTTCTAGCAACCACCTCTTGATGGTGGTTTCACACATCGTTGAAAAGCTTAAAATAATACAAAAATATTAAGTATAAAATAAACTTTTTGTGTATAATTGCATTTGCAAAGTAATTCGAAATGGGAATGAATCAACGAGTATTTTACAGAAATGAATAGAAGATACTCAAGTAAAATGTTCGTTATACGTTCGTAGTACAGAGGTCAACGTTGTTGACTTCGGTTACAGAGGTCACGGGCTCAAATCTCAGTACGGACAGTTTTATAAATTGATTTTTCAATCGATTTATGAATTTCTGTTAGAATGCATGGATAGATTTAGTGTCTTGTGTTCCTCCTCCCACTCATCCTCTTCTAAAAACGTGGCGCAGTGATTAGCTAACCACTAGTCCTATCCAAGCCCTATCTTTCTATTTCTACTATTCTTGTTTAAAAGAGTCGTTGAGCAATTGAGTAACAAGCAGTTAGATTAGAAACACTTCTGTTGAGATAAGGTCTATTAGGAGTCCATTTGCTTCATATTGGGAGCGGACATGGTAAAAAAACAGGGTTGACATAAAAAAATATATTTATAATGACGCTATCATAAATAGTGCGGTATATTATTCGGTACTTTAAAAGTATATGACAGTTTTGACGAATATATGACATATGAATATAATGTTTTTATGAATTTTAAAAAATATATTAAATAAACAGCCACAGGTTACTTCAATATTTTTTTGCTGTTAATCAATTGATATATATATTATTGTAGTGATTCAATTTGATTGACACGTTGTATTCCAACAATAACCATTCATTAAAGAGTTCAATATCATTTATTTAAAAATAATTAATCACCACTAGGCGGAAGATTCTTAATCTAACCTCATTCTGCATGAATTCATTGGTTTTTTTTCCATTCAGTATTTAAAATATTGCAGATGGTCAAGTGATTGAATCGAATAGCTGTACGGCACCTATTATAGTATGTTTCGAGTGTATGAAAAGTCGTGACCGTATCGCTTCGGTAAACATTTGAAAAAGTCTTCAAGTGTCCCTTGACTAGTATGTGCTTATGGCAATATAGCACAATCCTAATGCCGAAAATCAAAAGCTTTTGATCAGATGAGCTCTTGTATCGGCCCGTCAATCAATACGCATGAATTATGAATGTGTTCAGAGATATTCAATCTAACGGCTATCTTACTTTGGAAAAAATAACATATTTTGATTCTCAGCAAAACAATAATTAGTATCTCTTTGTTATAATAGTGTATTTTTCTTGAAAAAAATATTAACAGTTCATTGAATAAGGAAACGGAAAAATAATTTATTCTGTCATAAAAATATATATTGTCTAGGAGACTATGACTATGAGATTCATTAATAAATTATTATATAATTAATTTTACCGAGTAAAACTATTTTGACAACCAATTGGTTTTACATATGCAATCATTCCAAGTGCAATAATATCTTTGTGTATAAAAATTGTCGCTTGAATATATCCATAATTGTATAACATATACCGGTTTTTGAACATAAGTATCTCAATCATGAGAAATTTATGCTTGTAGTTACAATAAGCGATATGTGCCATTTCAATATTTGCGGCAAACGATGTTTTTAGTTTTATGGAAAAAAGCATTTGTTTTAAGTTACGATTCTTTTTTCTATTCTATTTAATCTTCGAATAAAAACAAAATTAGATCGTTTATAAGCTAATAAATTATACAATCAAATAAATATAAACAAAATACAAGTGTACTTTCCATAAATTAAAATTCGTTAAAGAAAGATTTTGAAATATTCTGATTCATGAATATATCGCTAATTAAGATATGAAATATTTTTTTAAAGATTATATTGAGTTAAGGAACACATTTTTTCACTAAGTGTAAAATTTCGCTTAGAATACACACATAGTTTTGATTTGATTTTGAAAAAATGTAGTTATATCGCTTTTTGTAACTAGACACCTCAATTCTAAATTGAGCACTGTTTTCACAAAAATAAACAATGCCTTTCAAAAAAAGGGATAAATATTAATGCTACTAAATGAATATTTTTTTATATAAATGTTAATTTACATCAAATTTACTACAATATTTTAATGTTAAACGTGTGATTTTCATCCTATTTTTTTATTAAAGCCAAAATTTAATATACATGATAAAAAGTTTGGAAGTTAAAAGATATGATTGCATAATAAACAAAACAAAACAAAAAATATACAAATTATATGTTCACTGAACAGTGATTTAAAATATATTTACTACTGCACTATTCTCACGCTCAGTCAAAATTTGCCACCACTCTATATTTTAATTAATTTTAAACGTGCGTAAATTGTTGACCATGCCTTTATATAGCCACACCTACAGAGTGAACATGTGTATATGAATTTTCTTAATTGCGTACAACGCATCGACAATGTGTTTCTATTGACGCGTCAATCTTGTATCTGGAAACGTACCGAAAATGTTAGCAAACGGTAAACGGAGACGTCTTTGTGACTATCTAATCAAATCTGAAGAATCACTTGACAAAGTAACGGCACATACAATACTTATCATATTATAATAACGTATTCAAAAATTCTTCAAATCGTTACACCAATTATTTACGTTGCTTTAAATCATATTAAGGGCACATTTCGTGTAGTTCCATATATGTAGTGATTTGCGAATGATTAACGTTATTAATAACTGAAATTTTTGATCTACTCAATCGATCATCAACTAACACCAATCGTGTAAAGCTAAAAGTAATTGAGAAAACAGTTTAGGTCTCAACAATGATAACTTTTATCTCACATATCTTAAATATCTTTCACTATCGTCATATTAGTAAAAAAAAAAACACTAATTTTTACTAATTTCACAATTATTTTATTATCGTCATGAGCGAAACCGTACCTGATCATATAGATAAAAGTGGAATTAGTACAAATGAGTATTTTATTGTTTTAATATAATTCCTTTCCACAACGTATTGACAGTCAAAATCTTAAAAGTGATATTCAGATATATTAACCGCGGACGATACGTTGTCAAAATTGTTAATTCAGATTATTATTTGAGTTGACATTACTGATTTTAAAATTAGATCTTCCTCTTATGGGATAAAAAATGTCCAACAATCAGTAAAGATTAAATACACTAAATTTAATATTTTTAATTCATAATAAATACTAAGTATATTTTAGAATAGTACCTTCTGGGTGCAATTTTTTTTTATCCGTGTCTGCTCTCAAGTTTTTTCTACGAGAAATGTTTGTTACTCAGTCGCTCAACCTCACTTGTTTTCAAAGTGAGTAGTAGGGAATGAATGACAAGGCTAGAACAGGACAAGTGGTTTACTAATTGCTATTGCTACACCCAGAATCAGAAGGATGGAAGGAGAGGAAAATTATGCGAATTGATATCACAAACACCCAGTCTTCGGATCACAACTTTTAATAGAATTATTCTCAAATTCACTGTGATCTTTCCGGGAATCGAACCCAGACCTACGTGATCGGTAGAGCAAGCTCTAACCAACTGGGCCACAGCAGGCGACTACCAATCCAATAGTGATCACTTTTATGATCTATTATTTTAAAAAGTGCTTAAAATAACTGAATGATGTTAACTTAAATGTTAGGACCTTTAAACTAGTATACATATTATTAGACGTAAACTTTTATTGAAAAAATAAATAATATGAAACACTTTTCGAGTTACTACCAATAATTGACAGTTATAATCACATTTTAAGATTTCGACTGAAGGTGCTTGGTGGAATTTCAATATTAAATTTGAATCGTTCAAATTATGTACACCAGTCAGTTCAAGTTCATCCGTGCGCTTGAACGCCTGAAGATGCCGAAAGGCGAAACCCGGGTCGTTAGTGACAAAATCTGTGGGAGTGTACATAATTTGAACGATTCAAATTTAGTTATAATCACACCTTAAAAGTGATTATTTGTATTCGCTCATTATTGATGATCGTGATTAGGGTATCCAATCCCGGAGCCTTTTTCTAATCCCGGGGTCCCGGGATCGGGATTAGCTCACCGAGGAATTTGAAAGCCTCAATTCGCTTTACTATTCCACCAGATTTTTTTTTAGCTCTTGCAATCCCAAAATCGTATCAGTTTTCGGGATTTGCTAAAAAATTCTCAATCCCGAAATCCCGGGATCGTGACCGTGTCAATCCCGGGTTTTCGGCATCAAAAATCGAACGGGATCCCGGGATTGGATGCCCTTATCGTAATATATGTAAGTAATGTCGGTATCGCTAAATATTGTGCATAATAGGTGGAGGAGCGTTCATCATGTTTGTGACAAATTACTATGCACCCAAAATGAAAAAAAATAACGGAATTTAATTATTGAAACGCTAAAAAACAAAATAATGTGAACTCATCGAAACGAGTGTGCTATATAGTGCTTGACATTATTCTCGCCTGTCGACAAAATATGGTCACTCAAGTCTTAATAAACACAAGGTTCATAATATATTAATAATTTTAAATGTTTGCGCACTTTTTCTGACCGCTTTCTCGATTGCGCGATGGGTCAACAAGAAACAAGAACGGCAAATTTTTGTGTTGACGTATTCACTCGTCGGTTTACCTGGCACGTGCTTTAAATAATCAATTCACATTTTTTATCACTTACTACACGTATGGTAATTTATTTCGAACGTTTTTATTTTTACTAAATTACATGAAGTCATTTTCTCTGAAGCTGAACTCAATGGTGAATATTTCATAATTTACAATACTCCGACGGCACCTGATACAATAATAATGAATACTTTGATTTTAAAAGTCAATAATTCCAAGAAAAAAAAAGAATTAAACTTGTTCAAAAAATACAAGAGAAAACAGGACTGCCATATTATTATATTTAGCATCTTGTCAAGTTGCCAAGTCGAAAGAAATAAAAAAATACAAATAATATATGTTGATCACGTTCATAAAGTATCAAATAAAAATAGTATGATTATCCTTCGTAAAAGGTTAAGCGCCAACTTTATAAGTAACATATTACACCACGAATGACTTCCAGTATCTTTTCGCTTAAAATCAACATCTTAATTAAAAACTAGCCGTGTCCTGAAACATCAAGATCCTTACGCTGTTGTAGAACCAGCTACGCCCAAATTTATTTGAAAGTCGACTTAGATTATATAGAATGAGGAAGAAAATAATGATACCTAGCGTGTTATAATAATAATATCAAGACCAAGATTCAAAAAGTAGTTGGCCAATGAAGCTGCACATGGCTTATTATCAGTATCTGAAATAAAATTTGTAATCATTACATGTTATTGTGACACTATTAGTCACATTAGAAATGCATTGCACTATGGAAAAAGATGTCACAACGGCCTACCGTTTCTCTTAAATCTAGAAGAAAATTACAGGTTCGTATTGACAATTTAAAACGTTTAAAGTTTACATCACAAAGATACCTGTTGCATTATTATATCCGATGGAGAACTACGTAAATACAACTGAATGGAAAAAAATATGAACTTCTTTGCATTTTTATTTGTAAATACATCAATTTATTGATAAAGATGAATCGAAATAACGATGACTATTATTTGCTTCACGCATAATTTTTACCCATTCTTTTGACGGTACAAATATTTTAATGGAAAAATAAACATGTAGTCTTTATTCTGTTGTTCGTAATTGTAGGTGTGAATTAGTACCGGAAATTTTATAAGTGGGACTTACATTCTTTACATTATTACAGCTACAGCTTTCGTTAATATTTTCATTTTTCCCAAAATTCATTTAGTTAAATTCGTAGTTATTTTTGTAAATATCATGTTGTTTTTTTTAATTTAATACTTGTTTCATTTTTTTGTAAATGTGTGCAGAAGAATAAACGTACGTATTAAATGTGACATATTAAACACATATTTCAGAGTCTAAATAATAATATGTACCTAAAAATACATTAATTTAACAGTCGAATGTTTTTTTGTCAGATTACCGTTTATAGCTTTCATGTGTCGGCAAGAGTTTTTCTAACAACATTAAGCTTAATTCAATAATGTATATATTTATTTATTTGAAACATTGTTACTGGAAATCTGAGTAACAGCAGTATAATAGAATCAAAAATATACTTGTAAAGCGATTTTTTAGAGTGCTATTGATAGAAGCTGAAATTGCGGTCAGAACTATTAATGATTCAATTAACATCGCAAAAAATGTGGCAGTAATCTAATGCTTCGTATAAAGAACGTTTTTGAATACTTTTATTGAAAATTAGCAATTCATTCAGTATTTTTTTTAAATTACGTCAAGTCCATTGCATCTATGAACTACAATACTGTTAATATTGCCGGACCGAGTGAATATTTCGTATACGGGTAAGATGGGCGTTAATGCAAACAATTTCTTATATTTCTAATCACTAGCGATGACTAGACAACTTTTTTAAAGTATGACGTGCAAAGATAATCGCGTAACTCCGTTTAAAAAACTCAGCTACTGTATTGTACATAGCACGTTGTAACGGAACTTTTATCAAATAAATGTAAATTAAAGCGATTAAATTGTCGATGTTTTGCATCGTAGTGCTGTTTTCAATTGTGTCATAGCGTCGCATGAATACAAAACATATTTACCATCCTTCGAGTGATAACTGGAACAAAGGATACGTGAAAATATTTTTATTTAGATAAACGCTTGACACAACATTACCATAATTATAAAGAATTTCTTTGAAGGATCCATTTCAGGATATTGACAAAAAAATTCAAGTATAAATTAATATTTTAATTATTTATAAAAACATCAATTCTATGTATTATTTTATTTTATAACTTTAATAAAGAACATTAAGAAAAAACACAATATTCCTTTGTACTTAATTTCTACTTTCATTTATCAAGATCAAGACAGGTTTCGCTCATGGCGAGCATTGTCAACTGATAAGAAATAAAATTTAACAGTGCTATTTAAACAAAAACAAATTTAAATGAAAATGTGTAATAAACAAATTTTATTTAAATTTGTTTTTGTATAAATCAAGGCTGGGGAGTCGGAGTCAGATTCGTGAAAAATGAGCGACTCGAAGCATTCAAATATATATATATATGTGTGCATTCAAACCACGATAGTCCATAGTGTTGACATTGCATGCTTGGCTGGCTAAAGACGATCTGATTTAAAAAAAATGCTAAAATTTAATTATTGAAAAATTTCTTCGGAGTCGGAGTCACCATTTTTTTACACGACTCCGCAGCCTTGGTGTAAATAGCACTGTTCAATTTTATTTTTTATCAGTTTACAATGCTCCCTATGAGCGAAACAAGTACTGATCTGGATTAATTAAAGTGGAAATTAAGTAAATAAGAATATTGTGTTTTTTATTAATATAATGCCTTTCCACCAAGTATTGACAATGAACACCTTAAAAGCGAATAATAAAGAACATCAAGATTCAAATACGTCAAAAAAAGAATGTAAAAAAGATTATTACATTCTAATCCTACCTATCAACTTTTATTTTAAGTATTTTATAAATTCAGATATTCATGTAAATAACACATTATTTGATTGATACATTGGTACATTTTATTTAGTTTTTAAGCTTATGTGTATAATGAGAAAATCGTATTGTTAGTTATACATAGTTTTACTTTAAATTATATTAGTTTATATAATGGACAATTTTATGTATAATGATTTACAGCAGCTGCACAAAATGTGACGTTAAAAATGGCACTGATAGTTTATTTGATAAAATCATCACATGCAATATAATTACAGGTGACGCTGGCATAATATATTGAATAAGATTCTCAAAGTTTTTAATTTATAATTATTAAGTTTTTTGTTATTAATTACTGTCGTTCGGCTTACAAATAAGCTTTCGTTCGTTTTAATATTATATTTATGGAGAAACTGAAATATGGGAAAAAATAAAAAGAATATGTACGAAAAAACTTTATTAATTTTTTCAATTTCTTTTATTTTCTACTCAAATCAGTTTTTTTATCAATTTGTATTTCTTTCTCCTATGGTGACAAATTTACTACAGTCGAGTAAATACATAGTTTTATAAGCTTACACTTTTTTCGTACTGATTCTACATTTTCAAAAATATTAAGGCTTGTTTCGCTCATTGTAACAAATTTCGAGTGAAATTTAGCTAATTACTGATGAAGCCTTTCTATCTTACTCATTCAACAAGATTGACCTTAGCCAGCTTTATATTTATTTTCATTTTAATATTATAGTTTTTAAAAAAGTTATAATAACACTAATAAACAAGATCTATTATGTAATATGGTAAAAATATCAAAGTATTTCAGTTCTACAGTTTTTTTTATATATATGTTATGCGTTGATAGCTATTTCGGCTTTCGCCATCGTCAGAACTATGCTTAAACGTAAATAGTGCTGACGATGGCGAAAGCCGAAATAGCTATCAACGCATAACATATATATAAAAAACTGTAGAACTGAAATACTTTGATATTTTTACCCCATTAAAATGGAGTTAAGTATTCTCCCAATTTCAAATGAATAATTCAATTGAATGTTTGAAATAAATAATCATTGACATCAATTTTTAAAAAAGTAACATTTTAAATTTAAGCGAAGTTATACAATAGTTCAAATTCAAAATCATTCCGTTATTGTGTATCATTCATTAAAACAGATTGAAACTTTCAAAAACCTTTGAATTATATATTGTTATATCCCCACAGCTTAAGAACAACTTTAATGTGTGATAAAGGAATTGTTTTGTTTGTGGTACGACGTATGCCTACCATATCTTATATTAATATCTGAAACAAGTAACTTTAAGGACATAAGTAGGTCATATATTTAAAAGTTGTCGCAACTTGCCACAAGGGTGCAACTAAATTGACTTTGATTCAAGACTCTATTAGTAACATTGTTTGCAATCACTTCAGATTGCTTATCGGGAATATCGATTAAATTATTAAATTTATGTTGGTGAAAACATATCTTATTTATACATAGATCTTCAAATCAGTTATAGTTTATGATATGTAAATGTAGGAATATGATGAAAATTAATTAAGAAGACTTACTTTTATGAAATTTATTTACTACTATTTGGTAAAAAGTCGGTCACCTTTTTTTATGAAATCTTTAAGTACAGAGTGATAAGGGAATGAGCTGGAGTGATTTCCAAAATTAAGTTCAATGCTTTTCTCTGCATTATTCGTAAATAAATTTATTAATTACGATTGATTGATATGCTCATTGGAATCGAATACTTGATAAAATTATACTATATATAAGATAAAAAGACGATGAAAAATTAAATCGCGCTATTGTTTGTATACATTGATTACTAAATTATTTTACATATCTCAAATTTATCATGAAATATCGAAAGATTTTGAAATAACATCAATTTCATTTGAATATGTACAAAAACGTTATGAATTAATATTCTGTCAATATAAATTAAGCATATCAATAGAATTTCTGCCACAGCTATTAAATCATCATAATTGACTCCTTATTGAACAATATTGGTAATATAAATAATATTTCCTTTCATGTAATTCATTGCTTGATTATTTTAAACTTGTTAAACTGCTCGAAGCATTTTCCTTATTCACAATAAACCGTAATGTTTAATTCAATCTAGCAATCTAACGTATACATACATTCGTGGATAGTTGTATTTTTATAAAAAAAAAACAATTAAATTTTATGCTTTTAGCAAAGAAAGTATTTTTATTAAGATAATAATTAAACGAAAAGTCGGTCATGGGCTCTATTTTTAATTCAAATAAAGAACAGTTAATTTGCTTTCAAGAGTTCATTCAACACTTTTGTGTTAGAAGAATTATTCAGCAAAAAAATAGACGCGTAGTTATTTTGATGGTACACGTAGACAAAATATTGATACATTTTGTTTTGCTTTCCTAATTCAGGTAATTGTATGTTCTATGACTAACGTTACCCGCGTTACAATCAATTGAATTTAATTTAATATTATCGAGATCGTAGCATGTATATATGAATTTAAATGCAGCTTTAGAATATTAAAATGAATTGATTCATTCGTGTGTTTTCTCGCAAAAGGCATTCACAAATATCACTTTGTTTTATAATCGATTAAAATTTGTTGACCGCGATTTTTAAGATCAGTACGTAATTGTAGTCAGTAAGTAAGCCAAGTCTTTTTGGCTTATGTTGAATTGAAAGCTTAGGAATAAGATGTGCGACAAGATATTTGATATTAGATGAAGTTTATTCGATCGCATTATGCTTGCGCTCCGTGTTGTGTATGAAACATAACCACAGAAAAAAATATTATCGCTCGCTATTAGCGCTCAAATGTACTCAAAATTAAGCCACTATCAAGATATAAATTGATTAGTTTTCCTCGGCAGTATATAGTAAAATTATGATTGCGCCTCGAGCACCATTTATGTTTGATTTAATATTAAACTGGTTGTAACATGTTACTACAGTAACTTGAGAGCAATCACTGCTATTTCGGTAGTAAAAACAAAATTTTCATGTTGGGTTATAGGGGAATAAAATTAATATACTGCTCCGCATCGAATATAAACGGTATTGATTTTTGATATTAAGGCAGGCATGCACAACCTGTTTCTTCTAGTAGGCCGCGTAAAAACAAATTACGGTGGTTTCGGGCTGCAAGGAAAAATTAAATTTGAAGTTCGCTCAAGCTTTTTTCACGGGAATACGTTTCATGTAAAACAGTCGTGTAAAAAATTCATTGAATACAGATAAGTGAAAGATAGGTTTCATTACATTTGACCGTGTAAAAGAGGATTAAGTGTACTTATGTACAAAAATGATTTGATTATGAAATATTTAGGAATACATGTTGTACTTAAAAATAAAAAGATAATGCCATCTATGTCTTTGTAAATTTCAAACTAATTCTTTAGAATTTGACTTAATATTTGTAGTATTATGGTAAAAAAAATAATCCGAATTTGTATTAGTATATTTTCTATGAACCGATTTATTCTGCTTCGTCGACAAAAAAGCTTGCTCACATTTATTAAAATCAATGAATTACATAAAAAAATATGTATTATATTTTATTTTTAAGAAGAAACACTCGAGGGTTATAACAATTGCAAACGGTTAAGCAGCTGAATTTGAAAAATTACATCAACGCACGGTAAAGTCACGAAATTTGTTTGTTTGAGATTTCATATTTATAATTAAAAATCTTTATCAAAATAAAATAAATGTCATAAACAGTTTAATAAAGTTTATTCAATCATAATATGATATTGCGTTTGCCTTTCTCTGAGATTAAATCTCCCTTTATTAAGCGTCACATTTGAACAAATAAATACTCGACATTTTACACTAACCCAGTATATAGTTATTAAAGTTACATATCGAGTAAGCAATTTAATATTTAATTCATACATTTGCATATCACTAAGTAATATAAAAAACGAAACTAGTTCGATCAATAAATCATGAGAGTGCTGCAACAAAAGTTAAGTGTCGTAGAGCTCGTAAATAGTTCAATACCTATTCTTGTTTGAATAGTGTTCATAAATCTATGTCGGGTGACAAATCGCTCGGCGATAACAAATCATATCTACGGGTTAGTTATGTACTATCTGTCACGATCAAAATCAATGAGCAATTTTATCATAAGACATGACTCCGGCTTCAGTGAATGTAAGCTCCTGCCACATGTATAGAATATCATAATTTGAGCATATTTACTCGATTGAACAAATACCAGTTATTATATTTAAGAGTTAATCGTATACGTACTCAAAAAACATGTACACTAAAATACTAAGAATACTAGTTTTGAGTTATTTAAAATTTGAGTGTGTTTTTCAAACAATTATGTTGTAAAAATAAGTATTGTTGTGCATTTAAATTATTGAAAATATTCCTTTCTAATGAAAATATTTCATTTAAATATAAGTAAATTGTCGGTAGAGTTTTAAATTAAAAATAAAGATCGAAAAGGTATTTAATTTTATCTTAATCAGTCAACTGTATTTATTTTCAAATAAAAGTATCGATATTTGAATTAATTAAATTATTTTGAAAAATAATTGAACATTTTAGTTAAATTCAACTTTATTAGATTTAAAAAAATCACTAAATTAAAAAAACAACTCAATCGTTAATCTAAATTATTTAAACTAGTGCTTTTTTTTAAAAAAAAAGGTTTCGGAAATCACTTCTTGTCAAGCTTTTTACTAAAGATTTGTTTTGAATCCATTCCGTTCCCAGTGAGTAGCATATGGCTTGCTTATGGAGGTATCTTAACAGATTTTTTACGAGAACTGTTTTTTACTCAGTCGCTCAATCTCCATTTTTTTCGAAGAAAGTAAGGATAGAAATTTAGGGCTAGGACAGGACTAATGATTAACTAGTTAACTAGTCATTGTCGCTTGTCACCCCGTTAATTAAAAAATTGGAATGGTAGGAGGAAATATTTTAGATATAACAAAAACCCATGGATTTGAACAGAAAACGATAAATCGATAGAAGAAAATGTTGTTCATTCTTAGACTCGAATCTGTGAGATCCGCCAAGGAAGGCTCGTGTTCCTTTGAATGACCACCGATTAACTTACTTGAAACGCACAAACCACGGCTAAATAGTGATAAATAATTAATTATATAATTTAAACTTCATAATAATAATATTTTAATTTCATCAAGCACCTTCAGTCGAAATCTTACTAAGCATTATAATCTACGTAAGTTAATATAATACTTCAAATAAAGAAGACTTTATAATATAAAATCTTTTATTATAATGCCATTCCACCAAGTATTGACAGTAAACACCTTAAAAGTGATCAATGAAGACTTTGATCATTTTTTTAAGCAGCATTCATTCCTAGCTCACAATTGACAATTATTTTTTAAAACATTAGATTGAAAACTATATAATGCTTTTGACGAAATTTTTAATGACTAAACCTTACAATAGTCACTCACGTCACCTGTTTTATTGCAGATACTTATTTTGGATTGACTACTTAGCTTGTTTTTTTAACCGTTTCAAAATTGTTATTTATTTAAATATTAATATTAGCATGGTTAATATTCGTGCATGTAGCTTATACAACAATCGATTCTAATCAGAGTATTAACATACGTGAGACGTGTGACAATCACATTCTTTGATGAATTATGGATGAGATTATTAAAATTTGTAGGAACTAACCTCAAATAGCTCAACGCCTCTGCTTTATATTATCTTTTATACAATTTTACAGACCGAATAATCTTTTTTATATTGTGTAACTTATCGAATTCGCCATCATTGTTTATTTATAGTTTGAAATAACATTTGTTATGACCGCTATTCAAAATATCAAACTATCGATTACTCTGCCAATGCGGATTGTACTAATGTGCACTAATCAAATGTCGAATGAAAAAAGTTCTTCCAAAATAATAAATTGTTTACCATATAATGATTAGTAGAACACACATAAATTGGTGTTATACTTTTTTATCTTAATTAGAATAACGTATAAACTCAAAATACTTACAACTAACGTATTAGTTAAATTTGAATCGTTCAAATTATGTACATTCTCACAGATTTTGTCACTAACGACCCGGGTTTCACCTTTCGGCATCTTCAGTTGTTCAAGTGCACGGATGAACTTGAACTGACGCTCAACAATTAATGTTTCGTGTTTATATAATAAATAAATGTATCATTGAGTTTAAATACGAACATAAACATAAATAAACACAAAATATATAAGAGAGTAGGAATAGAATTCCTACTCTCTTTGGAAAAAGAGAGGTTGAGCAACTGAGTAACAAGCAGTTCTCGTAGAAACACTTCTGTTGAGATAAACTTCATTAGGAGTCTATATGCTCCATATTGGAAGCGGACATGGAAAAATACCCTATGTATAAGAGTGTGGAATTCGACAGATCATATGTAGGATTTATAAAGAAAATACAATACATTTTATCGTATAATTTGTTGTGAACTAAGTATTTTTTTGTGGATAACAAAGTTTTCATAGTCTTCATTGTCAATATTCTTATATTGTTTCGTAATAAAAACACTCTTTTTTTCGTCACCGACCTACTGCACCATTCGTCTCCGGTCGGTGTCGCGTTGCTCGTTAATTTTAAAGTCAAATTGTCATTATGCACACGCCCAGCTGTGAGTTACGTCGGCTTAATAAGCGGTTGCCGATTCGTAACTAAACTAAGGTGTAGCCGTAGCCTTATCCTCTTGGAATAATTCGATTGTATTTTAATGAGAATGAGAGAGGGTGTAACACCCGCGCGCCTACGGCGACCTTAGAAGGACGTCTGACGAATAGAGGTAACACGTTATGCCCATCGATCATCAATGTACAAATGAAATATATTTTAAATTAATATATACCGGTTATTGTTGCTGAATTGTTAAGTTCTAAAATATCGTCCAAAACTTAAAACAATGAATAAAGGAATCAATATATAGCTTTCATCTATAGACATACTATATAAATAACTTTTAATAAGTGGTATCACGTATGGTTTTCTGGTGTATATTTTTACTAACACAATATTTGCACACTAAGACAATATTTGCTACTAACTAGTCTTTATGTATTTTTTACTAACTAACTTTTCTGAAAATGAAGATAAAACATCTTGCTAACGGATTGATAATAATTAAAATACATTCAATCTAAAAAATATTTGAATTCTATACTATGCTCAGTATTGAAAGATGGTATGGCTTGTTACGAAAAGATTTTTTTAATCTATGTCCGCTCTCAATGTGGAGCATATGCCTCCTAATGGAGGTATCTCAACAAAAAAAATCTACGAGAACTGTTTGTTAGTCAGTCGCTCAACCACTTTTTTCCAAAGAGAGTAGTACGCATAGAAGGATAAGGTTAGGACAGATAGGATTGATAAATCAATTTTCGATGAAACGATAAGAACAAAAATGATCACTCAGCCAGGATAGATACAGATTGATGATTAAATTATAAATTATTTTTAAAAAAAATTGCTGTATGGACTAGTTATATTAAATTTCCCATTATTTTTTATAGAAATGTGTCATTGAAGCTCCATAAATTTTTTTTCAGTAATTCTGATTTCGATATCAATAAACTATCACATTAAGCAAATCCAAAAAATTATACGTCAAAACTTATTTATTATTAACACGTTGACATCTTCAAAATATTATACAATTGAAAAATTAAAAATCTTCAATACGAGGCGACAGACAAGCAAAATGAATGTATATATCAGAAAGCCATTCCCAGTCATGAATTTGCTTACAACATCGGATTTTTAAAATCCATCCACAATGCGATTAGTATTTTAGATTTTACTTTTACAGGTTTTTCACTTAAAAATAAATATTTTAAAGACTGAAACATGTTGACTATGCAACCAATACTTAATATTTTTACATCATAATTATTAATCGAGAAAATATATTAATCTTATCAGTGCAATTATTGACAATGAATACTGCATTGTTTTTAAACTATTTTCATAGAAATTAACTATTTATCATTATGAAATAATATTATATTCTAAATTTATTTATGATTGCATTTTTCTTTGCGACACTTTATTGTTGTTGAAAGGGTTACACCAAGCTTGGGAATAATCTATTTGCAGCTCATGTTCTTTTTTACAGTTATTTTATTTTCTCTGTCATATGAATAGGTGCATGAGCTTTACTTACATGAATTAAACATGATTTAATGAATGCTATCCACATTATTTAAATGTAGACTTTTTATTTTCTGCATGATGACAAAACTTTCAAATATTTAAACAGTACATTATTCTAATCCGGCATAACAAGAAGAATATCAATAATAATTTGTGGTTTACCATAATAATGTTCAAATAATTGTTCATGTTATAATGATTTAGTGTTATTATTTGTCGTAAGTTACTTTAATTGTTATGCATTTTTCACCGATTATGGATGTACATATATATGTATGACTCAAAAATGTATTAAATAAACGAAATTAAAAAAGGTAATAATAAATTAATATGTTATTGCAGCGGTGGATGCCAAAACGTTAACAAGGGGCTCGCTTAATCTCAAAGTAATTCTCGATGTTCTGGGGAAGCAGCTATTTTTGTTTATCACTCTTTAGCAATTATATGCAATACTTAAATAAGCAATCGATTATTACTTAATACACTTATAATATGTAAAGATGTGCAATTTACCGTAAACTTATCAATGTAAATGGCTACAAATGTTCTACTGTGTATACTGAAGCTGTCGTAGATAATATAAAAGTCAGAAATTGCAGTTATGAACTAGTTTGATCTGAGAATATTGTTTTCTCTTAAATTAACAAGGAGCTCGCCGGCCTTAGCCAAATTTAACAAGGGGCTCGCGCGATCCCCTCTGATCCCCCTCTAGCCCACCCCTGTGTTATTGTCAATTTTTACAAGTTTTGTTGAGCTAACTGTGGATTTTCGGAGGTGGATTCGATATAGTAATAAAAAATTTCGTTTACACTAATTCCACATATTGTACAATGGCCAGGACCGGGTTCGTTTGCCTGGAGCATTATCAACTGACAATGATCGAAACCGGCTCTTGCATAATATTTTTATTTGTAGATATACCTAACTGTACCTTATAAACGGTTATATGTATGAGAAATAGCTTTATTTCACTAATAAATATGATTATGGCATTACCAAAACTAAGCTTAAATCAAAACACTCATTTTGTAGTTATACTCCTGTGATCATATGCCTTCGAATCAGTAAAAAAAGCATTTTTTTTTATTAGACATAATTAATTTTATATCAATTTTTATAGAATTTTAATGTTATTTTATAACACAGTGTTTTCAATATTATACCCATTAAAAAAGTATAACGAACAACAAAAAATCATTGAAAAATATATGGAAAAAGTACAAAATTTGAGAATATTTTTAATAAACATTCTAATACACAAGTTTGTCATTTCTAAATTATTTTTCATTAAATAGTCGGTAAGTGTGTTTTGGCCGTTCGGATTGATCAAACTAAGAGAAAATAACGTGAAATGTTTACCAAAATGCGAAAAGAGAAATCGAACATCTAGACTTGTCAATATTAACATGATCGTACTAAAACAATACATGCTTTCAGATAAATTAGACATTTTAGATGAGAATGCTCGTTTCAATATACTTACTGACTTTAAAAAATCCCGCTGTTTATTCAAAGATCACTCAATATTATTATTGACATGCCGTATACTGAATGTGTATGAAGATATACTTATTCACATACAACTTTAACAACGAACAGTATGATTTTATGCTTATTCATTTTTTTTAAAAGGCTAAACAACATAGTACAAGTATTATTTACATATAATTCATTCAAAATTATATGGAAAATATCTTAATATAGTTATTGCTCGAATTCAACGATGTATAATAAACGATCATTAAAATTTACAACACATTTCATGTGTAAGATTTTCGATGGATTTGTCGATAACTATATCAAAGTTTATTTTTAACATAAAAATAAATAAGATATCTTTGTTAGTATGCTTGTTCTGTTTCAAATTATGCCATTAAAAAAAATACTACATTGATTGGAGAAATGGTTTTTTTGTACTAAAATGATCTGATGTTATATATATTTTTATGTAAGTAAAACGGATATGATTGAAAAAATGAGTTCGGAGTCGGTTTTTAATTTAAAGCCAGAGTCGCAGTCGTTTTTTTTTACCCGACTCCACAGCCTTGTCAATTACAAATTTATAACTTATATAAGGTACAATAAGTCGCAATGGAAATTATTTTAACAATGGTGAGCCCCCTGTCTTATTTGAAATGTTATGTAGGTACTACTTTTCATTTATATTAATTACTTTATTCATTTACTAAAACTCCAAGCTATTCACTCTTAACCCTTTATTATTTACTTGATAGAATATATCAACATTTTTATTTAAATTGTGATCATTTTCTATGAAATTAATCGCAAACTGAAAAATTATTACTTGTTAGACATGTTACATGTTCTTTTTTTTTGCTTTAAAGTTTCTACCTGTATGTCCCAAATAAAAAGATTGACAGTCTTTACAGGTTACAGAAACATATGTCACAACTTGTAACGCAACGACTGGAGTAACAAATTTAAAGGTTTCAGATAATTTATATTTTTGTATCAATTGATAACATTTTCAGGAAGAATTTAAAAAATTGTCGGAGGTTCATTGTCGTAATTTATTTCGTTCGCACTACACTACAGCATTCTGTACAGCTTGCATAGAACTATTGAAATAATCTCCAATAATTAAGTCATACCTATGCTCACGTAACAATTCAATGGCATTTTTACAATTGACACGAATAGAAATTTTAATTCTATTCATTTTTGTCTACTGCCACTTGCAATATTATCTATGTTAATTAATACACTTTACAGTTTGCACTTAGGCCCGATTAAAAAATTATTAATATCAATAATAATTCATAACAATGAAAATTTTGTAATGAACCTACTCGCCTTGACAGAATTTTCGCATTGCGATCGGGAAAATAATGTGAATAATAGAATTACCATAGAATGATGGCTAATTGGGTTGCATCAATAGAACAGAGCGCCTTGGAAACGCGATCCGTCTTACCTACACGTCGTTTGTTATCTGCTGTCGATTTTTGCATATATTCAGCATTATTCAATTTCTTTTTAATGAACAAATTAATTAAGGCTGCACTGTACAGAAGAGTTTTTTTTTTATATCCCCACGTAAAGCTCGGTAGATTGAATTGTCTATGCCCACACCAGTTCAAACAACTTTAATGAGTCTTCTCCGTATTAATTAAAATACTTAAGACTTTGTAATTTATTGGTTTATTCTTATAGTAAACATAAATTCATTTCATTACAGAGGAAAACAAAGAGAAAAACATTGCAACAAAAAAAAATGGTTTTTCGTCAGTCTAACCTTGATTTTTGTTTCAAAAGGGGTATGGATTAAGTAAGGAAATTACTAAATAAATAAACAAATATTACGCGTTCTCTATGAGTGTCGTTATCTAGATCAGTAAGGTTTTTATAAAGCGTGAAAAATTGTCATGTTTTGAATAAAAAAATATAGATTGGTGTAAAAATCTATGAAAGCAACATTACCGAGCATATATGAATTAAGAGTCAAAATTTTTATAGCCAGTTATCTTAATTAAAGCACAATTTCGTATTATTAATTACAAATAATTCTAAACAAAAGTTTATGCAATCGAATATTCCTACATTATGTGTTGTATTGTTATAAAATCATGATTATTTTCTTTTAGGCGTTTTATCATTTTTTTTAAATCGAAAAAGAGTGAATTCCAGTGAACTCACTCTTATTTTTTTATTACGGCCACACCATTCAATGCAGTGTTATATGCAGACGGAATCAATAAATTACGTTATGAATATGTTATGTTTTTCAATAACTTTTGTTTTTCTTTTAGGTTAATATATTTTTCACAATAGCAGTGTTGAAAAATATATATTATATTATATATTAATTGTTCTCTTTCCACCGGCGTTTAATAATTTATAATTTAATTAAGCGTTTGTAAGCAATCAAAAATATTGCCTGTATCATAAATGAAATGGACATATATGTATAGTAATGGCGCCCATAAGACGATGCCACTTACTTCCCGCTATCAAGTATTAATATTCGTATCTGACAGCATATTATAACGTAAATAATTCGCTGTGTTCAAATTACTAAATGGTGAATTAATTTTAACACGCATATAGATAAGAAGTATGTATGTACCACCAACCAAATGAAAGATTACGTCTTTGACTGATCGACTAAACATGCAAACACCTGCAAGCAGGCGTTTTCACATTTCAATCACATCGTGTTAGAATCTTCGTATATGTTTTCATTTTTTTTTTCGAAGTCAAAAGCGTACTAGTGCAAAAACAATTAGGACCAGGAATTGCGATAACGGACTAACCGAAACCAGGATGCTGGTATTTAGGCTGATTTTTCAATTCTGACATACTAGTATCAAAAATCCATAATACCGGGATTTTAAAATGAGCAAAATCGTTAATTTTTGTTTTTTATAAAAAAAATATATGTTAACGCAATTTTATCAAACGTTAGCTTTTTGTCTTAGTAATCTTAAACGGAACGCATCTATGTTATCTTTTAAAACAATAACATTTATCACATGGTCTAATGCAGGGGTGGGGAACCTTTTATTCTTCAGAGGCCGCATTCATTTTTCTGATTCGACATAAGGCCGCAGTAAACATTGACTAGGGAATCTTTGGCCGTAAAACAGGACTTTATTATTTGGCTCGCTTTTACCTTTTACATAAAGGTATTTTGTATAGTATACCGATATTCAGGTATGAATACATTTTAATCTAATATGAGTCCAGTACTGCAATCCCTAATCAACACGTACGACAAAAAAATATCTAAACCAGGTCTGGGGAACCTTTACTTTTTAAAGGCTAGATTCATTTATCTGATTTAACATAAGGCCGCAGTAAAGAAAACATTGACATTGACACTAGGGAATCTTTATTTTTTTAAACAATTTCATGCCAATTATAAAGCCTTTTTTTTAGCTCTTTCAAAAAAAAATTAATCCGAAATCTCAGGAATTTACGAATTTACAAAAAATAGCAGAATTGGCCGATCAAGTCAAAAGACCGCACCAGAGTAGCTATAAGGCCGCGGGTTCCCCACCACTGATTGAAACTGTCTCCGTTTATTGAAAGGATAGTAAATACCATTTTCTAAATAAAATAATAATATTGTTTCTATTGTATTATTGTTGATTATAATATCACTAAAAAAGCTATTATTTCTTCCCTTAAAGCTCGAAAGCAGAATTAACAGTAAAACAGTTTCCATGTCAATCCTCCTTCGTAAGAATTCAGTTTTCGATTTGTAGCGTAGAGCCTTAGGCTAACAGCAGTTTTGTTTTACTAACAATATTAAAATATTATTATTTTCTTTCCATTTATGCTTTAATTAATTTACATAAAGTTAACTTTATTTCTGTGTGATATTGAATTCTTTATTGGATCGTTGTATTTAAATAATGATTCAAATCTCATGAAATATGTTTTCTTGATCTATCACCGAATGCTCGTGTTTACTTTGTTCAATTGGCGTTGAAATATTCATCCACAGGTATTATAAATATTATTGTAACAGTCACCAAGTATTTATTATAATAATAACATTCGTCCAGACCCGTGTATTTCTCCCGCGAGCTATAAGCTTATTTCTGAAAAAGATTCCCTTTTTTGCTTCGTAAATAAAAAGACTAATTGTCCTATTTTACGGGAGAGTATATAAATAATAAAGGAGTATCATATTACATGGCAATTTGTTACTAATGCTATGATAGTGATAAACCTCTGAATTCGAAACTAAAAATTTACAAGCAATTTTAGGAATCTCAACCACAAAACTAACATCTGAATTTAAAAAATATATGAAAGATGTTATCATAAAGAGCAGGTTTCATATTTAATAGACTTTAATAAAATTAATGAAACGAATAATTATCAAAATTGAATTTATGATAAGTTCTTTTAGCCTGATGATGGATGTTACAATAGTAAAACTTTGTGATTGTTAAATTAGATAAGTTAACCATTTAGTTATACAGATGTATTATTGTATTATAGATTTCCGTAAGTTGAACATGCTTAATTTTGCTTAAATTAGCTTTTTAAATACAATTTAAATTCTGCGTGCGTGTATAAAATAGTGTCATAAAGCTTTACAAAATAAAATACGAAGCGCTTCATCTTTATAAGTGCAGTAATAACGGTGCACCGAATGTAGCATAAAAAGTATAAAGTCACATCCATGCACATGAGAGTAAATGTTAAGTACATATTATTACACAAACTATTTTCTGTGGCGTTTCTTCCGTTACCATTAAATAGTACCAAATAATAATAAATAACAAAAATATAATACCTTAACATTTCAAGCCCAATCGCAAACTATATATTACCATCGTGAGTATTATTAACAGAACCGAAACTGAGCGATACCGGTCCTGATGTTTAATAAATAATAAAAAATTAGTTAAAAAAAGTATTTTATTTCTTAACATAATGCCTTTCCAGCAATAATTGACAGTGAATACCTTAAATCTATTTTATCAATATCAACTTTACTATTGTTAACAAACTATCGAATAAAACACTTCCATTAATTGTAATAAATGCAGGATAACATAAATAAGATAGAAATTTGTTTTTAAAAGCTATTATTATTTATCCAGCAAAACATTTTTTTTAAATCCCGATTTGATTTCAACAAAAATTTGTTACAATATAAAAATTAAATAGGTTGCATATCATTTCATACTAAACACGTTTTCAAATATAACTAAACCATTTCACATATTATCTTTGTTTAAATACAATATATGATAAATCTTACTTTTGATTGATAAAAAAAAACATTTACATGTCCGTGTTCAAAAATTCTGTAAGTAGATTTTGGTATTTAATCTTAGGAAATTGTTTAAATTATTGTTAAGAAAATAACAATTATTAAGTTTATCTGTTTTCATTGGTTTATTCTTTTACATTGCAATTTTGACACGTCACAAGACATTGAAGTATTAATTAAACTAAAATCTTAAAATTGGTTTTTAAAAAGTACGATTGTATCTTGTCAATTAGCAAAATTTATCAGACAGTTTATGGCAATCGTGCACTGCTTTTATTTTAAACGTTTTTCACGAATTCTCTTAGTAAAAATGTCGCAAGTGATTGCACACGTTTTTGAATTGCATTAAAATGTCAACTGAAGATAAGATTTGCGGCCGTGCGTAGATGGATGACTGCAAAACGAGGCTCTCAAGATGAGTTAAAAATGTACGAGGATATGCTCTTGCAATTTGTACGCTGTGAGGTCACACATGTGGAACCACTCTTCGTGGAGTCCCAAGTGGTATGGCATTGCGGGAGATCTTTTTACTACTCTTTATCATCTCGATCACTCTCACAAAGCACTGAGACAAAATGACAGTGTACCACAGTCAAAATGAAATGTATGAAAGGTATGATTGGAATATAATGCATATTTTCTTGAAATTGGCGATTACATTTTGGGAATGTATTTTTAATATAAAATTAAAATTGATAACCCTGTGTAAAAAGGTGACCCTGTATAAAAAGGTGCAACTCTTGTTTTATCCAGGCAATAAGAATAATAAAATTGTAATTTTGTGCCAAAAATATCATTTATTTTGGTAGTTCAATGCTGTATCCACTTAAAATAAGACGTTGGTTGATCAAAAATTTAATACGGTTGTTTTCACCAATATATTTCATATATTGGTATATCAAGTAAGAATTAAAGATAACGAAATGTCGTGTAATTATTGTGTATTTTAAATTATACTTTCTTAATAGACTATTTATGTCGGTTAGTTAAAGAATGGTCAACACTGTCTTCTTTGATTACAATGACCACGGGTTTGAATCCCAGTAGGGAACATTTCATAAATTTATTTATGAATTCATGTTCGAAGGCATGAATATCTGCGATACCTAAAATTCTCTATCACCAATCCGTTCCTAAAAACGACACGATTATCCAATATGGATCATATGGCTCTAGAGGTTTTCTCAACACGATCTGTGTGCTACTCAGTTGCTCAACCTGATTTTTAAAGAAAACAACAAGAATAGAAGGATAAGGCTAAGACAGAACTAGTGATTAACTAATCGCTTTCGCTACGCTCCATTATTTTGGGATTGGAAGGTTAGACGGAAATGTTTAGACTTCGAACAGAAATCGATATATCAATTAAAAAAAATGCTATTCGAAGATTCGAACTTGTGAAATCCGTTTCAACCAAGACATTCTATCATTACTCGCTAAAAAATGGTTCAGTGTCTCAAGAGCATTTTATATCGACAATCATTTTTCGTAGAACAACTTCGATTGAGATACATCTATTAGAAGTCCATACGCTCCACATTGAGAGCAGCTTGGTAAAAAAAGAATTATTTTTTATGTTATTTAGTAAATTTTAAATTAATCATACAGTGAAAGAAATGTTTTGAATCTATCTATTCATGGTAAATTTTGATTATCAAAAACTTACAAAACATTAGAATCGAGTTCATTTGGCATCCAAGGCACTTATTGTTATAATTCTTACTTTATGGAAAAACGGATAGAGACTTTTAATTCATAAAATTATTGTGAAATATCTATGAATAATCGCCATTTTTGTCAAATCTTCTATCAGCATTGAAAATTATATTTAAACTCTCAATAATAATCCAAATGATATTAACAAAATGTAAAAATTTCATACGTGTACAGGGCATTGAAAGGTGTAATATGAACTGACATGTGACTCAAAGATCATAATCACATCGTAAAAGGATTTCTGATAGTGATCTAAGACTAGTTGTAGGTTAAAGCGCAACAAGATAGTAATTATATAAAATCGATATAATATGAGTAAAACGATTATTTAAATTGCACAAAAACGAATTAATTTGTGCAAACTGTGTCAAATATGATTGATACCGTATGTATGGCCCATTATTGGCACTGGATCGTGATTAATACACAGTTTTATTTATTGAATCGTATCCAATAATTTTCGCAACACAAGTGCACGTTTCTATGTATTTTAAAAATGTCTGAAATCTGTCAAAATGTCACGGTTAGCTTTTATCGTGAAGAAAACGTGCTTTTTATTTTAACATCATAATAATTATGTTAAGTCATACCCAAGTGCTAAGTGGCCCTACGCGTTGTTAGCTCTAGCGGCATTTTTATACAAAAAAAAAACAAATTTCCACCATCATAATGGAGAGTTGAATCAAATAACGATAACTGCGATTTTGATATTACAACGTTTAATATTAAATATATTTTTTATTAAATGGTTTTTATATTAAAGGTATACATACAAAGCTGGCAATACATCCATTTAATGTTTAAACATTTAAATCCGTACAGTTTGAGTTTTCATTTCGATTTAAACAATCTTGCTGTGATTACTTTAATATGTTTCAATAATTACCATGTAGGTATGATCAACAATTACGAGCTACGCTGAACGAAGAAATCTCCATGTTACGTCTACGCTAAATTTATATTATAGTTTTCGGTCTACGCCATAATATGGACGTTTTGTGTACATTTTTTTTGCATGCATTTTAATTTTAAAAGTCACTGTAGGTATTGAGTATATATTATTTGATTTAAATATAGGCTTTTAAGTTAGTATACACTTTAAATCTAAAACTTCGCAAAACTTAAATGTCAATCAATATTATTTATACCAGGTACATTTTTAAATGATGAAACAAAACAAATCATGAACAAAAACGTATATATTTGTGAAAGATATTTTAATAAGCTTGATTCCGGAGAGACTAATTTAAACAATCCAGGTTTAATTATAATGGATATACAGAGTTAATAATTCGGATTGGCACAATAGTTATGCCTTAATTATCTTAAAGTTTTTTTTTATATTATTGTTCCAAAATTTTATATGATTGAATTGAATGTTAATTCTCGCTCGCTTTTAGTTTCCAATGTTTATTTATTACAACTTTACAAAATGTTGATCGAAGTATTTATATTTATTTATATAGTGTTAAATTATTTTGAATATCATAATATACGATAAAATTCACACACCTGTCGACGAAAAATAAATAGTCAGACCCTTTGGATTAGAATTAACCCGCGCTTCTTATCCGTTCACAGCTAACAATAAAAAATACTTTGAGCACTAACTAGCACGGTCCCAGAGTCACGCCTCTAGCGGCGACCACTCGATAGCGACTGGCTTATCGGGCAAACATTCAGCTGCACCGACGCACATTTATTTTGTTGTTGAGTGCGAGAATAATGTAGTTACGGGGGTGGAAAACTCCGAACCCTCCTCACAAAAATCACATATTATCACAATGTTCAGTAGATGTCTCGAAACAATTTAAATGGCATCCTGTCTTTCAGATATTAATTATATATTTATGTACCTATCACTAGTGGCTGGTGGTAAAGAGCAATGAGGGATTGCACTCCCGAATATATATTCAAATACAAGCCATTTAATTATGTGTTTTAATTATAGGTGTCACTGTAGACCGCTTAAAGCAGCCGGACATTTCATGCTAAGCTTAAATATATTTATTATAACTAGGTAAGTATTTTTCAAACTCAATACTCTTGCGATTTTGACTGTAGAGAATCAGTATCCTCAATATAAAACTTTGACGTGTCTTTTAAATTAAAAAAATTGGTTGTCTGTAAAGTCGGTTTACGGACGATAGTTTAACGTGACAACGTCATAAGAAAACATTGATGAAATGATTGCATACTTTTATGAATAAAATGGAATCATTTTTATTGAATTATCATTATTTTGTATGGATACGAAGGAGTGAAATGAAATCTACAATTTTTTATTGATATATTTTATTCGCACTCATTAATTCAAATATGTTTATTACTTTGATGAACAGTTTATTTACAAGTAAAGTTGTGTGCTGCCGCTGTCTCTTTTCTACTCAGACGCATCGACCAATCGAGTGGAAGAGAGATAGATGCGGCACAATCCGAACGGTAGGCCGTTCGTGCCTCTCTATCGCTTATCCGCGCTCTCGCTCGCACGCTTGCGTAACGCGACAAACGGGACAATGAGTCATGTTTTTTCGTACGTGCAGCGGGCGTTCATCGATTTATAAGACGTTGTCACGTCAAAATGTGAAAAATATATTTCTTTCATTAATAGGACATGTTTGCACTTCCTGATATTCTTGTCACCAGGCGCCACTGGTACATATTGTTTTTTTTTCTGTGTAAGTTCTATAGAATAAAAAATCGTCATTCGAAAATTTGATTCATAGATTATCTGTAGTTATATGCAGTGGCGGCTCGTCTATACGCACTGCGGAACTGCAGCACCCCCGGGCAAATTGAAAAAAATGTAATATTATGTAAATATGTACATAAATTAATATCTTACACCGCGGTTATAATATCAGAAAATGACGCACGCACATTTTGAGCAGTTTTCGATAATAAAATACAATCCAAATGTATTTTTTTTATTTTGAATCTACCGCAGCACCCCCAGATATTTGATCTACGAGCCGCGCCTGGTTATATGTAACCAAATTAGAATTAACGTATTCCACGTAAGCAGCAGTGGGCTGGCTATATGTTAACAAGAGGCTCACTCAAAACTATTCGCGGTGATCCGAGGAAAGGGTGAATTTTTTTCATTGCTCTTATACATTTATTTTTTTTAAACCATGTCTGCACCCAATGTGGAGCATATGAACTCCTAATGGAGCTTATCTCAACAGAAGTGTTTCTACGAGAACTACTTGTTACTCAGTTGCTCAACCTCTCTTTTTCCAAAGAGAGTAGGTATAGGAAGATAGGGCTAGGACAGGATTAGTGCTAAGCTAATCGCTCTCGATACGCCCCGTTCATAGGATAGGATGAGTGAGAGGGGGGAATTCAAGACATCACATACATCCATCACATATAAATAATACACAGTATAATTGACGAGGAAACATTCAAAACGTGATTTGTCACACATATACAGAGCATGGGAAATGATGATTTGAGTGTTGGAGAAATTACGGTTCGCTTGAATGTGTCAACTTTATGATTTAATTTTTATGGGAAAAAAAGCCTTTTTTAACACAAACTGTGATTTCTATTCATAAATTTAATTCACTTTTTGTATGTATGCTCTTCTATTATAAAAGCTATGTAATATGTATACTTAGAAATAGGTTCTACTATTTCAGCTCCAATTCCATGTTTCAAGCTTTATACACGAACGATTGGTAGATCCAGAAAATATGCCAGCGCAGGGACGTCCCTTGAGCATAGGCGAGTGTGCAGTTGCCTATGGACGGCAAGTCTTAGGGAGCGGCTAATGATAGCTAGCTTATCTCTAAAGTTCTGTTGGAATACAATTGAGTTGCCCATTTCCAAAATACTTACAAAAAAAACGTGCAGAGAACGCTCTCATATTTGAAAAATAACCATATTTTCGCGAATTAAATTGAAATAGATAATATATTCTTCACTTTTAGGGTGTTCATTGTCAATACTTGAGGGAAAGGCAAGATATTTAAAAAAAACATTAATTTTTACTAATACCCACTTTTATGTAATAAGTTCAGGACCGGTTTCTTTTATAACGAGCATTACCGAAACCGGTCCTGATCTTATTAAGTAAAAATGGGAATTCGTACAAAAGTTTATTTTATTTTTTTGAATATATTCTTCAGTTTGATTCAATAAAATATGGTTATTATTTCAATATTGTGGTTTCCTAGACATTCTTTTGTTAGTATGTCCAATAAAATAAAAATGGACAAGGTGAAGTTTTGAAATGGGTGACTAAATTATACTAAATAATCTTGATTTCGTCCATAAACCAACAATGACCGGAATCTTTGTTTTTAATATGATAATTTTTATGATAACATAAATAGCTTGTATTTACCATTTTACTAAAATATGAGTTTGGAAAGTCAATGTTTTATATAAATGTTTTACCTAACATATAGTCTAACTCAGTGTTCATCAACCTTTTTATCCCCGCAGACCGGTAAATATAGGAAAAATATTTCGCGTACCGGCGTCAACCAGATATGTACACATATTTACACACTGTCAGTTATCACCTCACGTCTATTCAGACTTACGACGGAGTATAAATTAGTAATATAATCTCCAGTTTCATATAAATGCAGTCAGAACCCGGCTTATAGTACCAAGACAGGGGCAAAGTTCACTTTTTTAAAAATAAGAAAAAAAATCGTGGACCGCCAATAAACTCTTGTGGACCGGTGCCGGTCTAACGTATTTTGCGAAAACTGCGTTGAAATACAATATTAAGGGACAAATAATAAAAATTAATTAAAAAACTTATATTTTAGCACATTTTTTAACGTTATTTGTTGGTTGCTTTTTGTCAAGGTCATACAAATCTATTTGCAAAACATATTGACAAAAGATGTCGTCATGTTTTTTTTTAATTAAGTATCCTTTTTTCAATAATAAACATACTACAGAAAGAAAGTTCCCTACCAATTGTAAAATATATCCGTTTGAATTCCTTGCACATGTGACCAGGATCCAGGGGTGGGGTGGAGGGCGCTCAAAGGGGCTCGCGAGAGGCCCCTTGTTAAATTTGACTAAGGCCGGCGAGCCCCTTGTTAATTTAAAAGAAAAAAATATTCTCAGATCAAACTAGTTCATAACTGAATTTTATATTATCTACGACAGCTTCAGTATACGCAGTAGAACATTTTTAGCCATTTACATTGATTAGCTTACAGTAAATTGCACATTGTTACATATTATAAGAGTATTAAATAATAATTGATTGCTTATTTAAGTAATGCATATAATTGCTAAAGAGTGATCAACAAAAATAGCTCCTTCCCCAGAACACCGAGATTAAGCGAGCCCCTTGTTAACGTATTGACAGCCCACCTCTGCCAGGATTTTGTAATTGACAAGAGCAACAAAGTCAGGTAAATAAAAAAAACAACAATAATTAGCAACGAGCAATCTGATAATATTATACATTTGTCAATTTTGATCTTTTATGGCCATTATAACTTAATTAATCAGCGCTCCCAGACATTTTTAGTTAGCACTACACCACTGGTTGTAAAGGTGATTATATTGTACAATTTTCCCAAATAAATCAATGGCTGATTTATTTTGTACATTCGAATATTCGACGTGTTAAAGCAATTTTTATCTCATTGCTGATATATCTGTCAAGAATATCGAATTAATTTATTGAAAAAAATGAATATTCCTTTCGCACAATATCAGCTTAAGGGGGTATTCTAGTGTAGTGGCACGATTTTCGAGTGTTTTTTAGAGCTCTGTAAAAAATAAATGATGACAATTTTTGTATCCATTTCTAAGTAAGTCTTAATAATAAAATTGGGCATCGTTTATTGCATGTGCGTGAACTGCTGCCTTGAAAACCAACGCGTTTCAGTTTTAAAATCAATCCCGAAAGTTTCGGGATCATGTCTTCTAGTCCCGGGATTTAAATGTATCGAAAAATATACGGGATCACGGGATTGGATTCCCTAATTCCAACCCTTTATGGTCTAACGAAAATCTAAACTAAACTAAAAAAATCAAAAAAAAAACTTTAAAAAATCTAACGGATTCTTAATAAAAAAAAATGTCGCTATCGCCCGTACTTCGGAAAAAATAAAAAAAATCACAAAATGAAAGGCATTTAAAAAAAAAATAATTTTTAAATTTGCACGCCAGCTTGAAAAAAGTAGTTTCGAGAAAAACGCAATTAAAATTTTGAGTTCCGATCTATTCCGGTCGGACCAGCTTAGTTGCTGCGTCACCAAAATCGCTGTAACTCGATTAATAATTAAAATTTTGAAAAATCCCTTTGAGGACATACTCTCAATGTTAGACATTTGGACAGACTTTGGAAAAAAAAGTAAGAATCGATTTTCTCAAATTTCTACACTAGAATACCCCCTTAATTAACTCAATTATGTTGACATTATAATATTGTAATGCTCTCTAACCGCATTGGTACTATTTCCGCACCAACAAGTTTCCAAAAAAGGTTCTTCCAATACATTATACATTATTATTGATTAAATAAAATTAAATAAAATAAATGATGCATTTTGTGATTTCATTATCTCATCAATCTCTGGCACAAAATAGCTGTTTTAATTTAAGGCCTAAATATGTAATGTTTGTACCGCCATCTTAACAATAAAAATGAAGCTTTCAAATAAAACGCTTTGCGTAGGTATGTATATTTGTATCATCGCTGATGCTGTTTTTTATTATATACCTGTATATTTTTCATTTGAACTGAATTTTGGTGTTCAAAATATTATAATACGACCCCATAATATATTAAACGGCCAGTGTGTGGTCTAGTGTCAACTGGTGTCAACGTCGTTGGCTTAGAACACTGAAGTCACGGGTTCGAATCCCAGACGCGCAGTTGATCGTTATTATATTTCTATACTCCTTATTTTCGTCCAATTGTTAACAATTACGTTATGATATGCAGTGGTGGTTCGTGACCTAAAATCTTGGATGGGGTAGAGAAAAGTTCAGCATTGTATACTATTTATGAAATTGTGCATATTTCCACTTCATATTACACGTTAATCTACAAGCAAATTAACAAATACGACACTACTGCAAATTATTATACAATGAAATCAAACCTGATGTAAGTATGAAATAATAAAATAGTAAATAGTATTAATAAAACTTAAGCTTACTTAAAAAAGTACAATATTATTATATACAAGTTGGTTTCCCACCACCACCCGTTGTGTATATGCAGCCAATATTGTTATATACAGCAGGGTTTTTCAACCGGGAGCCCTGTGCTCCCTAGGTAGCCACAGCGTGTCCCAAGGGGACCAGAGATTTTTTTTATTTGGGGAGCCACAGCACAGTTTAGAGGATCACGGTAAAATTTTCCTAACCCCAAAATTTCTGCAATTCCGCAAATTTCCAGGATTTAAGATCCTCGGAAGATCTAAAACTACTGATATACAGTAATATTGTTTTTAACAGATGCATCATTTCTGCTTTGATGTCCGATGTTAACCTTTTTATACAAATAGCTATAAAGTAATAATTTGGAAGTGGTTAATTTTATTGTTTTTTTTTTAATCCATTTTTTTATTATTTATTAAATTTTAAGCTTGTACCAGGTAGGGAAACATTTTAATTGTAATAATAAATTTAATTTTTAGACCAATTGTATATATCTGAACTTAAATATAATTTATATTACAATATTTTCAGCGTGAACTTTACATTATACAAAATGACAAAAAATATTTGAAAAAGTCAACAAATTAAAGATATAGTTCTTTTAAAACTAAATCACTTTATTTTTAACAGCAACATTTTTATTGAAATATTTTGTAAATAAAGTTTAATGATTCTTCTTCTTCTGCCTAGTTTTTTCAGACTATTTTTTGCCTTTTTTGAGCTTTTTAGGTGCTCCTATTAGAGATTTCTTTCTTTCCGGCGCAATCAATATCAATAATTTACATTCACATTTGACTCGGTTTAATTATTGATCAATCAATCATTTAAATTAGTTTAGCTGCTGGGCATACGCCTTCTGTGGTATACACATACCTTGTACAAGTATTCCTTTTTTTACTTTTTCAGTTTTAAGGAGAATAGAGAAATATTTCATTGTTTATGTAACTAAAACGTCATGTTGACAGTTTGAGATCATATCTATGGTTTGAGGTTAAAAACGAAAACACGGTGTTATTATGACACAAGTGAGTTTAAAAAAAGCAATATGGAAAAAGAAAAAACTGATATTGCCGAGCTTTTTGCTGAAAAGAAAGTTAAGAGTAATTTTTTGAAGGTTTGCGCTCCAATGGTACGATACAGTAAAGTACAATTTCGAAGCTTAGTAAAAATGTGAGTACCTAATAATAATTCATGATAAGTAAAATAATTCCATTTTTTCAAAACAAAGCTAAAGTCGAAATTTCTTGATACTAATTTTTGCATATTATTAAAGAAAGTCTTACTTCTAAGTTTTCTAATGTTTATTTATTTTTAGGTATGATGTCGACCTTTGTTTTACACCCATGATATTGGCTGATTCATTTTGTCAAAGTGGCAAAGCTCGAAATAATGAATTCTGTACCACAACCAAGGACACTCCTCTCATAGCACAATTTGCTGCGAAAACTGTTTATGATTTCGTTGGTGCATCGCAACTTATTTATCCTTATGTGGATGGTGTCGATTTAAACTGTGGTTGCCCTCAAAAGTGGGCCATGAAAGACGGATACGGATGTACTCTTCTCAGCAATCCCGAAACGATTCACTCTTTAGTGCGTAATTTTAAAAATCAATTACCAAATTCGTTTAGTGTCTCAGTGAAAATTAGGCTACTAAAAGATATAAAAGAAACTGTTGAGCTTTGTAGAAATCTGGAAAAGTGCGGCATAAGTTTTTTGACTGTACATGGGCGAAAAGTGTGGCAGAGAAACACCGAGCCCGTCGATATTGATTGCTTGAAAGATATCAAACAATCTTTGAACATTCCTTTTATCGCAAATGGAAATGCAAAAAATTTAGAAAGTGCTACAGCTTTATTTGAAAAAACCGGATGCGATGGTGTAATGGCCGCCCAAGGAATCCTCACGAATCCAGCAATGTTCACAGACACTGTTGTAACTCCCATAGATTGTGTACAAAATTGGATAAATATTTGTCAAAATGATCAAAATTCTATAGTTTTTCAATGCTTCCATCATCACCTCGTATTCATGTTGGAAAAAGTTTTGAATAGAAAGCAGAAACAAATTTTTAATTATTTGACATCATTTGAAACAGTTTATGCATTTTTAGAAGAAACATTTGATATTAAACCCTCTGAATTAAATAATGAAATATATGGGGAAAAAATTGTCTGTGAATATGAATCAGTCGATTATATTACATTAAAAAGTAATTTTAACAATATAACAAATGAATTTGATAGTCTCAAAGCAAATGTAAATAATACTAGTGAATACAATCCGAATTCGACTAATGGAAAGTATTTCGTAAGCAAAATAACAAACAACGATTGTGATCTTGACTACATGGATAGTTCAATGTTTATTGAACCGAATTGAAGTACCTGCTAAAAAAAATATTATTTAATTATTGTACATTGTATCTTTACGAGTCGGTTTTGAAAAATGCTATTCGGTTCACCCAATACAAAATTATCTACATTTTAAGATATGTTGCAGACATGCATTATAACCATATATTGTTATCATTTTGGCAAAGTTAATATCAGGTTGGAATAGTTTTGAATAAATCTGTTTTAAAACATTGTGTATTTGCTACCTATCATAACACAATACCTTTTCAAAGTAGCTAGTAATGCATGTGAATTTATTTAGAAGAATCCAACATTGAAAAAATTTAATATGTTTTTACATGTGGACGGTTTTATATAAAGAATTTTAATTAATATCAAAGAATTTTTGTACAATAAATGCATTTTGTTACATGTAACGAAAACCACAACTTTGAATTAGTATTTTTTATCACAATTGCAATAATATATTGATCGACCTACTAGGAATCTAATAAAAATATGTTACAAATGGATTTAAAATGTTCTATTCATTTTCAAAACCTCTTTTAAACGTGTTCTTTTCCTCACCTTCCTCTTACAACAGTTCAACCCAATTAAACATGATTTCAATCTACTTTCATTAAATAATTACTACACAATATTTTTGCGTAAAATTTTCATATATACTTGATAAATCAGAATGGAATATATTTCTAGAGTTCAACTTAACTAGTATTTTTTTATTGTAATAAAATGTGACTTTTAACCATTGCTACATGATTTACGGTAAACAGTTACCTAAAGATTTGACCTATAAAAAATATTTATAATACTTCCAATAATAGCAATGAACACAGCTGAGATTAGTCCTAGGTCTTATTGCTTACCAAAATTGTAAATATCAGATTGTGCAACCTGGAGGATGATACATTCCAGCTGGCCAATTTCTTTAAATGCTGACAACTCGGGGATAAGATTGGCGATCTTCTTCGTCAAATTGGTAGGGAAAATCGTCAGTATAATTTTGTGACCCTTAATGCATGCCAAAACTCAGCACACGGAAAGGATTAGGAGCTCCATTATGTTAAGAAACAATAGAAGAAAAGGAACCGACATTTTTTGAACATTTGTGACCAGTACTAAATCAATGCAATTCTTGGAGACAGCTTATTTTCTAATATAACATTTTACACACAAATTGTTTTAAAATGTGCTTTCAGATATGATTGAGGTGTATTGTGGAATAAAAATAACATTTGCATTGTAATTTATATATTTTAGTTCACTTATCATAAATACCTACACAAAATAAAACGATGGTATTTTACTTGTAAAAAGTACAAATATATTTATTGAGATTATCATGATATAAAATTAATGAAAACGATAACCAGTATTGTATGTATAATGAAAAATCTTAGGCTTTAACAACTTACTGTAATGATATTATAATCAAAGAACCTAGGTACACATAAATCAAAGAAGAAGTGTTACTCAGAACTAGAATAGTTTCACAATGTATAATAAACTTTAACAAGCGTTAAATATTTGAGAAAGGACCACTACATTTACAGGAAAGTTTTATAAAAATATTTTTGCCTCTATTGACAACAAGCTTAACATTATTATTTGTTTCTCAATGACCGCTGACATACGAAAATATAATCATTACTAGATTTTTTTATTATCACAACACGCGTGTGCATCCAAGTCGAATGAAATAAATATTTCAAATACGCATATACCACGACCACACACCTGAGCAATTATTTTTAATTTGCAATGCTATTCTAGTCCTAGTAAACTACATTTACCGAATCTAAAATAATGTGTTAAACCAACGTGGAGAATATTTTGGGTATCAGGTTTAGCAGGCCAACTAACATACAATATGTTTCACGGCAACCTCTACTAACGTCGGTGAAATCATCTTAAAGCTGCCATTTGGTAGAAACAGAAATAAAAGTCGCGTTATTTCTCTGGATTTAAAATGAAGAAGGTAACACCTTCAGTCTCACAGTTCTTATTGTTTCCTATTGACAATTTTGGTAAACGCTCTTAACTAACATTATGTCGTGAACTATTACTGTCATGCTACACGAATGTCGATATGCACAGAACAAAGAATTAATAATCTTCACCGTTTGCCGATTTTATTCAGTATTCAATTCAACAATGTACCGTCTGAAAACGTGCATAAAACAATGCTCCTTTTGTAATCAAAAACTTATAAAGTAGTTTAATTCAAATTTATTTCTAAAGAATATTTTAATAAAATTTCAATAAGAAAAAAAAAATGGCAAGTATTTTATAATTCACTCATAGCTCACATTGTAAATTGCGGTACACTGTACTGTTTGCCAATTTTAATTGCCCTCGCTGATTATTAAGGTGAGAATAACATTTGTCATGAGATACGAAATACATAATTAATATTTAAATAATTCGTTGCTCTGTGATGATATGTAAATAAACAATTATATCTATTAAATATAGGAATATGAAGACTAGTAAAATATTATTTAAATCAGTAACTTGAATAGCAAAATACAGGCATTTTAATATGTACACACAATAAATACGAAAATGAATAAAAAAAAACGCATCATAAATATTAATAAATAAATAATCATATCGGTGCCTCTAAAACACAAAGAATATACAAACAATAAATTGACTGAGAATTTCCGAAAAGAATACTTAACGTAACGATTGAAGACATCACCCTATTATGAAAATGTTGTATAACGAGTCATTCCAAACAATAAGTAAAATTCACAGTTGACTGTTTGAACGGTGGCTTCCGTACATAATTCACATAAACTTACACAGTAATATTATTAAGAAACGATTACATTCCTGAGCAAAGGTGCACTACCACATATCTGTGGGAAAAAGAAACATTCTATTCAGTTTTCACATTAACAATGAGGATTTTTAACCTCAGGGTAAGTTTGATTTTTTGGTTTTTATTTCAACGTCCTCTGAAGCACTAATGGTAATATAATGTCTCGCATATATCACCGCACTATCACCCCTCTTTATCATATCCGTCAATTAAATCATATAGCACCAATATTTTGAAGTTTATCTTGAATATATTATATAAATCTTTCAGTTTTATTAAAGATTGTATATTAATACTAAGCACTATTAACCTATAATATATAAGCTACACTGCCACATCTGGCTATCGATGACAGAATGCAATCATTTTCAAAGCCTTAGATAAGTATATTTTTTTTTATCGAATCAAATATCTCATCTAAACTATAATAATTATAGAATGCGTGCACAATAAGGTGACTGAAAAAACAGGTGCAATAAAATGTTCGATATGAAAGTTTGTCGGATTTACAATATTCACTCACGCTGTAAGGTTATTTTATACCCAACAAGCGTTCCGTGTTGATTCTGAAAGTACATTGTTAAATAAATTAACTCTATATGAATGTTTCCATCCTCGAAAGTCTCGCAGCATCAAAAGATATCATAACTTAGAACCGCCAACTTAGCACAATATCACAAAGAAACTCCTGCATACCGTCAGAATACCGATATTTTTCTCTCCTAAAACTAGGCTTGACATGGTAAATAATACAAAAGAAAATTTTCATTGTTTAAATGCAAATAATTTTTTATCAAAAGCAGTCTTCAGTTCCCTTACATGACTAGGGTCAAAACTCAGAACAGATCATCAACATACGCTTATTGGAAAAATTAGTAGCAACGGAATAAAATTCAGACAGATCACTTTGAGAGAATTAACCCATAATTCTATTATTTTCCTATATAACCTCAAATTCTATCATACACAATGATTTTAAGCTATACAAAAACACAATCGGCGAAGCCAAATGTAAAGAGAGTATTAGAGAAAATCATCTACGCCACATAAACAAATGGACATTAGATTGGTAACCTCAACAGTCATTTAATGAATCTGGAAGAAAGATACAGTGGGTAAAGAGGTTTGAGTTTTAGAATCGTTAATAAAATTCGCATTCGAAAAAGCTAATATTAAATCAAAATATAACTAATTACATATCGTTGACTAACAAATATTACATCACATACAAATAAAAAATGGAAAGTTGCCAAAAGTCAAAGAAGGAAGTTCAGTAGAGATTGATTTTGCTAGTGATGTCCTGGCGGCACATGTGACAAGTGGCAAGGGTGGCGGCACACTTAGCGCAGGCGCCGTGCCCGCAGAGAAAGGCCACACTACGGCGCCTCTCCATACAGATGGGACAGCAGTGCGCCTCTTCTATCTCTTGAATTTTACACTCCAGGTAGCGCAGTCTCTCCGCTGAGGGCTGTCGACTGCGGCACGGAATCGTGCGTCCGTCTCGTGTCATTCGCCGTTCTGAAGATGAAAAAAATATACACACATTTTTGACAAATTTGTTTTTACCGGTCACCGGTACTGCCTTTATACTGACAAAATTTGTAAATAGTGGGCGAAGTATTAAATTACAGATAAATAAATGATTAAAACTGTTCCATATACTTGCCTATGATAACTCCACAGACGAGACATTTCTTCATTCGGGCAGAGCAATCTTCGCAGGCGGGACGGTGACCACAAGGTTCCAAGAGACAGTTTGCTTCTGACAGTTCACAGCAGACCACGCACTCGCACGGCTTGCTGCTCCCAATGCTACCTGTGATTTAAAAAAAATCCATTACACAAAAACTTATCGCTACACAGTTTTGATTTTTTTACAACTTTATTGCTCTATTTCATTCTACGGAAAAATGAATTACACGATAACAAAAGATAATACATAGAACTATAAAAACATTCACATCGATTCTGAAAATAATTTGATACAAGAAAAATAATGACCCGTATCTGTCGCAGGTAGAGGAGGAGGCTTCTTGAAACGGGAAGGTCGAAGAGGAGTGTTAACATTGGCATTGCTATGTTGAGGACTGGAAGTGTTGTCCGCTTTGCCTCTGATTGCTGATGAAGAAGTGTGGACGGGACTACTGTTGCTGCTACTGCATTCTCCTATAAAAAGGTCGTCGATTTATTTTGGAAACAGATATTGTAATCTATATTGTTGTTTGCTATGTGGCAATAAGTGAAGAAGATAAATAGCAGTAATTAATATTGACCTATATCAGCGTAATTGACCAAATTGTAATAATTTCTTTTGGAAGGTGAAGCATTAACGTTAACGCCGACATTGAGTCCACCGAAAGCTCCTTCCCTGCAGCTGTTCGGGCGGCGGCCAGTATCATTTGGCACAGAGGAAGAATTCGCAGGCAGCGCAGGTCGCCCAGGTCCTTCCGTCGCGCCGTCGGCTGTAGGTATGGTCACTGAACTCTCCGAAGGCGATTCATCCGGTGAGAGTTCCAGTATCAAATGGCCCATATCTTTAATAGCCTAAAATTCAAATCTCGTTATTTTTATTTATACTTCACTACATTCATGAATTAACATGTATTATAAGCACAATACGCACCAAAAAAAATATTCATGTTTCAAATATACATAAATAGAAGTAGCCGTAAGAGTAGTAACGGTCATAACAGAATGAAAGTATTTCATAAAATCAAACAAAAATTCTCAAGCAAATAAATTATCAGTCCTAAAAATCACTATTACCTTTGTTCCAGGATTATCACCGCTCATTAGATCGTACAGAGATTTGCCTTCTTTATTTATTTTTTCCGGATCGCAGCCGTTGTGAATCAAAAATATTAATATAGCATAGGTAACTTTGTAGACGCACTCAGTTTTAGATTGAAACTGTTCATAGATCATATGTATAACTGGACAGTCCTGAAAAATATCAAATATTCTTTTTAATAATTCTGATTATGGGAAGAGATTTCTATTCAAACTAAAACTGATAGTAGTATATATACTTTAGCGTTTGGTTTCTGTGCTTCAGATGATTGAGCATTATTCTTCTTGGTATAAGCTATGTGCAATGCAGTATTTCCATCTTCATCAAAAGCTGCTATATTACACGATAAATTTACCAGTTGTTCGATGACTCCACAATGACCTGAAATGATAAAATTATAGTTTAAAAGGAATAGTAGATGATTATTGCTACCAAAGAGTTCACCGCATCTATTACCATAAATGAAATATTTAACAAACCCTTTTTTTATTTACCTCCCAACTTTTGCCTCTTGAAAGAATTTCTCGGTATCCTGGCTAATTTATTTCTACAGTGGGTTCAGACATCAAGTTTTTTTTTATCCAGCATGCAGTCTAGCTAATGCAGACAGTGTATTACAGTTAGGGATTCTGAAGACTCGATTTTTGCAAATCCCGAGGCCCTGGTAGTATTTTTTTTCCAAACATTGACTATAAACAATGTTATGTGTGAATGTATTCATTATAGTAAATAATAATATAGATAATAATTGAACATTGTTATGTTCAATTATTATCTATATTATCCGATTATTATCCGAATTTATTGTTCTCCGTTTGCCGAGATACACTCCAAAGAATTTTCAACAGCACGACTGAATGACGACAGTGATAAATTGAATTTGGCACGGCACTTTACGCATCAAAACAGGATTACCGCTATGTTTGGGGGTGCACACTTTGAATCACCAGCGCTTTCAGTCAGCCTTTGGTTTGCATTGTGACATTGCAATTCTGGTGAATGCATATGATGGCTGTGATGGATGCATATGATGCATATGATGGCATATGAAGAGCAACCGAACAGTATTCGGGTGGTGAAAGAGAAGATTGTATATGTAATGGACAACGGTTAAAAAGTCAAAGCCCCAGAAGGCTAACCGATTATATACAAAACGAATAAATAATTTACCTTGAGATATTGCTAGAAGTAAAGCCGTTTGACTTCTGTTATTTGGCAAATTAAGATTTGCCACTCCAATTTTTACCTGAAAAAATGACATAATGAGTAAATAATAGAAAAATATCAGTAAGATTTGATATAAATAATTTAAGAGTTGTACCAAAGCATTGACGGCTTCCCCGTGGCCATTCAAAGCAGCCAGGTGAAGGGCAGAAAATCCATCATCTTTGGGTCGATCGACGAGAGTCGGTGCTCGGCGGCAAATGGCAGTACAAGCAAAGCAATTTCCTTTCAATGCAGCATGCTGAAGGGCATTAAATCCTCTATTGTTTGCCAAGCCGAAGTCAGTATCTAAATAAATAAAATTGATATTCGAAATTTGGTTCTAAAGTTTCCAATTAAAGAATAAACCTTTCGGTTCTCATTTTATACCGGTGTCCCAGAATTTTAAATATTAGCCACCAGCAATCGGATAAAAATATTGTAATAGTGAAGAATGTTTAAAGTATAAAATTTACCGAGAAAATCACATAACATCTGAATTATGCTCATCGAGCCCGAGGTAGATGACAATGACGGATAACCGCTCGACACAACACTTTGTGATGAATTTCCAACAGTCGTCGTTGTGGATGAAGCGAATCCACTTTCAGCATTTGATAGGCATTGATTATTTATTGCATCATGCAACGCCGTGTCTCCATATGTATCCTAAAATTTTTAAATACGTACTTAAAAACCCTATATCTCAAGATGATATCGAATTTTAAGATTTTAATTGCAAGATTTATCTTATTACCATGTTAAGAAAGCCGATAGCAAGAATTCATTGTATTAACCTTTCCCTCCCTGCAATATGTATTTACTACAATTCGACTCAAATAATGTGAATATCGATAAGAAATACAATAGACACGGTGCTCAGAATTTATGTATTCCTCCGTAATATACTAACAAATTATTAAAAATGTTGTTATGTATAATTATTCATCTAAAACGAAGGAAATAAATAATTTGTCGACATATCGGGGATAGACTCACCAATACATATATGTTTGCTGGTGCACCTCGCTGTGTGTGTACTGTATGCACGTGTTTGACCTTGTTTGGTACGACGGCAGGCACACAATTTAGTAGCATGAAAGTTGTCATATGCGGCGGTACTGTCGGATATTTGCGGTGATTTTTTATGGTTTTCAGACAATTTTCAGCGCTAAAGTTACAAAAATTGTTACATTTATACTTGAAATATGATTAATAAAAACAATATTTATTAATACTCTCATTTTTCCGATTTTTAAATCACTTTTCAAATGTTGTAGTAAATACATATCACAGGAGCGCGCGGGATTTTTAGCACCGTATGGAAAAGGTTAAAGAATATGAGGAACAATACCATTTTTTTTATTAAATATACCTAAATGGAATATAGTGATCAAAAAGTGTTTCCGTTTCTAAAAGGAGCTGTCACATCTAGTTTCACTTTTACATTAGAAATTATCATTCTTCGAAAGACTCCGGTTAACTACTTAAACAGTTTATTCGTAAACTTAGTAATTAACTTCCATGGATTAAAATGAAATATTAAAAATACCTGTAAATTAACATTAGGTCTGTGCTCGAGTAAAACTCTAACACAGTGTGGCAAACACTTGTGAGCTGCAATATGGAGTGCAGTACATCGACTTCGATTAACTGCATTTATGTCTACATCCTTATCAGATAGCAAAATTTCCAATATCTAAAAAGTAAAAAAAACATGATAAATAAATGTGAAAAAAATATTCTGGCAGACAACTGAAAAATATTAATAAATAAAAATTAAAAGGAAACCAATTTTTTTAAACTATTTTAACGTAGATATGTTTCATATTTACATAGACAAGGTTTACATCAAAACTATAATTGAAAATGTTGAACAAACACAATAAAGGAAACATTCTTATAAATGATATTGAGATCTTTTAACAAGTCTTCCTAGACACAGCTAAAGCTTTTGACAAGGTTTGATACGAAGGTATGATAGTTAAACTTTCCGAGGCCGGGCTCAAAAAACCGACACTTGGACTTCATTCATTTCAAATAGAACTTTCTGTGTAAAATTCAACGGCGTAAAATCGACAATGCGCACGCCAACAGCAGGTGTGCCACAGGGATTCCCGTTATCGCCCTTATTGTACAACCTTTACACTCACGATATTCCGATACCAGACTACATACTCGGCAGAAACGAAACAATCGTTGCGCAATATGCCGACGACACAGCCATCCTAGCGAGATCGCTAAACAGGAACAGTGCCATCGCGCGTGTGCAAAAGCAAGCATGGACATATCTACCTGGTGCTCCAACTGGATGAATAAAATCCACCCGGAGAAAAGCAGATACGGTAAAGACATTAAAAGCATCAGGATGCATAACACCCACATCCCGTGGCCTCACACGGTAAAATACACTGCAAGTCTTTATAAAAGAAAAATGAAATTCAAGTTTCATGTTTTAACAACTTTGGGATAAGCCGGTTTTGCAAGTAATACCCTTATATATGTACCCTTATATAACCATAAATTTTATTATCAGAACTAGTATGCTTATGATGACACCATATCTATTTAAAAAATATATCTTGACTGTTAATCAAAATTCTCACTTCAGGTTGATTTCCAAACGCAGCATCGTGAAGAACAGAGTCACCGTCGTCATCGACAGCTGTCGGCCTAGCACCTTTAGACAACAAAAAGCGAACCAAAGAACTGTGGCCTTGGTAAGCTGCGACCTGCAGCAGCGTCTTGCCACAATATGGAGTTTCAATCTGCAATAGTAAACAAAAATATTCATTACAAAACACTGCTATTGATTCGGTAATGTTAAAATGTGTAGCAGTTGTTGTAGTAAATGATCGTAGTCAATTTTAATAAAACCTTAATTACAATAAGAATAAAGGTTGTGCAATAGAAAAATTGTATGACGACGATCTGTCACTTTGAATCGAATCATCATTATAACGAGGGCGACAACCCATCAACTCTTACAAGCCTAACTCAGTTTTACAATCCTACTTTAACCCTCTTAGCCTCAGAGCGCCGATCTAGCGCACCTAGACTATGCTAAAAGCCACACAGCGCCGATCTATTGGCGCATACTTTGATATATTATATACGATATAACGAGAAAGAAAACATCATGAAACAAAAAAAGACCACTGGAGAAACGTTTTATCATTAAAATAAACTAATTTTCGAATTATTATTTTTTATATTCAGGTTTTTTTTAACAGTTATATTATTCGTCGGCGTGACCTTTGATAAACCTTAGAATGACCATTTACCAATAAAAATATATTTTGAATTATGGGATTGTATGCAAGTACCCTAATTTTTTGTTTGCAAAATTCAAATATGGATAGATAGCAAGTTGGCTTCGTTGACGAATACTATGATAGGGTTCGGTCGAACGGTGCAGCGCGCTTTGCCAGATTATACCTGCTGTATGGTAAGGTATGTCCTTATTAAAAAAATCAGCATTCCTTGTCCAGAAAATAAAAGCATTCGAAATAGCCCAATTTATCTCAATACCCGTTATAAATTTGAAAGCATCGTAATCATTGCATATTTTTTTTTTTCTAGTAAATGGGAAATTAAAGGTTTTTTTTTTTGTTTTCAGACAGGAATATCACTTAGGCAGGTGTATATGGACGTTTAACATACCTATTGTATAATTTGAGGATGCAGTTTGGCTTTGAAGTACAGTTTAGGTTTTTTTTTTTTACTTTTTTTTAATGTAAGTAAATATAAAGAATTATTGATTTCTTTCTCTAAAAATATACTTCTACATCTAATAATATGTCCTAATTTTTTTTCTGTTTAAAATAAAACATATTTTTTAAAACCTAAGTATATACTATTTTTTCATGAAAAAAGCTCTGAGTTTTTTTGCATATACTCCTAAAAATGGCCAAAGCCAAAAGGGTTAAGCATACCACAATTTTAAATTCTTGGCCTAACTCGCCTCCTACGCTGATTGTTAAATATTTTTAATTATTGGTTTATAGTTCATTCATAAAACGCATATGACCCAACTCTTGTGATCCCCAATCTTGATTAATTATAAATATATAAAATGATATATTTTTTCCAAATTCATAATAGTTTTGGGAATCAACCAAATTTTGCTTTGTGATCGACCAGTTGGGCATCCTTGCTCTACGGCATGCTAATCTTTCTACCTGAAAATTAACTGAATTTCGTTTATAACAATGCACGTTCTGTAAGTGTTTTAACACACTCTTTTGATTGGTCGAATTAATCATAAATGGTGGTCAACAAAAATGAACATAGCTGCAGTTAATACATTTGCCTTAAATGCTAATACAAAAAAATTGTGTTCGTCGTGAATGCCCTGCTGGTTTCACTAAATGTCGCGGTAGAATGTAATAGATCATATATTTTCAACCACTTTTATATTATGCATAGTTAACAAAAGAAATACGTATGGAATAAAATAAAACTTACAATATTATTATCAGTCTCATACAATTCCTTAACGTACTGGAGATTTCCTTGAGCCACTTTGCTCATCAGCAATCTCATTTCAGGGCCAGCAGTCGCCGCAGCACTTAAAGATGATCCAGGAGAAGAAACGGAAGGAGACGGGGAAAGAACAGAAGGAGACGGATTGTTCGTAACGGAGGCGATAGGAGAGGCTCCTTTGTTTTCTCTTTCGCTTGCCGGACATCTTTGAACCAAAATGACACATTGCGGATTCATAGTCCACATTCGTTTGCTGCTATCGTCGGCTATTTGTACCCGCAGATCCCCATCACTGTAAACATTCATGATGCGAGCTGTTTTTCCCAAGGCCTGCAAGATAATCAAATGATAAAAATAGTTTTTATAAACCTATAATAAAATTCAATTTGTAGATATTATATGAATACACTTCAAAAAATACTCAATAAAATATAAGTGACGAACCATTAAAGGGAAAAAAAATATTTATTATAAAAGATAAAAGAGGTTCTAACAGTTTCCATGGCAGGAACCCACTCGCCGTGTTGCCGTTGTAGTTGTTTGGCAAGAGTGGCATCGGAGATGAGTTTGACCAAGTCGCCTGGTCGGTAGCAGGTCACTGCTACTAATGCTGCTGGATGAAATGTCCATCGATTTGGACACCCTAAGTCACAAAATAAATTTGATCCATATATAAAACTATGAGACAGTTCATCAATAATATTATATTTTATTCATACAATGCAGGTGATGACAATTCGTATGAAATATAAATCAAAAATTATCAGAAATACTTTTATATTTGAGGCGTCCAGTATCGAAGTCATGTTTTTGTCAATGTACACTTTTTTAATACCTACAATTCAATGTATGCTTACTTTCAAACCGCCTAATATAACTTTTGGTACTTTCGAGCAAAATAGGAAAAGGTAATTGTCAAATTAGTATCTCGGTGTATTATGATGTAATTTGTACATTTTAACAAGTACGCAAGTAAAATATTTTTCCAAATATGTATCACTTGTCCGCTTGCGCATACACTGATTGGCTTATTCATTTTAAGAACAATTGAAATTCACACATTGATTATTTAACACTAACAATGTTGCTGGCCCTTAAAGAACCGAGTGAAAAACATGTTTTGTAAAAATGTATGTCCTGGGGTTTTACCGTCCATCAGTGTACGGGGGGGGGGGGTATGTGATAAAAACATATTTTTTCACTTGGTTCTTTAAGGACCAGCAACGTGTCAAAAGTATTTTTAGCACCGTAGGGGAAGTGTTCAGGTGGTTTCAAAATTAGCCTAAATATTTGGTCAGAAATATTGAAAGTTTTTGGTGTTTTTGAAAACTAAAACTTTAGCCATTATATAAGTGAAATAAGTATCTCCTATGATATATATTTATATATACAGTCAATCCTCTTTTTATGCGGTAGATGCGTTCCATGTAATATCGCATAAAAAAAATCGCACAAAAAGACACTTGACTTCCATACAAAAAGTGGGGATGCGTTCCATCAATTTTAAAATCCGCATAACTTTGAAACAGCGAGTTAAAATATACCCAAAATCGCATAAAAATGTATAGGAAAATTAAGGGGAAAACATGGCGTAAAAATACTAAAAAATACAATTTGTTGGTTATTGTTTTATTTTAGAAACATTTTTAACAAGTAAATTATCTAATGCTAAGTGGGTTTTGCATGTGGTTCGAAATCACTCTTTTTCAAAAGAAATAGTATGCGCATCAATTTCATAAAACGATGGTTTTTTTCTAACAATGAAATTGGTGATCAGAGTTTGTTCAGATTTTTTTTTTCGATATTTAATTGTTCAGAATTTGAATCATTTAGAATGAAATGATTTTCTAATTTACTGAAAAGTTGGATACCTTCTTGAATTATTTTCGCAGTGAAGGGAACTGGAATTCCTTCCACTTCATCATCGTTTTCTGGTTTTTTGTCAATAGTTAAAGGTAAAGTAATGGTTTCATCGACTGTACATCGGTGGACTTAATTCAGCGATGGCAGATGCAACATGATTTAAATTTTAAGCAGTTCAAAATCGTATTTTTTTCCAAATGTCGGTTGTGTTTATGATTCATTCTCTATTATATCCAAAATACAACGATACATGCTCTCGATGTATTATTTAACATTTTTATATATCGTAAAATAGAGTACATTTTTAAAAAATTTGCATTTTTAAAAAACCGCATAACTTCGAAATCGCATAAAAAAAACTGCATAAAAACAGGATTGACTGTATTTATATATCATACTCAAAATTTGATACTGTTTAACCAGTTTTGAAAGTAAGCACTTCATATGTTTCAGTTTCAACATTAAATAATGATATTGCTATCAAAAGTGCCCAAACAATTCATCTTATTATCACAACGGCCAACACATCGAGAGCCAGTTGTGAATGTTATTCAGTATTTTGAATGGAGTGTAAACGTTTAACGTTTTATAACTTGGTGTTTAGTTATAAGGTGAAAAAATATTAGAGTATCTTAGTTCTATAAATATTATTTTATAGGTTGATCGCTATTTCAATATGTAATATTTGTAGAACTAAAATACTTTGATATTTGTTCACCTTATTACAATGGAGTTCTACCAAGTCAATGAAATCAATAAATTTGTGTTTAGTGTCTGGGTTTTTCGTAGTTATTAACCCCTGATTGCCAGGCCGTTAGCGATTTTTGTTTGAAAAATCTCGCTATTATAATCATAAATAATCAATAATAATTTATATCAATTATATAATAATAATGTGTTTAGTATTTTTTGAAAAAATACCGACAGAATTGAAGAAGTGACACGGTCATTTATTAGTTATCATATTTTGAAAGAAATTGTGCAGAAAACCAGTAAATATTGAACTACAAATACACATAAATATGAAAACCCCACCCACCCATGGCAAAAAATGGATCGATGTGACAATTTAGAAAATTAAAAAAACGTTTGTTTTGATTTTTATAACACTTATAGTTTTAAAAAATCTATCGCAACTTATCGGTCCACCAATCCCAATATCACTTGAAGAAAACATAAGCTTACGTAATAAGACATATTTTGCTTAGTGTATAAATAATATTGTGTTTTGTTTTTTGTGACTTCAGACAAATACTTCAATTATGTTTTGGAATGACTATATATTGCAAAGCAATACATATTATGCCAAATGTCAGAGGATAATTATTCAATGAGTTATTTAACTTATTTTCATTTAAAATTGAGAGCCACTGATTTTGCAATCCAGACACAATAAATCCATGACATCACTGGTTAGTGCAATTGATAGTGTAAAAAAACAGTTGTTTCGGTATATTCGTCAATGTTATTCTATTTATTTACGAAACCAAGCTGTCTGCTAGACAAAATTCAACAGCAATGTCTGCTGATATGTAAATACATTGTTTTCACTTATTAATGTGATTTTTTAAACAAAAATTCTGAAATTTTAAAACATGCGGCAATCAATGTTCCCTCTAAGGCAAGAGGTTAGCTGCGCGGAAATTTCAAAGGCGGATGCGCGGACCGATCAAATATTAATTGACCAACTGTCTTGTAGTGCGCGGCCACGCGCAGTTTAGAGGGAACGTTGGCGGCAATAGAACTCGAAGTACTGATAAAAAAAAATGAATATTTTCTCATTATTTTCCTGATGCTATAAAAGAGAGGTTGAATAACAGTTCTCGTAGAAAAACTTCTGTTGAGATACCTCCATTAGGAGACCATATATTCCACATTGGGAGCGGACATGGATAAAGAATATATAAATAGAAGATAGCTTAGTATTTTCACCAATTTTGAAAAAATATTTCCCACTATAAATAAAAGTTATGATGATTTTATACTCCGCACTTTTATCAATTACACGCAAATCGGCCCCACCACAGCACATACTACGCGTGCACAGCACGTCAACAGGGATTGAAGAGTTAAATAACTATTGTGAGGAATGGGTTTATGTTGTCGTATTTTTTATTTCCAAGTAATCACCTTCTTTCTTTAGCAAAAATGCCAACATGAGAACACAAATGAAAAACTGCGATTTCTTGAATTTTTTTTTGCTTTAAACCTGGGTTTCTCAACGGTAGGCGCAGCGTGTTCCAAGGGGGCCACAGAGATTTATTGTTTTGGGGAGCCACAGCACAATTTAGGGGAAACACAGGCAAATTTTCACCCGTGCTGGTAAATTTGGGAAATTCGCAAATTTCTGAGTTTTTGAAATTCGATTTTTTATGGGAAGACAAAACAATGGTATGGGGGCCACAGAAAAATAAAGACAGTCAAAAGGGGCCACCGGGCCAAAAATTTTGAGAAAAACTGCTTTAAACGATAGCTTTTGGAGTGTGAGCGCTTTACGGATGAGCATATCCACTAAGTCCAAAAGTTCTGTAGTTAATGGATAATATGGATAATGTTAAGTTGAATGCACCTTATTTGTATAACTTATATTTTAGTTTCGTTAATAATTAATTGAACAATAAATACCAATAATCAAACTTAGGTTTATCCTTATCCATCAAATCCCATTTTTTCATTTCATAAAAATTTAATGATTCACTGCTGTAAGAGGCTATCGCCTACATAAATTAAAAATTAAAATAGTCATCTCAACTAATTTTAATTTCAAAAACACCTAAGTCATATTATCTTACGACGAAACTGAACATACAGTATATGCAACAGAAGAAACAAATACATCAAATTTTATTAAAAGGTAGTCAAACAAACTTTCGGCTCTTGTGAAAAATAAAGAAAAGCTGACTTGGCCATGTTTGATACCGGACGCCTCTTTTATACTTCATATTATTTAATGTTAAATCAACTAAGATCAAATTTTAATAAAAATTGCAGTAAAAATTAATAATTTTGCATGGGAATGTAGCTTATCAGTTCAAAAATTAAGTTTCTCTCGACATACCTTCATGCTGAACTCTGATATCGCCTCTTTCAGTTACTCGATGAACCACACCGATTTTACCAATATACTGAAATAGAAGGTATTATTTAATTGTATTTTAATAATTTACTAGACATTTTCGATTTCAAAATATGACTCTCCTGATAAAGTGCATCTAACGTTTAATGGAACAGTTGTCAATCAGTCACTCGGCATGTATTTCATAAAGAGAAAAGATAAAAGGATGGAGTTAGGAAAGGACTGGTCGTAATCTAACTCTCTACCCCATTTTCAGAATCGAAAAGAACGGGCGGGAAGGGATGAAAAAATCATGGACCTTGTAATACAATCCATATATTAACAAATGAACGTTTTCATTCAGAGATTCCACGCCTTGACTGCGAAATTGATCAGGTGTAAAAGATTAATAACTGAGATTTACAATTTATAGGTAAGAGAACATACATCAGCCATCCGAGGATTCCAACCCCCGTGTCCTTGCTGCAAATGTCTGAGAGTATCAGTGTCCAAATTGACACGCACTCTATCTCCAGCGCATAAACCTCTAATGCCTTCTACCCCCTCAACATTTTCACCTCCTGCAGTAACGCCGCCGCTTGCACTCGAACCCTCCGGAATCTTTCCTGTTTTCAATTAAAAAGGTGATTGTTTATAAAACAAAATTTTCAATAGCACGCTTACATATTTTGTGTTGCACGGTAACGGTTGACTGAAACTCTGAAATATCTCACCCATTACTTTATCAACACACAAATATTTAGGTTATGAAGAATTATTTTTAGCATTGTAATGTAGGCATATGTTTAGGTTTTTCATCATTTTTATTATAATGATTAAAATGTTAAATTATTTGCAACTTACTTAATGAATTTCCACTCACTAATGACATAGTAATTAAATCAAAGGTCACTATTAAACCACAGTTATTTAATGAAAACTTGAAAAACCACAATATTTGCACTGAGCAGAATGCAATGATTATGTCATACACTCTTAAAGCCACTTATTATTCTATTTGTTTACATTGTAAATCTTAAATTGTACTAGACATGACACTCACCTAATATTGGAAAATGATTTACATAGTAGCAACCTCCTGATGCAGGTGTAATAAACTTCAAATCCATTATTCCTTTGTGCCCAACTCTAAAATGAATGTATTGCAAAAAGAATGCTATTAAAATTAATGACTCGCAATGTTCACATGTAAAAAAAAACTGGGAAATCCCAAGTTGTTTTTACCTTGAAGTATAAACATTTTTAGTCTAATCGGAAATTCCTCTAGATAAGCACTTCCCAACATTCACAATCAATGGGTTATTCAATTTATAAAAGTATTTTTTTTTATAAAATAATTGCTGCTGGTGTTTTTCAATAAATATATAAAAATTTAACTGAAAATTGCACGAAAAATAAGTTTGATATAGTTGTATGCAGCGGTGTGTTGTTAAAATTTTATTAACCAGCTCGCACCTTGGTCGGCGATTTTGGGATTTTCAAACAATTTCAAAAGTATTTGTAATTTATAACATTGAATGATATAATTTTTGCTTTTATATTAAAAATCGTTTAAGTAAATGTACCTTATCATAAAATAAAAATTTACCAAATATTATAAATATAGCTAATTGATGTAAAATCATTCATAACAGGAACTACTATTATTGTCACTATATTCTGTTGCATATCTAGCCATTTTGCAGTGCACACGGTCCAAGCCAAATTGCCGGTAAATGGTTGAAATTTTGAAAATACTTGCGTTTGCAAAGAATAATAGACCTAATATGATGCAGAAACTGTTGATATTTAAAATGCTATTCAAATTATCGATGATTTAAATATTTATCATATATTTTCACTACATTAATAAAAAAATATATCATGCATCAACTTTAATAACATTTATGTCTTAACTGTGTGTTTTCCATATGGATCATATAAATTCTTAAAGAAACACATCAACAGAAAACATTACATCATAGATTCAAATTCTTGGCCGAAAAGTCGAGTAGGATAAAACCCCAACAACGTTGACTACTTGAGTATGGGACCGGATAATAGTATAAAATACTTTTATAGTGGTACAAATTACCTGTAATCATTTTTTGTTCCATCTCGCCACTTGACACATGCAACAGATCTACTTGACTCATTTCCCCAACAGCAAATGTCTGTGACAACACCTGTTGATCCTGAATTTGAAAACAATATTTTAATTCGGTTACCTGTCAAAATTAAATAAGACCTGTTTTTCTGTAGTGAATAAATTACATGTCGATAAAACGCTTTCAAAAAAATAATATCCAAAATATCTTCAACAATTTTTATCACATTTTTTGCATATTGGCGAGGGTGCATTATATATGTTAGTTTCATGTGCATAAATATGAATTTGAAAAGCATTGCGACACTGAGGCAAGTATTGCTAATCACTATTGTGATAGATACTTTAACTGTTTTGTCATATTGACAGAAAGGTATCCCACCTTTTTTCCAGGCTTAAGTGGTAAAAAGTTAGATGAAAGTGCTTTGTAATTCTTAAAGAAATATTAATTGTAATTTCAACTTAGATTATGAAAAATTGTTTAGGTCATGGCCAGAATTTAATGTCGATTTTAAAGGCGGTAGCCTAGTATCTGTTTCAATTTTTTAAGAATAATCTTTAAAAATTAAATTTTCACCGCCAAATCAGTTGTAGTCACATTGTAAACCAAATACTTGAAATTATAGAATAAGCCATAACACATTTTGTGTTGATTCAATTTAAATTACCTTCTCCTCCATCTTGGTTTCCCCATTTCCAATCATGTCCTCTATGAACTGTTGCACCTACAAAGATGCCCTTTAACGAAAGCTTACTTTCATTACATCTCGGAGTAAGCTTTATTCTGTAATGATAAGTATTACTCATATTATTTCAAAAAATCATTGAATTCTTTTTCAGATATATTTTTATTCAATATGAATTATGCTGTTAAAAGAAAAGAAAGTAAGAACTCACCCGTTAGAAATGGGATTATCATATCTTAGGAACACATGGTCGAGGTTGTGATTGTCCAAATGGTAACATAGAGAACAGAGATCGTAGTCATAACAAATAGAGCATTTATATCGCATACCAACAATTCCATTTTGTTTGCATGAATCACATTCAATATTTGGGTGGCGAACTCCTGCTGGAACAAATTATACTTTAAAATAGTTGTCATTGAAAGTTGATGTATTTCATTCATTTAGTAAAATTAATTATTAGTCATATAGTACTATTTATCTGCGATTTACATAATTAATGAACACAATAAGACTTTGTTTTTTCATAAAAGGATACTGGAGGCACTAAATCACAATATATACATATATCAGCTGTTGAATTGAAATACGAATAAAGTGGATGTATGAGTGAATTTATGCTTAAGAATAATAAATCGAAAACAGTTATTCATACCACACTGTGCATTGTCCACAACAATCAGGTCGTATTGTCCTTGATAACCAGTTCGGTAGTTAGATCTCAATCCACAATCCCAGCAGACAACAACAGTTTTGTCAGGAGATTTCTTACTACCGAGCTGACCAAGTTCGCAGACTGTACCTAAGCACCCCGAACCGCCATCTAAAAAAAACAAGTATTTAACAGAGGGGTTTTCCACAGTAACTTGGTGCATGCCCTCAAAACACTTGTCCCATTTTCGGCACTCAGTTCAAGAGGTAAAGTCAGGGCCGGCTCAAGGATTTCAGCGTCTGTGTGTGAGGCGCCTCGAAAACTAGAATTAAATAAGTGGATAGTGCTAAAATCTTAGTGTAGCGCCTGTGTGCGCCTCATACTTTGCACACGCCACGAGCTGGCCCTGGGCACAGTGAACATCACATACATGGCATTGAAAACACGGCAGCAATACAAAATTTCAACTTTCTGCAGAATACAGAACCAATTCTGCTCTACTTACATCAAAGACAGACTTTGAAAAGCGTATTATTACTATGGTGATTGTGGGTTAGCTAACACATTAAGGAAACTGGTCAGCCAATTTGAAATATATCTGTTTTACAGAATCTATAATACATCAATTACCACTAGACAACAAAAATATACTTTCATTATATCATGAAATGTAATCAATTGATTTCATTATAGTTCTTGTTTCAATTCTTTATAAATATTCAAAGTCCGCGATACTTGAGTTCAATATCCTGTAGATTAGACATTTCTCACAAACCACCATTCTCACTTTTTGTTTAACAGCATATTATTCAAGCCTACGTTTGAAATTCAAGTCACACGTTCAAACAAAAATATTCAAAAACATACCTTGGTCACCCCATACCCAATCCTGTCCTCTAATAACCCGTACACCCGGGCAAAACATAATGAAAATGAATTGTCTAAATTTTTATTGAGATCATACTTTTATTGGACGATTGAAGATGTTTTTAGACATATCAGAAATGCAAGATATAACATTTCGAATCAAAGTACAACTTAAAATAACAAAACCCACAACGATTCTACAAAATACATGCCGTTAGGGGTATGCAAATAAGGAAAATCCAAATATTAAATAATTTACAAGGCGGACAATAACATGACAGCTGAAAGGTAAATTTTGTACATAGACAAAAGAATTATATTTTGGTAGTGAAATATCATCCTTGAAAACATCCTATGAATGTATTCATTTTATAATTTATTATTATTTTATAAATAATTTTACTACATATCTGCTGTTAAATATTAAACAAAAGTTTTTTTGACAATAAAATATTCAAACTAAATAATGGCTCTTGTTAGTTTAGTTCAATGGTTCCCAAACTTATTTCCCCCGTGGACCCCTAAGCCCAGTATTTTATCCTTCGTGGACCCCTTCTCCCAGGATGCATAATAGTGAAGTTTTCTAATTTTTTAAAATACAAATATGAGCACACTGTGATAGGGTTTTTTGTACAGTGGACAATTGTAAAAAAAAAATATTTTTTATTTTTATCATTAGTGATTTTTTTTTTATGAAAATGAACAAATCAAAACACTATCAAATTCTTACATAAAATAATAAAATCTCTTAATGAGAAATGAGAGGGATGAACCTGATGCTCCGATATCAATTGGTCAATATTTGGGTTCAAATTCGTAAGGTACAGTCGTAAGTCTCCACGTTCAGTGATTTGCAACCGATTTCTTTTTTTCGTAAGAAAATTAGTAACTGCACTAAAACCTCTCTCCACGAGGTACGAAGAAGGAAATGCTATCAAAAACTTTCTTGCGATAGCCCACAATACAGGATAAGCAACAGGGATATCTTTCTGCAGCCAGAACAGCTGGTAACCCTTTCTATTTTATAAATTTAAGAGATAGTTTACTTTGACCTATTTAAACCCGCATTAATTTGATTAAATTTGATTCCATTGATTCCGGTCCGTGGACCCCCATTTACATCTCGTGGACCCCCATTTTTTTTTTATTCCTGTCAGGGACCCCCTTGCAGTCTTCAAGGACCCCCGGGGGTCAGTACGGACCACTTTGGGAACCTATGGTTTAGTTGCTATATTTTAGACACGAAACTATTTTAACCTACTCCCAGTGGCGGATTAAGTACATGGGAGGCCTCCGGCGCAATTAATTTTGGAGACTCTAATTTTCAGATAACACAAGAACGTTAAAAAATTCTATACGTAATAATAAAAATTTGAACAAAAAGTATATGGGTTATAAAATATAAGCCATTTTTGAAGCTTCTAAGACTCAAAGGCTTCAGGCACGTACCTCATTCACTTATAGAGAACCTAATCTTCCACTGCCTACTCCAGTCATTTTTTAACTAGGATATGTTGTTTTGCATTCATTTATGGGTGACATAGTTCATCATCTCATCAAAGTTAATGACATCCCTCGGAGCATTAATTTCCCAATAATTTCCGATACTTTATCTTTAATCATGATGAGTTTTTAATTATACTGTCCTTCCAAGGAAAAGGGTAGTAACTCGCAAAATTTTTGAAATTGAGTTTTGAACTGATCATCAGTTGATAATTCTCATCATGAGCGAATCCGGTCCTGATCTTGCTTAATAAAAGTGAAAATAAGTACAAAGGAATATTACATTTTTTTAATATAATGCCTTTCCACCAAGTATTGACAGCAAACACTCAAAAAGCGATCATTCAAAAATTCATGTAATGCAGGAAAACAATTAAAATTATTAGACATAATTTTATCTCTTGTATTAAAAATATCTGCCAGCCAACAATGGGCTGCTAATATGCCGACAAGGGATCGCTCAAACTCGGCCATAATGCCTTTACACCTGGAATGATACCTATACCGTGGCTAGCAACTGTTTTTTTGTGGCCCTCAAATGTTTTATCTTAAAATTAAAATATAGCATATATATTCTAGTCAATCATTGCATTTAATTTATGTGAGACCCCCTTCTTTGACGGGTTTAGGAACCGGCACTCCGAACCGAAATTATTTTATGAACCAGCTCGACAGAGCCGCAACAAACCTATAGCAGCACACTACTGCTTGCGACCCAAAAATATTATAATTTGATTTTTTGCAGCCTGCTAGATGAAAATGGCTGTGCATACCTGCTTTACACCAAAGGGCAAAGATTGACAGTAAACGCCATACCCAGCAAATAGTGAGTATTTTTCAGGTTCTCTGGAAAGAATGCGATTATTTTGCGCAGCCAACGTGTTAAGTTGATTTTAGTATCATTAAACATGAAACATGACACATTGAAAATCTGCTTCTTTTGATATTATGATTGTATTTGATATATTTTTGTAGTTGCAAGAAGAATACCATAATAAATCCAAAAAGAAATATTAGGACTTTGTCCTTGAGTTGAAACTGTGCAGAATAATTGCGGTAAAGATGGAAAAAAAATTACATGTGTTAGGTAAATAAGAAATAAGTTTCATTAAAATGTTACGCTTGATATATGGAAACACTACAATATCCAACAACAGCGTACTTCTGACGGTTCGCAAACTGTTTTCGAATTAGAATCTAAAAGCTTTCAATTCGATTCTAATTGCAAACCGTCAGAAGTACGCAGAAGAACAGAGCTATTGATACCGTAACACAGGGGTCACCAAACTTTTTGAGAAGCGGGCCGGATTGAACTTTTTAAAAACTAGGGGGGCCGGACGACAAATAAATTCTTATTGGAACCCAATCAGAACATTATTTCATTTTATGTGGTTACATAATAATAAGAATGTAAACAAATGTTTGCCCTTCTTAGAATTTCAATAAATGAGAATATTCGAGAAATTTTTGAGTAAACGAACATCTGCTCGTCTCGCTTCTAATTTCTATCCAACTTCTTTCACTTTGAGTCCCCTACCAGATAGTTGTATGACAATTGATGGTTTGAAATAAATAGTTGTCGTGAATTCACAACTAAATCATGAAAATTTATATTTCTTATATGAATAATTTCTATGCAAAAATCCAGAACTTTTCGCGGGCCGGATGAAAATCTTCGGCGGGCCGTAGTTTGGTGACCGCTGCCGTAACATTATATACAATATTCTGATTGGGTTCCAATAAAAAAATATTTATCATCCGGTCCCGTGAGTATTCATTTTTTTTAATCCGGTCCGTTTTTCAAAAAATTTGGTGACCCCTGTTATACACCAATGTATATATATATATACATATATATATATTATTGCAGTTGATAAGTTCGTTAATAATATGATATCCCATTTTACTTGATATTGATTCCGATTAATTTGACAAAGTTTTATATATTATTTGACTGCTCTACGACTTATGAGAAAAAACAGAGTGATTTACGACTCTACGGGTATTACAAGAAAGACCCTAATTTAAAGCCAACACTCAGGAAGTTTGTGTTAACAAAAAAAATAGCATTCCTAGAACATTATGAGTTAATTACTATTCACATTACTTTTTATTTACAAAACTGCCACTTCACTGTGACGATATAAATATTATTTTTCAGTGATTTATGCTATTTTGCTATTTTCAATGCCACTCGAACAAAGAAAGTGTTTGTGTTTTAATTGTGTTTATTGAAGTGCATGCTTTCTTTTTCTGTCTGTTTGACGTTTGCTGCCGATTGTATATGGTAAGACACACGCGTCACCTACTGTAATTCAATTGTAATACGCCTATAACATTCGCGCAAATTGCATAAACGGTATGGCAGACATAAAAACATTATTTTTTTATAAAATACCTACTGTAAGCTAATTTTAATATTCCTATAACCTTTGCTCAAGTGTAAGCAAAAAGTTTATCAAACTTTTATTGCAATCAGATGAACGGTGTAGCAACGAATAAATTACAAACAAAAAATCACTCCTAGTGCACGAAACACATTTAAATGTAATGTCAAAATGTAGACCACACGATTTGACAGATTTGAAATACTCTAACTAAATGTATTCAAGCCGAGATCGATACCGTGTTTTGACTGCTGTGACAAATAAAAAGGCCTTTTCGCATAAATATATTGTGGATAATTTAATTAGAATTTTCATCGCCTCTTCACGCAAAGGGATTTTATTTTTTATGGAACACCAAAACTGAGGTCATGCTAAGGATAAATGAAATTTAACTTTGAGAGTGTCGTCGGTGAAAGATCGATTAGGCTTTCTTTCAGCTTCATGCGTAAATTAGTATCTTGAATGTTCGCTTCAAACGAATCTATTACCATGTCTAAGACTTTTTTCTGGTGGTAGGATTAGAAAATTTAAATAATGTCAGATTTCTCTGCTGACCACCAAAATTTTAGGCAAAGAGTACGAATACACAAACATTCTTTCATTTATTAATTAAAAGAAGATATAATAGAATTAATATGACGATGTTTAAAGTTGTTCAAATTACACTCACATTGGATTCCATTTTTGATACAAACAATCGAACGCCAAATTTGAATTGTCTATATATCAAAACAAAATGGCCGCCGTTCAAATCGGTGTCAAAATTCGAACGGCGGTCATTTTTGTTTTGATATACTCGGCAGTTTGAACGGTGAACAACATTGAAATCTACGAATATTTTAGTTTTTCGACACTGTTAGTTAATTTTATTATGTCTATAACCTTCCTGGAAGTGCAAACTTAAAGGTTGTCGAAGTTTTATTGCAATCAGATCAGTGATTTTCAAATCTACAGACACCGAAAATTAAGCAAACAAACACACATTAATTTATATATATAAGATAAGATATAAGGTTATTGGTATATGCCACGTCAACTTTAGTTTATTTGGTAAGAAGTTATCCATTGAGTTATTAATTTAATACATTAACTACATACTTAAGACACACTTAGTGTAAATTTTCAATTAAAATTAGAAAATGGATAGAAAATATGCTCAAGTAAAAGAAATTAACTCTTTCGTCCTTGAGACTTATCCCAAATTTTGTAAACGTTTGGGCAACTACAGATAGTTTAATCGATAGAGTTAAAAGATATAGGAAAGAAGCAGTCGAGAGAATAACAGCGAGTATAAAACAAGAAGAGACAGAGAGTGAAGAAGAAAGGGAAAAGAACGAAAAAGAAGAAAAAAGGATAGAAACGGCAGAACGGACGACGACTATTGAATTGAGAGAAACTACAACAGAAACCACTGATACGAGGGAAACCGCAGATACAATGGCAGAATTTGATTTCAACAGGGCACAGAAATTGCCAGGATTTACAGTTGAAAGGGAAGAAGAAAGAGACGAGAATATAAGAGATTTCTTGAACAATATAGAATTTTACTATGAAACATTGAAATCGACAGCTCAGCCAATATTAATAAAATACATACTTAAGTGCAAAGTGCAAGGAAAAGCACTAACTGAGTTAGGAAATACAAACGTAGAAACGTTTAGTGATTTCAAAACATTGCTACGACAGAAATGTGGAAACAAGGACTCAATAGAAACAGTCCAGAACAAATTAAACAATACCAGACAAGGTAACAGACCGATGAGGACATTCGTGTCCGAAATAGAAAAGCTGATAGAAAGAAAAACTGAATTGGAAGTTAGTATCCAAACCGAAGCAGCCCGACCAATATTGAGTTCGGTAAACGAAAAACTAGGACTAACGTATCTGAAGAAGGGAGTGAATGATAGATACAGGATAGTGTTGGATAGTGCAAGACACAGCAGTTTCAAGTCAGCAATACAGCATTTGTTGGAGCTAGATCCAAGTGTAGGAACTAGCAACGAAGCAATTAGATATGCGAATCAAGACGATAACCGACAACGGTTTAACAATAAAAATTGACGAACAACAGAGTGAGCAGGGAAACGAGAAGGATGAGAAACGAAGTGATAACGAAGAAGAAACAAAGAAAGAGCTACTAACGATTCAAGAATTGTTAAAACCACCAAAAACAGGATATAAGATATGGAATTAAAAATTGTTGAGAAATTCAGCGACGAATTCGATAAGCTGACGGGTCAGGATATAGTTCTAGGACCAAGCAAGTTATTGGCCTATATTAATTATGGTTAAACCAACGGAGAGCACTACAGCTTATTTAGCGACATTCGGCAGGATGTTGTTAAGAGACGTGCAGAAAATCTGTGGACCATTGAATTTGAAAAATATATATATTGAGAAAAAAGAATAAACTTACGGTCGGCCGGCCAGATGAAATAATGAATAATAAAAAGATATTGAAGGAATTATTTGAAGGATCAAATATAATGATAAATATATGGGAACGTCAGATTAAAATAGAAGACCCAGGAATGAGAAGGTTAATACTCAACGATTACCACATAGTCAAGCAAGTGGATATAGTATATAACTATGAAGATTACATTATCGAGTTGAAAAACAAACTACAAGTAGCACACAAGGACGCGAGGGAGGTACTGATAAGAAAGAAGGAAGAAAGAAAAGTAAAATACGACCAAAATTTCAAGGCAGAGGAAACAGAGTACGAGAAAGGAAGTTTGGTGATAATAAAAAATGAAGGTAGAAAGAAGTTGGATCCAGTGTACATAGGACCATACGAGGTAGTAGAGGATAAAGGAGTGAACTGTACGATGAAGAAGGACGGGAAGAAAATAATAATACACAAAAATAGAATAAAACCATTTATGAAGCTTTAGAAAATTAAGAATAGAATTAAAGGACTGATCACCCAATTAGAACGATAGGAGAAATAAGAAAAATAAAGTTGATATATGATAATGATTATGTGTAAGATAAAAAAAAAAAAAAATTGAAAAAAAAAATGTAGAAATAAAATTTGTTTTAAGTAGTCATAAGAAGCAAGAAAGTTTTCTAATAAAGTAGAAAATATATAATGATAAGAATAAAATTATGTAAAGAAAGAAGGAATTTAACCATAATTAAATTCCTCCTTTTTCGTTAAGAGGGGAGGTGTGACGATGGCCATATATATATATCATAAATAACTTATATATATAAAATGTATGTCAGCTATTACTGTGCAATATTTGGCAAAACACACAGTCAGCTTGACTGCACAGGTAACATGTAAAGTAGAAATTATGCTGTGTGGACAATATTGAGTATCGATAGATGCAACATAAGAACTATTGTTAATGACGACACCTCGAATTATGAAAGCACAATAGAATTAAAATATAGATTTTTGTTAACGTAGCATTTAAGAAATTAGTATAAATAATTGGGAAAATCAATAAAGAAAACTACTACTACTGCAGAGTCAGAAGTCAACCCAACAAGAACGTTTTATTGAACCTGAGTTAGAACGGCGAGCGTTACATGGAGGGGACACCCGGGTGTCCCCTCCAGCGTTACAGCTCTACGAAAAAGGGCGTAACCATTACCGCCTCCATCCAAGTATAGGGGGCTATGGCGTAACCCATAGTTTTTTTCAAAACAGCTTTTTTTCGATAATCACAATGTATCCGACTTGATACACGTTATTTATTTTTTTTTTAAATAACAAAAAAAATATTTGACATTACAGCTTACGCCAATGCGTCAAATATTTTTATGTTGAAAGATCATACGAGATATACTCGATGAGAATTTTTGAAAGTCACATGAGATTAACTCAAGGAGAATTGACTTCACAAACACCCATGTCTTAGATCTCAAATTAAAATTGAAAAAATCCAATTTGACATTGACCTTACCGGGAATCGAACCCGGACCCACCTGATTGGTAGAGCAAGCTCTTACCAACTAGACCAAAGCGGGCGATATTAAAAGGATGTAAGCTGCAAATGCCGAATAAGTATCTAAATTTAGCTTTTAAGTTTGAAAAAAGATGAGTTTGTGACAATTGGAACCAAGAAAAGAGACTGAAAAAAAGGTTTTTTCTAGACGATTTCTTAAATGAATATTAGATTATGTCATTATTATGGTTTCACCGGCGTTTTAGTCATAGACAATTTTTAACGTAAAGCCTGTTGTGACATTTATATCTAAAAACACTAGTCTGTGGTATACATAGATAATATATAGGTATATTATCCATCTAATTTGAATTAAAAACTGCACTTCGCCGTACACGCCGTGTTTTTTTTTTTAAATAAAACATGACAAATACAAGCGAAGTTAAAAAGGTTGATGTAGGATTTCTTGAAGAATGTGAAACATGGAAACTTCACCCGAGATTTTTCCCGAGTAAAGTGGGCGGAAAACCGTCATGGCTTAACCTCAAAGATTTACCCAGTATAACTGAACTCCAATGCGACTTTTGTTTAGATCCATGTATTTTTCTATGCCAAGTAACAGACTCTTTTAGTTTTTTATTTATTTGAAGTAAGATGTAAATTGTATTTTCTTTTTAAATAACTAATGTATCCTCTTTCAGATCTATGCACCAATAGATGAATGTGAAAGAGCTTTCCATCGTACATTATTTGTTTTTATTTGTAAGAAAGGATCCTGCTGCAAGCCTAATAATTCTGGGAATCTGAAAGTTTTTCGATGTCAATTGAAGAGAGAAAATGATTTTTTCTCATCCCAGCCGCCTGTTGAAGAAAAAGAAGTGTGTGAATCTGTTGTTTTTCAACTCTGTTTGCCCAAAATATTGATATATATTTATATCAATTTTCAAAACAGGAATAGTTACATGTAGTTATCACAATTGAGAAAATATAATACATTCTGCACTTGCGATATTCATGAAAAATTAAACCAAAAGAACCTTTATCTTTGTAGTTCATGAGACTGATTGTCTGTATGTAGGCTGCTCATGTTCCTTTAGACCAGTGCTCCGCAACCTTTTATCTTCCAAGGCACATAGACGTCTTCTCCAAAATGTTGCGGCACACAAGTAAAAATGTGCATAATATACAGAAATTACATTAGTTTATATATGATACAAACCACAAAAGAACCATATGTATATTTTATAACCATGTCCACTACCAATGTAGAGCACATGTACATACCTCTAATGGAGATTATCTTAAAAGAAAAGTTTCAGATTATTCAGATTTATTTACAAAAAAAAAGAATCAGTCGAAAGGCTGCACCAAAGTTGTGAAAAGTCAGTAAGTTTCCCACTTCAGTTGAATTTTCAGCATCTGTTATTAAAATGTTTCTACCATTTAGTGGTTTAAGTTATACCAACAAATAAACATTTTATCGATTTGGGTATATTATGAATGTAAGTATGTGCAGGAATGTTTCGTGAACCTTACGAAAATTCAGTTTTGTATTTTAAAATGTCTAAAGAACACTAATGAATCATATCTTTATAAGTATCATTACAAATATGTCAAAGCATGTATCCACATCTCAAATATAAATGGTTTTATATTAGGTAGTAGAATTAACAAATTGTTGTATTCATAACATATTTTTAAATTTAAATATGTGATTATTTTTTTTTATCAATTATTGATAACTTTTAACATCCAAGGGATCTTGAAATGCATTTCAAAAAAATCTCATTTTTTTAAAGATTTTTATTCCAATAAATATCAAATTTCCCACCCATAGCTTTCATTGGGGTTGTTATTCACCATGGCACAGAACTATACTTTTTTTTAAAAATAAATTAGGTTTTTTTGGTTATTCTAAACACTTTAAACAGTTTTTTCGATTCATTTATTGTTTTGGGCTGAAGGTCTGCAATTTTGGTGCCCATTATCACCAAGAAATTCCTAATGATGTTGAGATCAGGGCTGTTACCTGGCCATAAAAGGCTCTTTATGCCAAGATTTTCTTGGTAATTCTTCGCCCAAATAACAGATAGAAATATAATTACCACATTTATTTGTTAAATAAATTGATAGATTTTGGACAATGACAAACGGAGGAATCATCTTGGAATATTGTCCGTACTATGAAGGCTAAAAACTCCTCCGATTTTGGTAAAACTTCTTAAAAAATGACAAATTTGTAATTTTGGGCATTTATTGTTCCCTCCAACATTAAAATTTTGCTAACCATTTCTCTGGTAATGGCACCCCAGACCATTACATGCGGTGAATGTTTGATAGAGGGAAGTATGCAAGTTTTTAATTGTTGGCTTTCATCGAACTACCAGATTGCCATTAGCGCCAACCACGTTAAACTTCGACTCATCAGAGAATATGAAGTCGTCCCATTAATTTTGAGTCGATTTTTTTTTCTTACCCCAATCACACCGTTTTTTTTCATTCTCGTGGACAATAGTGGTTTTTTGGCAGTTCGCCGTGCACATAACCCTAATTTAATTAATAGACATTGAGTGTTTCTTATTAAAATTTACCACTTTTATTTATAAATTGTCTCCTCACTATGGAATCTAAAAAAATCTATTTTTTTAAATAACTACCACCATAAAAGCTATGAGTGGAAAATTAGATATTAATTGAAATAAAAATCTTCAAAGAAAACATGGATTTTTTTTCAATGCATTTTAATGTTCCCTGGATGTTAAAAATTATCGATAATTAATAATTGGTAAAAAAAATAATCGCAAATTTAAAATAAAAAATATTTAATGTATACAACGAATTGTTAATTCTACTACCCTGGATATCATAAGCTCATTATTAGCTGTTAAAAACCTAATGTTAAAAACGGTGAAAACACAAATTTATAATGATATTTATAAAGAAATAATTCATCTGTACTCTTAAACGACATTATAAAACACAAAATTGAATTTTCGCAAAGTGCGCGAAACATTCTTGCATACTGTACATATAACGTATTCTTCCAACCAAAAAATAATTATTTCTGCTTCTCTGTAAGTGTCATCAGAAATATTTTGTAGTATCAATCAAACTATTTGTTTTTTTTCGTTTATTAGAGTTTCACACCCAGCATCGCCTCACGGGACACCGGATGCGGAGCACTGCTTTAGACTAAAATTCAAGTTTTTGAAAAAGGGAGTTTTTCCAAATTGTGGTCAACATATTAAAGTTAAAATTATACAAACACATTAGGACCGGTTTCGTTTATGATGAACATTATCAACTGACAATATTGCAGTGCTATCTACGTATACAAAACAAAATAAAATTATTAAAATGTAACAAACAATTAGTAATGAAAGGAATTTGCAGATATACAAAATATGAATCAGTGTATCTATATCTGTAAATTCCTATACCTTAAAAAGTGTTGCCGAATTACTAAAACATTTTTATAGTTTTTTTAACAATTCTTAGGCATGTCCAACGCGCGGGGTGAATCTTTGTTTGGACTTTCACATTGTGTTATCAACACAAAATGGGTTGATAAATCGTCGTTATATTATTTTCTTCTTCACAGTTCAGAAATTTTAAACAGAACATCAAAAATCGCGCGCCTCACATTCACTATGATGAGAGGCCCTGCACACACATATTATTTTGTTAATTTAAGTTGTCATGAAAACATATATTTTAATTTAAAATTGTTAATATTTCAGGATCTTGATTTGTCAAAGTGGCCCCCTACGTGTGTTGTATGCGGAGTTAAAGGTTCTAATCATTGTGGAAAGTGCAAAAGCATTAATTATTGCAGCAGAGCTCATCAGGTCTTCGACTGGAAAGATGGTCACAAAGAAAGATGCACTAATATAGATGTGAGCTTTATATGACCAATGTTTTAAAAATATTAATCTGTTAAGCCATTTCTTGCACAAATTGACTTCAGTTCATGTGAATATCAAAAAGTGGTTTTGTTTAAATAACTAGCTGTAATATTGTTAACAATATCAATTAATTTTTAGGAGAAAAACTTCATACGAGAAGAAAGAAACTGCTCGCTCTTATTTCCTGAATGGGAATTGATAACCGAAGAAGAGAGTGAGGTAACCATTTTTGGATGTATTAATAATTGTTTATCAGATCTTATTTTTTCCATTGATTCAGTTATCAAGTTCGTTAATACTACATCTTTTTCTTTCATTTTATTTCTAGCAATGTTTTTTCAGTCAGCTTCCTCTAAAAATGTATATTATCGTGTTTGTTTAGTGTTAATATCAAGTAGTCATTACAACATGGTGTTAAATTAAATTTCAGCTATATTTAAAGTAATGTAAATGGTATAGTTAACTTGTCAATGCCCAACGGTCCCTTAACCCTTCAGGCACGGATGGCTTAAATAGATTATGAATAGCAGAATCAGCCGCAGATGAACAAATAAATGTTTTGAAAAACATTTCTGGTGACTCCCTGTTAAAATAATTTTCAAACCAGTGGTTGTCAAGTTAATTATTTAAAGTTATTACCCCCAAACCGGCAATTTATTGGCACTATATTTAAACACTAAAAACTTCCGACCATAGTACTTATCCATTTTTCTTCTTCACCTTTATATGAAAGTATTACTTGCAATTGCATTCCAAATTATATTCCAAAGTTGTTGAAACATGAACCATGAATGTAATTGAGTAGATAATAATAAATTTTGAAAGTATTTCTAGAAATCAGTATCAAACATGGCTTGACAACATCCAAAATATCATTCCAAAGTAATGTAAGACTAAAAATACTTTTAAAATGTACATTGTTTCATTTTTTAACCATTTTGGAATAAGCCGTGTTTGCAAGTAATACCCTCATATATCACTTGGGTATATAGCTTCATAACAATGACTTTTAATGTGCTTAGAATGTGTCCAAAAGAAAATTCCAAAATTCTGCCTTGTTTCAAAACTTCATACTAACCCATTAATGCCCAAAAGAAAACCACGTGCGAAAATTATTTTATGTTATTTATTGAGAGTTTATAATTATAGTTTAAATTTGAAATCCTCGATTTGCTATACTTTTTCTCCAGAATGTTTCCGAAGCTCCTTTTTTTTTTTTTAAGCTCAACGGGGAATTTCTAATCCTCGATTTGCTATATCTCCAAAATCTAAAAAGTTGGCGACCCCCCAGGAAACCCTTTGCGACCCCCAGGTTGGGAACCGGTGCTATAACCTAATAGTTTCAACTCATGCAACAACTGATAGTTGGTGAAAAAGTTGTCGAAGTACACAATATGTTCATTTGGGACAATTAGCATCTTTTTTAACAGATATTTCACAACTCTCGCACCGAGAGGATCGACAAGAACATCTGCTGTTGACTTATCGCAATAGACATCGAAAGTGTAACAATACTTTCGAAATAAACAAAAAGTATAAATATCTAATATTTCAGTCTAATCTAAATAAGAAATCAAGTTATTTAAATGGACACCAATACAGAACATGTTTTTGGCGTGCCGTGTACGTCATCCGGGCTTGAAGGGTTAATGATCATTAAGTCATATAGTTATACTGAGAAATTGATTAATTAAGAAGAACAATACCTTTTATTTAAATGAGTTAAATAAATAATTTCACGTTATTATACAATTTAAAGTCATTTAAATTATAAATACAAACAATTTATTAGAATTTATCATCTAAAATTTAGGATATGCCCAGTACATCAACGGAAGAGGACCAAATGAATATCTTAAATAAACTGATTGAAGAAAACAAAGCTGGTACTTTGATAAATGAGAGTGACACTGAACTGGAGCAATATGCAAATTCAGAGGTTGAAGATAAAACTTTTGAACATTTCAAACATACTGTAGCTAATGATCCTGATCAAGTGTTGAGATACGACCGAGGAGGTCTGCCTTTGTGGATATCAACTCAAAGAGTGAATTTCGATGATGAAATTTCACCATGTCCATATTGCAACAGCAAAAGGCAATATGAGTGTCAGGTATAAATGAAATCATAGTTTTTTTTTTTTTAAATGGACTACTGTTGCTTTATTATTTATTTAAAATTTTGAACAAAACTGTTTCAGATTATGCCGCAACTATTGAATTTTCTAAAATTGGAAAGTGGCGTTAATTCAATCGACTGGGGTGTTTTAGTAATATATACATGCCAACAAAACTGTAGTGGAGAACTGGCATACCAAAAAGAATTTATACACAAGCAAGATATTTCATAAGATTTGAAAACATACATTTTATGAGTTTTACATTAATTCAATAAAGTTGAACACTTCATAAAGTCTTTAACATCTACTTTTTTCTTCTGATATATTTTTTTAGGTAAATTGCGTTGCAATAATTGATTTGATATAGATTTATAAATAAAATAATTATTTGATTACTGAAACTTTGGTGTATCAAAATAGTTGACAATTTTTTTGACTGAAAATGCAAAAGACATTTAATTATATGAAAACTCTACATTTCGAATATGTGTAGAAAACTATATTTTCATACTATTTTTCCAATTTTGCCAAAGTCGAGCAGTTAACCGGTATTATGATCCTTAGCAGCCAGTTGGTAAAAAAGTCTTAAAAAATAAAACAAACGCTGCACAAAATTTTAGGAAATATGTTTTAAATATAGTTTTTAGCCACATATAAAAATGTTTCTTTGCGAATCAATTTTGTTTAAATTGTAGAAAAAAGGTTTGTCAAAATACACCCTTTTTATAAATAAAAAAATTAACCTAAACTTTATTTTGTTTGGTTAGTTGAATTCAAGAAAGAATTACAATACCATATTGCTATTAAAACTAGTCAAGGTGACCAGAACATATTTGTCAAATTCTACAGTAACAGATCTAGATAATATTTTCGATGAATGTTGCTTTGTGGAAATTTATTATCAACATAAGATGAAAATTGATTATTCAATTATGCCACTGGTACTTAAAAACCCAACCAACTCTGATATAATATGAAAAAATCAAGATCACCAAGGCCAAATATAAATATATACTGGCATTGATATACCAATCATAGAATTTTCTTGCTTGAAACTCAAAATATTAACCAAGTTAAATACAATCAATTATAAAATAAAACACAGATTTATAACAGCAATTAGATGTGAATTTATTATGTAATCAAGAATTCTCTCTTGAATCTACAATATCTTGTTTTTACCATTATGTTGCCAGGCTAAATGGCTGACGAGCGTAGTGCACACTTAAAAACCTAGACTCGGTCAACTAGCATATCAGAGTAATCAGCATAACCGAGTAGAGAACATTGATGTAAGACATAATGAGATAAAAAAAGTCTTGCGAGGACTCAAAGAACCAGTTTGGTTGTCAGAATATCAATGATGGTTTATATTCATTTTTTTATCTATTTAGAAAAAATCTGCTGTAAATGAGTTTTGGTAGGAATTCTACTTAATGCAAACAGTCTTCATAAATAGTTAACTATGCATATTTGATCATGTCTATGAGGAGTTGCTACCATTAAAATATTATTTCATTTTTCCCGATTCAGCTACCATAAATTAATTCAACATATTGACTGTGGAAAGGAAAAAGAACGTAACCCACAGTTCTTTCAAAACAATTTTTTTTCGATAATCACAATGTATCAAACTTGATACACGTTCTATCAAAAGAATGCAAGCTGCAAATGCCGAATTAGTATCTAAATTTAGCTTTTAAGTTTGAAAAAGATGACATTGTTAAATATTAAAAACAAGAAAAAAGACTGAAATAAAGGTTTTTCCTAGACAATTTCATTAATGAATATTAGATTATCTCAATTCAACACCAGTTTAGAAGTCTCCGTGCACTTAAAGGTTGTGTATAAGTCATAATTTGCATATGGCCCAAAATCATCAAAACACGTTTTTTGCGCCTCCTGTAAAATTTGATATGTGTTGGTTACGTCCTTTTTCCTTTCCACAGTCGATATTATAACATCTGAAATAGCTGATGTCAGTGTCATACTTCATTTAATAATAATCTCACTAGAACAGAGCGCAAGGCAGACGCATGTTTGCATCGCAAGTGCCTGCTTCTTCATGCAGTACAAACTCTGTGCTTCCCTGGGCTTTATTGCCAGTATCTTAAAAAGAAAGACTGAATGGATGTTTGATTTCAAAATTGACAAAACTTTTAAATATATAGAATGATCAACAAAATAAGGCAGTTCCATCAGTTTAAATAGTTACAACTATATGTTGCAAGTGCATTTTGCCATCACTTGCACGTCCAGTGGTAGGTAGACTTCACACAGAATAAGATTTATATTATAAATAATTATGTATTCACGAAACATTCTATTATATTAACAAGAATAAAGAGGTTGACCATGTAATTAAATGTCATGTTATGACTATTACGTTTTCATCTATCTATCAATTGATTCACTTTTGTGGTTGACATTCCCAAACTTTTCAGTTGAAACATATGTTAGTAAATCATTCAATCCACTAAATTCAGTTCTCGATTGTGGTGGGTCATTTTTTCGAATCTTGGGCAGTACATTGCCAACAGTCGTTCGAAACTCTTGAAACTGAAAAAAAACAATTACACCTGAATCAGATAAACACTCAGGTACCGATTTATATTAATTTATCAAATATAAAAGAAACCCGTTATTTCTATAACGCATTGTAAGAATCCTACAGCAAATTCAAGTTAACTTTCATGACTTGAAATTTAGGCACTTACAATTTTTAAAAAAAATACTAATTTTAATGCTAAAAAATTTGTAAGCATAGTTGACTTAACAAATGCAAACAAAGATTGATCATCAAGTGAATGAATAAAATGGTTAATGAATAGAAACTAACATTATATAAAGAATGACATTAAGTTTACATAGCAAGCAATGGATACGACAAATACCGGCAATGTTTAAAATTAAGAATTTATATATAAATGTGTTTTAAAACTCTCTGACATTAATCTATATCTAATCAATTCCTGTCTTGATGTGAAACTCGAATCGAAAATTCTGTTGAGCTTCTTATGTGATAAATGGTAGATTTTAAATTCAAAGAAAGCTGCAGTTAACAGGAAGGCTCAATTGAATATTATTTTCCAATGTTTTTAAATGTCACATACATACCATGTTAACATAATAACCCCTTAAAAGTATATTGGCATGGGGTCTTCACTAATTTCATTAGACTATTTTATTTGTCATACGACAAGATTTAAATATAATAGATTTTGATTCTCACATTGTTTGCTCCAGATAACTTCCATATACCATAGCACAGTAATGACGTCCCGGTGATAGCATAGAAGGATCCCCAACCAAGTGCTCGGAGAGCTAGGAGTGCGCCGCTATCAGCCATTTCTGTTGCTCCTATTATTCCTATTATTGTGACATTTTAGTAAGTAATAATAAACAAGAATATAAAAAAATTTCAGCATAAAATACATTTACACCACCAAGGGCAACGAGTTTACAAACAATTCTACTCGCATGCTACTTTATAAAATGCAGTATACTTCGACATGGTAATTGTGTGTTAGCTAGTCATCGATTATTTGGGCGAAAAACTCCACAAATTAAGCTAAAAACAATGCAACGATTTACAAATCTTCATTTGACCTTTGATAATCGCTTAAAAATCGCACGAAGAACACTGATAAATTATACGAAATATTTTTCACTACTATGGCATCCATTATTCGATAATGGCCGCGACCATATAACAGCTTATTATAGTTTGTGAAGTTTTTCGCCGAAATAATCCATGACTAGCTTAAACACAATTACCTTCGACATATATCTACAGCAAAGTTCCCTCACCTTTATTGAAAAATTGAGGGTCCTGCTTTTTCACGGCGGCTAAAGTGGCCCCAAAACCAAATATCGCCGAAAAACCAGCAACTGATGTTAAAAATGCGCCAGCTGTTAAAGAAATATTTGTTTTATGAATAAAAAAGGTTGATAAAAATAGTTGGTGATCTCGAAAGGGATAAAACTTAAAAATAACAAAAGGTTATGCACATATTATAAACGTTGTTATTGTAATTATTATATTATTACCTTTGACATTAAATAACCTTTGTTCGGTATCTTGCTTTGCCTTCGAGGCATCGACCTCGGGCAAATTATTGTTTATCATATTTTAATTGAGGTTTTTCACTACTTCATATTCAACAAAATTGAATGAAAACTAACCTCTATTATCTAAAAAAAGACGCAAGTGTCAAACTAAAATAAACAGTCGTGAGTTGCCATACCACGAGGCAAAATATGACTTTTCAGTAATTGTACGTATTACTAGATCATGCAGAATACTGTTCTATCCCAAATAATGACTAAATTATTAATAAAAAGTAAATATTCGGAATGTGAATTTTAAAACTTACTTTCGCAGGGCTAAAAGAATAGCACAAAAATTGTCTAAAAATATACTCCAAGTCCAGTTTTTACGCAATTTTATTTATGCGATTTGGTGAAGACTTAAATATAAAAAATGTTGCGTGCGAACGTCTCCTTGCAATTTTATGATTTATAACAATCTCTCTCGTTGATATTGTCACTCATAGTTTGTTGAGCCCCAGAATATCGCCGAAATTCGTTTTATTTAGCTTCTTTTTTTTTAGCCCTTCCAATTCCAAAATCAAATTAGCAGTTTAATATTGTTGAATAAAAAATTGATTCAAAGAGGACTACCTGTTAGTCAATCACATGGTTGACTTTTTAGGAGTAAGCAAGATATAACATTTGATAAATATAACAGCTTATTACTTGTTCGACATCATAAAAATATTGCAACAAGGTTTTGTTGTTAGTCTATCACAGAGGTTACCAACCTTTTTTAGCTCACTGAGGAATTTTAAATCCTCAATTCCCTATACTTTTTCCCCAAAATATCTCCGAAATTTGATAAATAGTTGGCGGGCACATCGGAATCAGTCAGTGGGAATGGGTGGGAGGGGGGAATTCAGGACATCATATATACCATGCCTTTGAATGGAAATTCTTAAATCTATCAGCGTTAGCTTATTTTAATTTTAATTATAATTATAAAATTATTGAATAATCCCGTCCCGACAGCATTAAGTGTGGGTAATGCTTCGTTTTTCGTTGAATTTTGGGATGTATCGGCCATGAAAAAGAGAATTAGTGTATGTAATTCAAAAAGTCAAGAAAATAATACCAAAAAACATTTTTAATAAACTTTATTTATATATATATATATTTTTATAACAATAAGTGAGAAATTAAGTTATTAAATTATGTTAATCATAATATTAAAATGAATAAAAAAATATACAATTATAATAATCAATAGTAAATAAAACAGTTTTACATTAAATTTAAATTATAATACATCTGATATATTGGTACAAAACGCTACGTCTTTCAGTTTCCAAAGTGTAAAAAAATAACCAACAAGCTATATTTTAGGTCTTTCATAAATGTTAAGAAATATTTTAACACATTCAAAATGATGAAAATGTAACAAAATACACAAATATCAGAGTTATCACAGTTCAAAAGATAATTATATCTGATGTGTTTAAACGTCTCACGATAAGTTTTCAGCATTTTCATTTTATCGAAACAAAATAAAATACTAAAACTGTTCTACTTAACTACTATAACAAGTATTACCACAAAATAGAAGCATTTAGCTTAATACTACTCAATTTCTTCACAACAATAAATGAAAGTTATTAAAAGCAAAAAATGTATTTAAACATTCAAACTGCTGCACCTACTTAAAAAATGTGAAAATATTTATTTATAAGATTTATAAGCTTAGTTAATTTTAAAGCTATCAATGCTTGCACCATGTGTAGGTTCTTTCAAATGTGTAGCTATAATTTAATGGTGGTTATAGAATGACATAAAATTATTTTATGTCAGCATGCTCGCAAAATAAAAAATAACTTGGAGTAATTAAAAATGGTTTTTTCTTTATGCTTGGGTTAACAGCTTAGTTTAAGATGTTTGATTCCACCATTTGAATTCTTACAAAAGTATCATAGTTGTAAATGTACAATAAATATCTTTACACAATATGTTCTGACATTTATATTGTCATTTTTATCTGTAACTGAAACAACAACTTTGAAATACAGTGTCAAAATTAGGACAATATCGGAAAAAAAGGTATATCACTTTTGAAAAGTGTGTACGGGTGTTCACTGTCAATACTTGGTGTAAAGGTATTAAATTAAAAAAATATCAATATATTAAAAAATACATCAAATTTCAAAACAAACCATAGCATTTGTTGTGTGTTTATAATGTGGGACAAAAAGTTTTGTGTTTTTTAAATATAGTGCCTTTCCACCAAGAATAACAAGAATACAGTGAACAACTCAAAAGTATATGAGCATACGGTGGAACTCCATTTACTATAATCACATTCTTTGTTTCCCCGCAAGCACTGTTTATTTTTTATAGTCTTGGCCAAGCCGTTCTTTAATATCAGTGTTAAGTAATCCCACGTTAATCGTTATCCAATTCCCTTGACGTATGTATCATTTAAATATTATCGTCCTGTCACAAATATTATCCCCGTTGGCTGTTTTTGTTGAATGTTTCTTTTTTCGTTCATAAACAGTTTTACTTTACATCTCATTTTGCGAATTTTTCCAACTCGCAACTCAAATATTTAAATGAAGAAAATTGAAACTGAGAAATTGAAAACAATGCAAGACGTTGAAAAAAATCCAGGAGAAAAGCGAATAGACATGGCAAAAATAGTTAACTTAGAAAAATACACAGTTTGAAGGGACTCAAATTTTAGTGCCAAATTGCAAATAGGCTTAGTCAGTATAATATTAAGCAATTAAAAATACATATACTTTCTTAAACTAAAAAAGTGAATTCAATAAATATTTTTTTAAAAAATTAAACATTCATTTTGGTATAATTTGAAGATTTCTCGCATTTTTTGATTGTTTATTACGGCACCTTGAAAAACATAGAATCAGAGTTTCACTGAATTTGTTTGACCAAACTATCAAACCAAAGTTACATTATTCATTTATTATATTTATTTATACCTGCTTTTTTTAATAAAAATGAGTATTAGAATTTCTTTGAAAGCAGAGAAAAACTTTTATTAAAAGATAATTACTAAGAAGTGTTTTCTTAAGATAATTTATATAAAAATATTATATTTCTTGCTAACAGCTTCAAACCCCCTTATTATTTCTGATACGCTTCAACCAAACAAGCAAGCAATATAAACATGGGATTTGCACTTTATTTGCTGTAAATTCACATCAAACCGATTTCATATCTAAATAAATCCAGTCAGTGAAAGATAGAAGTTTTGAACATCCAAACGTGAAAATCTTGTATAGCTGTATGTATATTAATTTTGCTAGTCCGAAGGCAGTGCACATTTTTTTTTTCGAAGAATGTTGATTCTTGAATTGAAGCTTGTTTGACATTATATTTTATCAACATAATTATTTTTTCTTTTTTAATTCTTCAAACCTCCTGGCGAGATCATCAAAGTCAATATCATCTTTTGGAGCAGACGGTTTGTCAATATTGCTGCTGTGCGATGGCACATTTGGAAAAACATTTTCAGATGGGACATTCGGCAAGTCAGGCAGCTCAGGGAAATGAATGTTGGAGTATTCCGAGCCGGGATTATTGGGAAACTTTGAGCGTGGTTGCGGTTTTGGTGCATTTGAATTCTGTTAAAATAAAGAAAACATGGATATGAAAAGGTTTCAGAAAAAATGACACACAAAATAAATTAAGATAAAAACCAAACCAACCATGAGATTATCATCAGGGCTCAAGCTGTCATAAGCGGGTGGCAGATTATTCATTTCTTCCTAGAACATACAAAATAACATTTGAAAAATGATTGAAAAGATTCCGTCTCCCGGTAGACACATATCAGAATATGATAATAATTTCTGCCAATATTTCATGTTTGTAAATAAAAAAAATAATATCATAACATCACAAAAGTTATCACCAATTTTAAATAATTACACATGGCGGGGCTGGTACCACGAACTTAATTTGCCCGTGGTATAAAATTTTTGATTTACAATATTGATTTTCTTTAGCCTATGGTAGATAAAATTATTTGCATCGGCCTCGAGACAACAGGTTTTGTATGTTACAGGTTTATACTTCTTTACATTTAGACGTTTTAGGTTCTTTAACTTATTCTGCTTGTTTTTCTTTTTAACACTGAGAAATTCACATACTGTTGGTTGATTTTATCTCATTATAAAGAGTTTCCCCAAAGTATTGAGTGCTATGTCTTCATAGTGTGCTCCAGGGTGCTGCTCAAAAACCCTGTTGTGAAACTTTTCCATTCTCATAGAATCTCCTCGAGAGGAGAGGGAAGCTGAGCTGTAGCTGAGGGCATTGAGCTACCGTTGGCTGTTTTGCTACTTCTCTGAAGAAACCTTTTTCTTCGTTTCCCCAACCAGATTATTCTGTAGAAAGTTGCAGCATAATAGCTTCTTGACATCTTCACATCCAAATTTAGATCCTAAGCTGCTATAACAATGTATTTCTATATTATAGCTCTATTATCAGGTTCTTCTTCTTGAATACAGATGACCCCAGGTTTCTCTATGCAGAATTCAAGTTTCTGATTGAATCTTCAGGCCAAACATTGTTTGTGTAATGGCATGCACAACGTTTAATTCTCTCTTCCAAAATTTCTTTAATACCAGGAAAGCATGACAATCTTCAAAGTACCCATTGAAAAGTGCTTTAGTGTAGTTTCTTGAAGTTAGCTATGGATTGTGGTACGAAAAGTATGTCACAAGGGACATTCGCGATACCAGTCCTCACTTTTCTAAAGACAAGAACCAAATAACAGGCATTGAATCATTTTTTTTTTAATCAATGCAATGTTCATTTATCAATATTTCTAAATATTTAATGGAAAATTACAGAACATTTTACCTGCAAAAATGATGTATTTAAATCCTTGGACTCAGCACCTGGGGGAATGTTATACGTCATTGGTGGGTGGTGATTATCATCATTAGATGGCATTACGAATCCTCCGGAGCCTTGAGGGGGCGGTTTGTTATACATTGGTAAGCTCTATGACAAAAATTCATTTTTACATTTGTAGTTTATATAAATACTAGCTGGCCCGACGAACTTCGTACCGCCTCAGAATCAATAAATGTTGTGTTGGCTGAATTAAATTTAGTTTAAATGAATACTC